>CM059867.1:48394886-48987356 GCA_030490815.1 Acer saccharum
AAGAAGAATCCTCACTTTATAGACTTTATGTAGTGCAGCCAACAACTAGCTAGGTACATATATATTTTGTTGAACAAGTCTTGGTATGAATAAAAAAATAAAATTGGTCAGCATATACATATATATATATATATATATATATATATATATATAGTATTTCTATTATCAGTTCGAACTAACAAAAGTTATATCAGTCCCTTGTATGTGGGCCACTGGATTTAAATACTTTGACTGACAAGTGCATACAGCCAAGTCAAAAGTATTTAAATCCAGTGACCCACATGCAAGGAACTGATATAACTTTTGTCAGTTCGAACTGATGTTAGAATTTCTGTATATATATATATATATATATATATATATATATATGATATCAATTACATTAGCCACTTCTTTATATATATTAATATGCCAAACCTTGTATAAGCTGTAATCCCATGTTGATGGCTTCAAATTCTAATTACTTGCTTACTTTCATCTTGATCAACAGTCTACTTGTATCCCATACCACTTTCATGACTTTGGCCAGTATTGAAGCTGTTTCTTCTGGGTTTATTTCTCATGATCATGGATTTTCATACAAGTTCAAGGTAGTATCCAGGAAGGCTCGTAGACCACCGCCACCGTCTCCTAGGCCCAATCCTCCTATTCATTACAAAAGCCCTCCTCCTCCAGCTCCGCCACCACCATCGATACCACCACCGCCACCTCCACCATATTATTAATTAGTTTTCTACCGCGTCCCTTTATTATCATTGATCATCATGGATTTGATATGATCTGCTTTTCTTGTATGAATTTCGTTTTTGCATTCGTATTTCTCCAACAAAGCCTCTAGGCATTTTATATAAAAAGTTATATGATTGTTGAAATTGTTTTCAATGCCTTGGAATTTCTTGAGTCTTTCTGGGAATAGGCATGATCCATATGATTGATTAACAATATGCAATTTCATTTATAATTATATATAATCGTCCTTGTATTACTATGTGATCATCCCAGTATGTAGTTAATTAGTTATTATAAGACGAACAACTCCAGTACTTCTCACAATTCAAGAGCTCTTTAAAACGATTCTATTAGACAAAAAGAGAGAGATCTATAGACCAAATTAAAACAAAATACTGTTGAAAGGTATGTAGTTCCTATGATTATACGGGTCCATAATATAATGTTGGAATCGTCTCAACGAGCCCTACAATAGTTACTAGAGGGAACACCTGCATGTGATGTGCTGCAGTTTTCCCAAAATCCATCATTTCAGCCTTTTTTTTTTTCTTTTCTTTATGAAAGATCTTTTAGAATTAATCAATTGCTCATATTTGTATTTTTTTTATAAATCACGCCATTTCCCCTTAGAGTGGAAATGGTGGGAAATGTCACATTTTTAAAGTGGTTTTATAAGAAAGTCACTATTTTAATAACTTAAGTTTAAAAGGGACCTATTATGGTGAACGGACAATAATACCCTTATTTTACACACATTCTCTTACTTTGAAGTTTTTTTTTTTCTTTCATCTTCTTCATAGAGGTCTATTTAACAGACCTCTAATGGAGGTTGAATATCATTGGATAATTAGTTTAATGGTGCTACGCATACGCATTTGATTTTTTTGGTTTTGGTTTGATTTGTCGATGTGAGTATGGTTAGGGTTTTAATTTATGAAAATTTGTGTAGGAGACAATGAAGATTTGGGAATTTTGAACTGATTGAAAAGGCTCGAAGACAAATTAAAAAGGCTCGGAGACTATTTACAAAGTCTCGAAGCCATAGTTAAAGGCTTGGAGACTTTTTACAAAGTCACGGAGCCAGTGTTAAAAGGCTCGGAGACTATTTACAAAGTCTCAGAAATACAAAATTAACAAAAAAATGCTGATGGTTAAAAAGGCTCGAAGAGCATACGAAAAGTCACGGAAAACGTTAGAAAAGTCTCGGAAAGCATATGAAAAGTCACGGAAAACGTTTGAAAAGTCTTGGAGAGCATATGAAAAGTCATGGAAAAGGCACGGAAAAGTCACGGAAAACGTTTTAAAAGTCTTGGAGAGCATATGAAAAGTCACAGAAAACGTTTTAAAAGTCACGGAAAAGTCACGGAAAAAGTCACGGAAAACGTTTTAAAAGTCACGGAAAAGTTACGGAAAACGTTTTAAAAGTCACGGAAAAGGCTCAAAAAAAAGTTTTAAAAGGCTCGATTAACGTTTTCTCTCAACTTTTTCAAAAAGCACAAACCGACAAAAAGGGTATTTTTGTCTGGTCACCTAAATAGGTGCCTTTTAAACTTAACTTAGTAATCTGGTGACTGTCTTACAAAAAACGCCCCAAATGGTGCTATTAAATTTTTGAACCCTTCCCGTAGATGGGTCAATTTAACTAGGAGTCCTAGTCCTCTTTGGATCTGTTTTGTTTTGTTTTGTTTTTTTCTTTTTATTTAAGCATGAATCTGAAAATGTATTGTTATCTTCTATTATTATTAATAAAATTATTCATTTGGAACAAATTGTTACTGTGGATTTGTCTATTTTATATTTTTATCACTTTAGTTTAGTCAAACATGCATATATAGCTAGAATAACTCATTAATAACTCTAATTGGTCAAACCAATTAAGTACCAACTGTTCAAATTTCAGCGCATATATCATGAGTCATGACCACCACCAAGTACCCTACATATAATATATAAAACATTCAGTGTTCCTGAAAGACACATCTCATTTTCAATCAAAAAAAGGTCTCAAAGTCTCACTATTTATTTGAAGCTTCACTATATAGACCTTCATTTTCATGTAGTGGTGGTGGTCAACAAAGTATGACGTACAATTTTAGGTTGAAAAAGTCTTAATTGTTATACTACGTACACAAGTTTTGACAATTAAATTAAGAGTGGTGCTATTAGCACACCCCTAATAATCTATTTATGTCTCTTTTTTTAAATTTTGATTTAATTAAATAAAGTTAAATAGTTTTATTAATTTATTTTCAAAACTACCATTTTTACTTATTTTTCAAACTTAATAAACCCCAATTATCTCTATCTATCTATCTATCTATCTCAGACCTCTTTTTCAAACTTAGTTTCTTTATTTTCGTGAATAGATGCACTCTGAGGGCAATGATCGACAACCACGAGTAGAAAAACAAGTTCACAGAGAAACACAAAAGGTTAGTGTGTTTCTTGGGTAATATAATATATGAATATTTATTATACCAAATTGATGTTGTCATTTAAGATGAATAAAATCTTGGCCAAGGAACACCAACCTTGGCCAACAAAGAGCGAGAGAACACTTTACTATCCGCATACTGAGCATTGCATAACCATATGGTTTCACCACTTGCTAGTGCTCTTTGTGAGATCCTTTAGAGATAATGCAGCAAAAGGCCTCTTATTCACCTGCTCTGTCTCTCCATCCAGCAGAGATTCGTAAAGCTCTCTAAGTTGCTGACTTCTTTGTAAACCAATTTTATCAGCTTTAAGCTCCATAGCTAGCACTGGCAAGGTCAAATCACCGGTGAATATGTCAGCGGTGGCAACTTCGTCAAACTTCGAAGGACAGTTTGACCAAGAAAACGATTTCGTTTGGTGACAGATCCTTTGAGAGATCGTAAGATCGTCACTTCCCGCATCTTCTGGTGTGGGTGGCGTCGACTCACTTTCTCCGGCAACGATGGGCGGCAGGCGGTAGGCGGCAGAGCTTTTAAAAATGAGAGAAGTCTGATACTCTGATGGATTGAGAAGATGAAGAGAGAAAGTGACGTGGAGGAAGAAAATAAATTTGGGAGAGAGAAAATTGATAGATTAAAAATAATATTATTATTTTTCTTAAATTGGATGTCCCTTTTAGTAATTTTAATAAAAGAAAAATAAAAATACTAAATAATTTTAAAAAATAGTATAAATAGATCAGTAGAGGGTGTGCAAATAGCACAAAAGGTCCTTCATTAATAATTACCTTGTAATCCAGTGATCATTGGAACAAGCAATGGTTGCCAATTCATACCTTGTAATGCTCACTTTCATTTTGATTAATGGCCTGCTGCTTTCACTTCAAAAGGCCTCCTCTTTTATTAACAAAAGGCCAATTCAAGTTGTCTTCATTTGTGAAACACGTCAGTTTCATAGAAGAATGCTATTGTTTTTAGGTATTTTTATTAGGGGTATTATCACTAAAGTCATTACTTGTCACCTATTTAAACGTTTTTGCCATATTAGTCACTTTAGTCCCTTGTTTTTTCAAAATACACCACTTTAGTCCATTCGACCAAAAAACTAACGGTCAACCATAACAGAATATATAAAAATACAATTTTACTCTTTATTGTTATTTTTTAATTTTTTTTATTTTAGTCCCACTAGTTTCAAGTCAATAATAGATGGTCAACCCCTGAAAAAAATTAAAACGCTTCCATCAATGATCAAACCTTCAACCTTAATATTAAAAACCACAAGCATATATATATATATAACCAGCTAAGCTACTCTAACTCATTGATGAAGGTTTGATGATATATATATATACATAATTTTTTTAAACTAATTTAAATCTTTTTATATATAACCAGCTAAGCTACTCTAACTCATTGATGAAGGTTTGATGATATATATATATATATATATATATATATATATATAATTTGTTTAAACTAATTTAAATCTTTTTATATAATTTAAAATCAAAGGCCGTAATTTTTTTTCTTTCTTTTTTTGGATTTTTTTCTTTTCAAAAAAATATTATTTCAATTTGATTAAAAAACAAAACCCAGAAAATCAAAGCCCATAAATTAAAAAGGGAAAAAAATCATATATAATAATAATATATAAAAACATAATTTAAAATAAACTCATATATAATAATATATAACAACATATTTATGAGAATGAAAAAGAAAATAACAAAACAAAAGGAAAAAAAGGAAAAAAAAAAAAGAAATTTTCAATTTATGGGATTTGATTTTCTGGGTTTTTTTTTTTTTTTTTTTTTTATCAAATCAAAATAATATATTTTTTGAAAAGAAAAAAAATCCAAAAAAAGAAAAAAAAATTATGGGCTTTGATTCTCTGGGTTTCCTTTAGTTTTGTTATTTTCTTTTTTATTTTCATAAATATGTTTTTATATATTATTATTAAATATGAGTTTATTTTAAATTATATAAATAGATTTAAATTAGTTTAAACAAATTATATAACTATATATACATTTAAATCAACAAACCTTTAACAATGAGTTATAGTAGCTAAGCTGGTTAAAGCTTGTGACTTTTAACCTTAAGGTTAAAGGTTCAATCCCTGATGGAGGCCTTTTAATTTTTTTCAGGGGGTGATAATTCATGAAAAAGTAGGGACTTTAGTGATAATACCCCTTTTATTAGTTCACATATCTTAACGAATATCCTTTGACATTGTACATTGATAATTGAGGCAAGTTTTATTTTTATCGCAATTATTGATCAATACATTTGTTTATCAATCGTTAAATCAACGGATCTTTAATTCTTTACATTGATAATTGAGGCATTACAAGAAAATAATACATTTATTGATAAACTGTCAATAAATGTTTTCTTGACAGTTAGAAAAACTGTCAAGAATGTTATTGTCAAGAATTCTTGACAGTTTTTAACTATTAAGGATTTAGAGCATCTTCAACAGCCTCCCTTGAAGACATCTCTTATAATAATTAAGGGAGTATATGCATTTTTGCAGCTCCAACAGCTCCCTTAATTGTGTTTTGGTGGAATTCACTCTCTTAATTAAGGGGTGTTTTTACACCCCCTTAAAGTGGGCTCCACCTATTTAAGATTATTTTATTTTCTTGAAAAACTCCATATATTTAAAACCCATAATTGACAAACAATATCTAATATTTAAACACACAATTTTTCTATTATCAGTTCGAACTGACAAAAGATATATCAGTTCCTTACATATGAGCCATTGGATTTAAAAGATGCTTTGACAAGTGCATACAACCAAGTCAAAGTATTTAAATCCAATGATCCACATGTAAGGAACTGATATATCTTTTGTCAGTTCGAACTGATAATAGAAAGACTGTTTAAACACAATATCTAACATTTAAATAATAATAAAAATTTTATTAAAAAGGTCATTTAAGGGAGTATTGTTGGAGCACATACTCCCTTAATGGTCCCTTGCAATAATAAACACCCTTAAATAAGAGAGTCTTCAAGGGAGACTGTTGAAGATACTCTTATTATTAAAAAATATATATATTTATACACCATTGCTGCCGCTGTCCGGCAACCGCCGCCTGCCTCCATTCCATCCCACTTATGATAATAATGACAATTGTCATTATTAATAATCGAACTTGAAACCTTAAGTCAAAAGTTGTAAGCCTTTACCACTTGACTACAAGATTTGATGTGTTAATAATTGAACAATATTTATATATAACCTATATGAGTTGTTAGAAATAAATAAATAAATAAATAAATAAAAACTTGTTACATAAATTTAAATTTATTCAACTAATCAAAATTCTAATTTCTACGATAGACATATAATAAAAAATATTTATTGAAACTTTTAATAAAATTATATTTTTTAAAATATATATAGTCGAGTTATTAATCTATACTCTATGGTCACGTTTGGTTATATGGTGGAATAGTAATTAAAATTGTAATGGGAATGGGAATGGGAATGGAAAGGAAAAGAAAACTCAGTTTTTTGTTTGGTTGAAACTTTAGAATTAGTCTCTGAATCAGTATTATTTTGTTTGGTTAACAACGGAACGGAATGGAGTTAACTGTATTTTGACCAAATATAAAACATTAATAATATATAATATAAAATACATATATATATATATATATATATATATATATATATATTTATATATATATATTATATATTAATATTATATATATATATATTATATAATATAATATATATTATATATAATATATGTAATAATATAAATATATATAATATATATTATTTAATATAATATATATATTATATTATATTATATTATATTATATATTATATATATATTATATAATATAATATATATATATATATATTATATAATATATGCAATAATATATAATATATATAATAATATAATATATATAATAGTATAATATATATAATATATATATAATATAATAGATATATTATATTATATATGTTTATATATCGTTATATATATAATAATAATATATTATTTTTGGAAAGGAGGGTATTTTTGGAACGGAGTTGGGGCATATGAGGGTATTTATGGAATATAAATTTTATTTTGGAATGGAATAGGTATTCCATTGGTTTTTGGATGGACTGCTCATTCCACCAAAATGGTGGAATCCTCATTCCAATGGAATCATCATTATTCCATTGCATTTTAACAAACCAAACGAATGGAATGGCTTTCTTTCCATTCCATTCCATCCAACTAAACATGGCATATAGGAGACTCGTGACATCAATTATAATAAGTATGATTTGGAATACAACTCTCATTATAGGGGAGATATTTCTTAACATGCATCTTGCAATTTAATAAACAAATGTAAAACTCAGATTACTAATTTATATGGATAATTGAATTATTAACATTTCTCTTAGTATGAAACAAGAGGGTGCAAAATAAATAAATAAATTTTTTTAAAATAATTTTTTTGAATTTTTTAAAAGTAAATGATTTAAAAGTAAATTTATTAAATTTAAAATTTTACTTATCCAATATCGGTTTGCCCAAAAACAAATATCTTACTGTAAAATAAATCCATATCAGGATTTTGTTTGGTGTTGAAAATAGGAAATAAAAGTTTTAAAAAAATTATTAAAGATAAATAAAAAAATTTGAAAACATTGTCAAGAAAAACCTTTTTCTTGTAATGAGGCAAGTTTTATTTTTATCGCAATTATCGATCAATATATTTGTTTATCAATCGTTAAGTCAAATGATCTTTACATTGATAATTGATGCAAGTTTATTTTTATCGCAATTATTGATCAATATATTTGTTTATCAATCCTTAAGTCAAAGGATCTTTTTATTCTGCTTCCTTTCAAAAAATAAAAAAAAATAAGTCAAAAGGATCATTCAAAGATCAATCGTTAATTCGTTACCGACACCTCGAATGCCACCAACGAGCCCAGTTTATATGGCAAGAATCCCGTTTGACTTCAAGAAGAATCTTCACTTCATAGACTTTATGCAGTGTAGGCAACAACTATTTGGTTGAACAAGTCTTGGTATAATAAAAAAAAACTAAATTGGTCGGTGTATATATATATATATATATATATATATATGTTCAAATCAGTACGTACTGATGTAAATATATAAGGACATTGAATGTGAGCCACTTCAAATCTGTACGTACTGATGTAAATATATAAGGACATTGAATGTGAGCCACTTATTTTCCATATTTTGACTTAGTGTGTATGCACTTGTCAAAACTTTTTCATAATGAGTGACTCATATCTAATGTCCTTATATATTTATATCAGTGCGTACAGATGTGAATTGAACCGTATTTATATATATATATATATATATATACAGTCTTTCTATTATCAGTTCGAACTGACAAAAGTTATATCAGTTCCTTGTATGTGGGCCACTGGATTAATTTAAATACTTTGACTGACAAGTGCATACAGCCAAGTCAAAGTATTTAAACCCAGTGGCCCACATGCAAGGAACTGATATAACTTTTGTCAATTCGAACTGATAATAGAATTTATGTATATATACACGATATCAATTACATTAGCCACTTCTTTATATATTAATATGCCAAACCTTGTATAAGTTGTAATCCCATGTTAATGGCTTCAAATTCTAATTACTTGCTTACTTTCATCGTGATCAACAGTCTACTTGTATCACATACCACTTTCATGGCCTTGGCCAGTATTGAAGCTGTTTCTTCTGGGTTTGTTTCTCATGATCATGGATTTTCATACAAGTTCAAGGTAGTATCCAGGAAGACTCGTAGACCACCGCCACCACCTCCTACGCCTCATATGTCTACTAGGCAAAATCCTCCTAATCATTTCCAAAGCCCTCCTCCACCAGCACGGCCACCGCCACCACCACCTCCACCATATTATTAATTAGTTTTCTACCGCGTCCCTTTATTATCATTGATTTGATATGATCTGATTTTCTTGTATGAATTTCGTTTTTGCACTGGTATTTCTCCATCAAAGCATCTAGGCATTTTATATATAAAGTTATATGACTGTTGAAATTCTTTTCAGTGCCTTTGAATTTCTTGAGTCTTTCTAGGAATAGGCATGATCCATATGATTAATTAATTATATGTAATTTCATTTATAAGTATATATAATCGCTCTATATGAAATCATAATGGTTTACACATTTAATCATTATCATAGAAAACAACAAATCATATATATATATATAATAATAATAATAATAATAGAGTTTCACAGCGCCACATGTCACCGTATTAGAGTTTTGGATTTAAATGCAATCAATCTTGTGTATAAGGTCAATTAAATTCCAACTTACTCATTCATGTGTAACAGTGAATTAATTCCAAATTATAGTAAGACCAAAAAAACCACCGTACAAAAATGCTACTGTGAATTGATTTATTATTGATAATTATAGTGAATTAATTCATGTATTTAATTTTATTAAATGCTACCGTTTTTTTGCAATTAATAATTTTCTTTTTCCTAAAGAGGCTATGATATATTTCAGCTTCCACAAACTAAATGTATGTGAATTGTAGGAATGCCAAAAGACCAATTGATTAGGTGATAGAAAACTCAAGCAATCGATTAATATTTATGGCAATGATCAGTTAATGCATAATCATAAAAATAATAGGATTCATGATGTTTCACTGCACCAAAATATATCTTTAATAACAAGCATCCAACAACATGCAAAAAAGAAAGTTGTTAAATGGACTCATTAACAACTTTCAAAATTATGAAGTTGTTATTATTAAATAAACGGGTTTAATAACAACAAGCTACAAATAAAAGTGGTGGATACAAATGCCCAATTTTAAAAGCAAAACTTCTAATTTTAAAAGGCCCAATTTAAATAGACCACCAGAATTCTTCCTGAAAGCCTCTTTCTTTTTACAAGTTGTTTTGGTTTCTCACGTCTTTTCACATTTTCTTACGAGTTTAATTAGTACTTTAGTTGGTGGTTCAAATAATGTTCAATTGTGGATTCATAACAAAAACATGTTAACAGAGCTTATGCTTCAAATTATTATATGTAGCAGACTAAAAGCCGTTCTGCCTATTATGGTCTCCACATTTCAGTTATCAATATGTTTTTGCATTGATTATTTGATTTGTTCTATTTGTCTTGTCAAGGCTCCTCTATATCCACCACCAGAAAGAAATATTCATCCAGCTCCAGCATATGTCATGAATAACCCAGCAATGGAATCCACTGTCTACAAGCACAATCAGCCACATATTCTAGCTGCTGAATTCCCAGCACAACCTGGCCAACCTGAGTGCAGTTACTTCCTAAAAACTGGGGACTGTAAGTTTAAATCCAACTGCATATATCATCATCCGAAGAACCAGATCTCAAACTCACTGCCATGCGCCCTCAGTGACAAAGGCCTGCCACTAAGACCTGTAAGTGTGTTGTGCTTTTTGAGCTCTGCTTCTTATGGATGCTATATGTGCTTAGGAAACAATTTTGAAGATCATTCTCAAAATGGAAGTCTTGCTATATGTAGGGAGCAAAATTAAAATGTAAGTCTTGGAACAAATTCAATGGTTTTCCAAAATGAATAGGGATTATATGACTAGTTGCCAAAAATGGTGTGTTCATTATCACAGATTAGCAGTTGCTATTGTTCCTAAAGAGAAGGCCTCTACTCTATTCCTGAAGTACCTTAGCTGGAAGCAGTCATTTGTTCCTAATGGCTATATATCACCATCGGAGATTACAAATCAGTTTGAAGATAACAAGGTGTGCATGAAAGGACTTGATAAGAAGGGACGTCCGATAGTGGTTGCCTTTGGTGGTAGACATAACCCCTCTAAAGGAAGCCTGGAGGACTTCAATCGTATGTTATAATTCCGAAACTTATTTTATTGTTTTCTTGTTATATTCTCGTAAAACTACCATATAGAATCAAACGTTGTTTTGCAAGATCGTTCAACACATCATAATTGTGTTCTATTCTGTTTTCTTTTCCAGGATTTGTAGTCTTCACTCTTGACAAAGTATGTGCCAAGTAAGTCATTCTTGATCTAGATTTTAATATTTGTGGCTCATATGCATTTTTTTTCACTGAGGGCCAAATGATCTATCTCCGAGAAAGCAGACTCCAATTAACAAAATTCATAGTTGCTGATAGTTTTTTGTGTTCAGGCAATATAGTAGTGTGAAATTTAAAGAACTATTTCCTAGATCATGCATTCTTTCTTTATATTCCACCATGCCATTAAAAAATGTCAGATTTTTAATAGAGAACAAATCAAGTGCTTGTCGATTTTCATTCTACTGGTGGAAATTTGCTTATCAATAGGAGAGTCATGCTAGAAAATATTCTTGTCCCTGGAAAAACTAATGCAGTGATTTGATGATTTTCAATGGCAGGATTGCTATCCGGAGAGAATAGGTAAGTTATTTATCGTCCATTCGCCTTACATATTCATGACCGCATGGAAGGTTTTTTACCCATTTATTGAAAGCATTACTAAGAAGAAGGTAAAGTATCCCATGCCTTTCCTTGCAAGGAACACACGTTCCTGGTCCTGGATGTTGATCAAACCATGATTCCAATTCCAAACATTACCACGAAATTTGATGTGATGGGAATCCTCTCTTATTCAATCCTCTATATGGTTATGAGAAATAGATGACATGATAAACCAACATCCGCCATCATTCAATGAAAAAAGTAACTTGGGGTTGTGCTGTTGCATATCTAACTGTGTTTAAATGTTTGCCAAATTTCTACAGATAGTTTTTGTTGAGAAGAAAAAATTGAAATCCACATTGCTTGAAGACATTGATGAGAGGCAGCTTCCAGATATATATGGAGGCAAACTGCCATTAGTTTCTATCCAGGACTGCTAATCTGTTGACTCCACCGGCTAGACAAGTTTATTATCTCGGCTCTATATATACATAGTATTTTAGTTCGACCAACCGATGAAGCTCGCACACTTGGTGTTGTTGTAGGAAGTACAATTCATGGCCAAAAAGTTGCATAAGGTTATTGTAGTTAGCATAAGTTTGGATATGATATATATAGAAACAGAGTTGGAATATCATAATATATTATAAAATCATAAATTCAAAAGTTTGGTTTACTTGTGATTTCATCTTAATTTGAAAATGTTATATTGTAATTTAGTTGGTTATTTTACAAAATATTGATTTTAGGATTTTTTGTCTTTTGATGATATATAATAAATTTACGAAGATCCAGTCTTGTACAACTTTAATCCCTTTAATATTTACATTATGTTAATTGGAATTTGATCCCTTTAACATTTTTCTGTTAACATAAACATAACTAAATGCATTTGGAATCCATGAAATCAATTCTTTATTCATCCATTCCTTGACTATATGAGAAAAAAAATATTATATTTTCTGATTGAAGTTGGGTTTGATTAAGTATATGTTTTTATGATTTATGATAGATTGAGTGTTCAACTTATGAGTGTAAGAGGTTATATCGATGAGACAGAGAGAGAGAATGAGTGAGAAAAGCTCTGACAGATAAATGAAAGAAATGAGAAAAAATTTTAGGGAAAGATTGGTGTCCATCTTCGTGGATAACTTGAATCAAGTGGACAGCGCTTGTTTGTGGAGGACTTTCAAGCCTATTGGATGTTAGAGATGTGTATCTCTCACCCAAATATGATGTGTATCTCGTTGGGTTTTTGTTGTTTAGTGTTTTCTTGTGGGGTTTTGCTGCTTGTTTTTTAGCTATTTGTTTTGTTGGGTTTGTTGTGGGTTAGGCTTGGTTGTGGTGGGCTTTGTGCATTATGGATGTTGGGCCTCAGATGGGCCGGTGTTCGATGTTGTTTGTTTCTTCAATTTTGGCCTTTTTTTTGGCCTTTTTGAATAATACTTGCCATTCAAAAAAAACTTATGGGTGTAAGAAGTAAATTTAATTTTCAATTATAAAACCATGTATTATAGGTAATTAAATGTAAGGGTATTTTAGAAATGAATTTTTTTTATTAAAACATGGATGTAGGAAGATGTTTTGTGGTCGGCTCTTGTCACCCATGATAAAAATAAAAAATAACAATACAAATTTAAGAAATAAAATCTAAAAAAAATGCAAATAACAAATAGAAAATAAGAAAATAAAAACAGAGATCTAGTGATTTTAGATCTCCAACTCCCCACCATCAGAGCCAGCCCATGAGGGCAGCAAACCCAGCATTTTGTTGAGGCCCCCAAAAAGTCCATTCTACTTCTTTATCTTTTATAAAATTAGGGGCCTCAAGTCCAATCTATTTAAGTAAGAAGGGCCCAATCTCAAACATTTCTTTACTTTTTTAATAAGGCCCAAATATCTATATATATAGTTCAATTTAATAAAAATAACATCAAAGTCCAATTGAATTATAACATATCAGACTTAATTTGATATCGTATGAGTCAAAATTGTCCGAGTCCAATTGATTTTTTTTTTTTTTTTCTTTTGAAAGAGAGTCCAATTAGTAATCTTGATGGTAGTACTATACTTAATAAATTTGCACTTCAGAAAGCAAGAAAAATAGAATTGTAAACAATGTTTTGTTTTTATGTTTTTAGATACAATTAAATCTTTTTTTGTTTAATTTATGTGGATTACATTGTATTTGATAAATAAAGAATTATTCATTTAATTTTTTTTACGTTAATGGTAATAATTTTATATATGGCCTCAATTTTTGTTAATATTATAAAATCGTTCGGGCCCCAAAATGTTTAGAGACGGCCCAGCTCACCATCACAGATGCTAAAAATCTACAGCACCCAGTGACACCAATCATCACCAGATCACCAAGACATTCAGTTAGTCACCCACACCATTACCCAAAAAAAAAAAAAAAAAAAAAGGATTAATGACAAGGAATTTGCAGTACGAACAACAAAATCTTAAATCTGAGAATCAAAGCATCCCATATCTCTATCAGATCAAAATAAAGTTCTGTTTTTTTTTTCAAGAAAAGATTATACCTTTCAAGTTTCATCATCTGAAAAGCAAGTTAGTACTCATCAAGATAGGTCTTTTACATAAAGAATAATCCAGATCTCCGTCTCCGTCTCCATCTCCAACTCCACCTCAATCACCAACCTCAGCCACCACAACCGTCGCGCCATCCCACTGCCACTACACTCACCGCTGCACCACGTCATCTCCACCAAAATGGAGGATACGTGTTCTTTTCATTTTTTATTTTGTAATTACATATACTTTATTTATTTACTGTCAAAAGGTCCATTTTACCCTTATACTGTTAAGTCCACCGTCAAGTCTAACCGTGGTCAAAGCGGTTAAAGATATCTTTCCGTTATTAAAGCAAAAGTTCGATCTGATAGTGGTATATATGAGCAAAGGTGAGGGTATTTTATTGCAATTTATCCTTAAATTAATTATATATAAAAGGTCATTCATTAATAATTACCTTATAATCCAGTGATCATTGGAACAAGCAATGGATGCCAAATCATACTTGCTCACTTTCATTTTGATTAATGGCCTGCTGCTTTCACATATTATTGTCACTGAAGCTGTGCATGCAAGTTTCTGGATCTTCTCCTGATGAATTTTATTATAAGTTGATCAAGGTGGTGTCCAGGAGGACAAGTAAACCACCGCCACCATACCCTAGGGCCAGTCCACTTTTTCACTTCAAAAGGCCTCCTACTCAGTCACCAAAACCACCACCATTGCTACCGCAGTTCGTGCCACCACCTCCTCCTTACCCTATATTAAATTGAAGCAAAGTGATGATATGGTACCATTGTACCAAGTGTGTTAATTTGCTGATTATGTATGCAAAATTTTATGAATGATCAGAAAAGAAAAATGAAAATCTCTTTCTCTTTCCATCAGTTGGGTCAAGTAATTTCTCTTAAGCTGATTTTTTTTTTGTGTGTGCATATTGTCAAGTAATTTCTAAGAACTTTCTTGTGAGCTACACTCAAATCAAATATTTTCACTTACAAATTTGTTTCAGGTCACGGGTTTCGTATAAATGTTCTTCACCTATGAACCTAAAGCACCTACAGTAAAATATCTCATTCCATAGTTAATGCGCGCGCACACTAATCTTAACTCTTATAAACACTTATAATCTGCAGTACTGCTGAAGATTATGTTTCTAGCTCTTCTCAGGATTTCTCTTTACAGGTTAAAAGTGGTGTCCAAGAGAACATCTTCTCAGGATTAATATGTATATGTTTCAAATTTGTTCATGACCGGAGAATTATTATATTAATTTTTTCTCATTCTATCCTTGTACATTTTCATCTCATGTCTCCGGCCTGCATTTTTTTTTTTTTTTTTTTTAATTCAATTTGTGTTTTCTCCTTCTCCATCCCTCAATTTTTTCTCATTCTATCCTTGCACACACACACAATTTTTTCTCATTCTAATTCTATGCTTGCACGCATGCACACACACTTCTCATTCTATCCTCGTACATTTTCATCTCATGTCTGACCAGAGACGGAGTTAGCCTTGGGCTAGGGTGGGCTTCCAAGCCTTTTTAAAAAAAATTGAAAAGATAAAAAATTATTAATTATTAATATCATTTCCCAATAGTATATTGCCATGTGACGCATTAATTAAAACAAAACTTTTCTTCTCTCTCATTTTTCCCTTCACGATAGTCTTTTCCTCTTTCTCAAATTAGAATGGGTTTTTTTAATTTTTCTTTCTTTCAGAAGGAGATCTGTCTATTTTACTTTCTTACAAGATTTTTATTTCATAAATCTCTTTTCTTTCTCTTCACCCTTTTGAAGATTAAAAAGATTCAGTTGAAATTTTTGATATTTATTGTCATTTATATCTTAACGTAACTCACAGGAACCACAAGCATCAAATCTGGAATTTACAAACACAAACTCATATATTTTTAAAATTAAAAATAAATCTTTTTTTTCTCTTCCTCCCTATTTACTATTTAGATGAAGTTTTTTTTCTTCTGAAAAATGATTGGATGAAGTGCAGAATTGGGAGCTAGAGAACAACAACAACAACAAAAATAAAAAATAAAAAAATAAAAAAATAAAAAATAAATAAAAAAAACTGAAAGTCAGAGAATTTAGACAAATTTGAGAAGTAGAAACCGAATGTGTTGAAACAAAATGATGTGGAAGAGGTGACTGTGTGGCGTGAGTGCGTGATTGCATGAGGAAGAGAAAAGAAGTTATAAATCTAGGGTTTTAAATCAAAGTTTTACTACGTGTCACATTATAATTGGAAAACGATTTATATATCAATTTGTTTCAGTTTTATGCCATGTGGTACAATTAAATTGGGTACGTATCACCACCATCAGTTACGAGACGAACTCATAGAAGATTTTTTCGAATCTATGATTGTAACTTGTTAGAAGACTTTTATATCACACTGTACAACCCACGAAAGAGGCATAAGATATCAATTAATTTTTTTACTTTTATATTTTTTTTCTTACATTTTATTTTGTCATTTATATTTTTGTAGTGGGTTGTTTATTTTATTTTATTTTAATTACTATCTTATATGAAAATAATATTGTGATATAAGGAATTTTTATATTAATTAGATATTTGTTTACTTTTTCTCCAAATTTATTAGCCGTAAATCTAATTTTATGCTAATTATATATGTCTTCTTGTTGTGAACAAAATTTTTGACTTAGCCCACCCTAATGAATTTTTCTAGCTACGTCCCTGCATGTCTCTTGCTTTTTTAAAAAAAAAAAATCAATTTACACACACTCTTTTTTTTTTTTTTTTTTTTTTTTAAATCAATTTGTACACGCACTTTTCTCATTCTATTCTTGAACATTTTCATCTCGTCTCCCGCATTCTTAAAAAATAATAATAATAATAATAATAAATAAATAAATAAATAAAATCAATTTGTGTTTTATCCTTCTCCATCCCTTATTATGTTTTATATTCACACACACACACAATCAATTTTTTTCTTATTCTATCCTTGTACATTTTCGTCTCATGTCTCCTGCATTTTTTTATTTTTTTTTTAAATCAATTTGTGTTTTCTCCTTCTCCATCCCTTATTTTGTTTTATATTCACTTTAAGAAATTAAATAAGAATTAAAATTTGACTACACAAAAATAATTTTGTATTCATCTACTAATATGATTAAATTAGACATTAGTACTTGCCCAAGTAATATAATTAACTTCATTACATTGTTTTCATAACTTGTATGAAGTTTCAAACCGTGTACAAAATGTACTTAATGAAAGAAAATTTTAGAGAAGATAATAATAAAAGAAAATTGAGAAATTAAACAAACTAAATGAGATCAAAAATCGCACACATTAAAGAAGATAAACATCTTTAAGGAAGAAAATAAAACAAGAGAGAAGAGGAATGTAAGAATAACCGAATAACCGAATAAGGAAGAGAGAGAGAGAGTAGAAACACAGTAAACAAAATAATATATATATATATATGAAAGAATTGATAAAACATCTTCAAAAATAAATAAAAGACAAGTGGATTAATCTAAACCATCAATTTATTATTGATCCAAAAGCTACTAAATCATGTCAAAGTTTGTGTCTAAAACTAAATTTTTGTAGGCTTGGCACCACATTAGTAATTGGAGTTTAGTCGGCACTAAAGATTTGATTGTTACAAAAATGCCCCCGACATCAGAGCCATGTTAGTTTTGAGTTTTATTTTGTTTAGTTTATCACGGCAACAGTCCTCGATTGAAGTTGTCTTCATTTGTTAAAAAAAAAAAAAAAGTATGATTGGCACCGATGCCCCTTAAACTCTTCAAAACTTTGCACTATGCCCCCTATACTTTTTTTTTCGGCACTAAACCCCCTGAACTCTCACAAATTGGTAAAAGCCAACTGTAGATGCCCCCTCACAAGGGGAAATAAACCCAAGTGTTTGCCAATAAATGAGAGTTTGATGGGTTTAGTTCCGAAAAAAAAAAAAAAAAGAGTACAGGGGCATAATGCAAAGTTTGGGGCATCGGTGCCAATTAGCCAAAAAAAAAAATCAATTCAAACTTTAGAAGAAGAAGTGGTCAATTTGAAGCAAACTGTAGGTTTATAATTTGTTTATTATTATTATTATTATAGTAATGAGATGATTTGAAGCAAACAAGGGATTGGATGTCACCTGTTATAGAAGATGATTGTTCCAAAAATGCCCCCACATTATGGCCATGTCAGTTTTGAGTTTTATTTTGTTTAGATTTATTTTTTAAATTTTGTTTTCACTGTTGTCAAAGAGTTGAGAGTTTAAAGAGAAAAAGTTATCGTTGACCATGGCAACAATCCTCTGTTGAAGTTGTCTTCGATCATTTGTGAAAAATAAAATCGATTCAAACTTTCGAAGAAGAAGTAGTCGATTTGAAGCAAACTACAGGTTTGTAATTTTTTGTTTTTTTTTATTTAAACGGATATCGGACTTAGATTTAGAAAATCTTCGAGAGATTATGACTGTTTTCAATTGGTTTGTTTGGAAAGTTTATAATTTTTATTTGATTGTGTTGTGAAATCATATTTTCATTTTCGAATTGAATAGTTGAATATCAAACGTTTGTGGTAGAGTACATTAGATTCGGTGGCTAGTAGGGTTTGGAGGTCACCTATTGTAAAAGATAATTGTTCCAAAAATGTCCCCCACATTAGGGCCACGTCAGTTTTGAGTTTTATTTTTAAAATTTTGTTTTCACTGTTTTCAGGATGTTGTGAGTTTAAAGCAGTGTTCTAGTAATCGGCCTAGTCGGCTGATTACTCGGAGCAATACAGTTAGGCGGCCGGCAATTGCGGCAAAAAGGGGCAAATCAGACTAATTCCGTAGTGGCTGCATAATCGGACACGTGGCCGAGTAATCAGGCTAGGCGGGTCCAAGCCGTTGACTCCATCGTTCTTTTACACCGGAAATCAGTTGGAATAAGGCACGAGATCACCGTTTTCGGTGACTGGACCAGGGAGGCAAGCGGGAGGTTGAAGATGAAGTTGGGAAGGTGGGGTGCATTTAGCAGCGGGCTGGGGTGCATTCAGGCTTCACTTGAGTGGTTAGGTTGGGCCAACATTTGGGCTTGTATTTGGGCTCGTGGAGTGAGCTCTGATTTTGGTGGCAAATTACGAAATGCTCCCTGATCTCTTATAAAATCACAATAGCTTCAATCTTCCTTCAATAATTACACTTATACCCCTAAATCCTAATTGACCAATATTACTCCAAATGCCCCTGAACTTTATGTTTGGATTTGGATTGGTTTGTGATTGCATTTGGATGGATGTTTAGGGATTTTGATTGGTAATTTGGCATTTGTGGATTTAGAAAGAATTTTCTTTGGATTTCTAATTGGAATTTCTTTGTAATTGTGTTTTCCGATTAATCCCCGATTAATCGGCCTAGGCGCTAGGCGCTGGGTCTCCACCCAACTAGCACCTAGCGCTTACTAAAACATTGGTTTAAAAAGAAAAAGTTGTCATTGACCATGGCAACAATCCTCTGTTGAAGTTGTCTTCATCTATGAAAAAAAAAAAATCAATTCAAACTTTCAAAGAAGAAGCGGTCTACTTGAGGCAAACTACAGGTTTGTAATTTGTTGTTGTTTTTGTTTATTTATTATTATTATTTAAAAAGATATCGGTCTTAGATTTAGAAAATCTTCGAGAGATTATTACTATGTTCAATTGGTTTGTTTGAAAAATTTATAATTTTTATTTGATTGTGTTGTGAAATCATATTTTCATTTTCAAATTGAATAGTTGAATATCAAACGTTTATGGTAGAGTAGATTAGATTCAGCGTCTGCTAGGGTTTGGAGGTCACCTGTTGTAAAAGATAATTGTTCCAAAAATGCCCACCACATCAGGGCCACGTCAGTTTTGAGTTTTATTTTTAAAATTTTGTTTTCACTTATTTTAGAAAGTTGAGAGTTTAGAGAGAGAAAGTTGTCGTTGACCAATCGACAGTAGAAGAAGACGGTGACGGCACCGAAATTAGCCACAACGACTGGGAGAAAGACGACCACGACAACAATCCTCTATTCAAGTTTTCTTCTTCCATGGAAAAAAAAAATCGATCCAAACTTTTGAAGAAGAAGCGACTGATTTGAAGCAAATTATAGGTTTGTAATTCGTTGTTGTTGTTTTATTATTATTATTATTATTATTATTATTATTATTATTATAACTAATATGGGTCTTAGATTTAGAAATTTTTCGAGAGATTATAACTGTTTTCAATTGGTTTGATAGGAAAGTTTATAATTTTTATTTGATTGTGTTGTTAAATCATATTTCCATTTTCAAATTAAATAGTTGAATTTCAATCGTTTGTGGTATATATAATAGATTGGATTCGGCGGCTTCTAGTGTTTGGATGTCACATGTTGTAGAAGATGAACAGTCGATGTTGTGCTAGGGTATGTAGTCTTCGAGATTTATTTTATAGACACCGAGATTTAATATGTAGCTACCGAGACTTATTTCTTACCAATATTCAAGACTTATTTGTGTTAGAGTTAGTGATTATTTGTTGCTGATATTATGAGAGTTTGAGACTTATTTTGTTAAATAAAAGCGAGAAATTTAACATTCATTATCATCTTGTGTTGTTGCCACAAACATTGTACCATTGTTTCTCCCCTTTAAAATGGGCACCATCAACGGCAATTACCAGACGCATACATTGACAAAAAACCTCTAAGTGATGCCCCTAACACCATAAAAAAGTACTAAAACATATCATCATTTGTTCATTATATGTTCATGATTATGCTGGGATTATGTTGTTCCAAAACATGATCAAATGTTAGCAGGCATTGAAATAATTCTTCATGTATTCCATGTGTCAATGACAATGCATCCTACATGGATTGATGAGCCTAATTGTACATAATTTGGATGCTAGACATTGTTTTCATATCGACAATTATGTCTTTAGGACGCACGATACGACCACCATATTGTTAGAGTCTAAAAGCTATAATTTCACCAATTATGACTTTACTAGCTTATTGGTGGCCCCAACAAAGCTCATATAAGGGACAATTGTGTTGGTTTATGAAACTTCCAACATGAATATATGTACCCACGTTTATCCTCACCCCTTTTAATTTGGACGTACAGTTTTCAACCTTGCAAGCTAAATGTAAAACCGACATGTTAGACTTCTTCACATTTCATTCAAAGTTCTCCCTTAACACATTAAGGCTTGCTAACATCTTTAAATCTTTTTTGTTTGAGAAAAATTGTTTTCTATAAATCATGATGTTTGATTCGATTAATCCCATGGTATTCATGTCACCAAACGAAAATGAATCGGATCTCGGGATAACCAATATTGTCCCATTATCATAACCAGAAATGTTCACATTTTTTGATTCCTCGGCTGTCCCATGCACTTCTTGTGCACTACCACGTGTACACTCTTCTATGTCCCTTCGAATGTCTAATGTTGTTTAGGATCTTCACCAACATGTTCACAATCGTCTACGTGATCAATATTATGTTCAAAGTCATGGTCAAAGTAATAGTTAATGTAAGGATTCCCATCTATTGATTGAATTATTTCATGGACAAACCACATATTGGGGCTTGATGTAAGGATAGCTTAGGTATTTGATGGTTGGTGTTTTACACAACCAATGCCTGCTCAAGACCTCAAGAGAAGAAGCACCAAAGGTATATTCTAGTGCTTTCTTGCTTTGAAGAGATCTAGTTGTACACACACACAACTCAATCATAAATCTTATTCTTGTATGTTGTGTGTTTTTATATGTGCGCATGTATGTTCTTGAACATCTCTTCTTGTATCTTTTAATTGATTGCATCTGGTTTATTAAAATGCCATAACATGTTTAGGCATTAGGATGCAAAACCATGAATTTTATTCATTCATGTTGAATTGATTGCATCTTGTTCTATGATAATGCCATGACATGTTAGGCATTAGGATGCATTCAATTCACACACTTGCACTTCATGTATGATAATTTTAAGTGTGGTGTAATTCATTTCTGTTTGTGTGATCGGAAACGACCGCGCTTGCACGATGGTGTGCATGTCTTAGTGCGATAATTGATCACTTGAGAAGGTCTCATTCTTCTCGTGGATTAGTGTTTGTTTGGGTTTGGTTGTTTGGAGTAAAGTATCTAGTTTCAAAAGATTGGATTTCAATGTTTTAAATGTTTTTTAAAAATGACCTTTGTATGGTCTTGTGACCATAACTTTTTATAAAAAATTTAAATTGAGTTTTGTAAAATTCTGGACAAACTAGACACCCATACCTTTCCAACGGTATATTATTCGTAATATTTCATGACCGTTTGGATTGGTTTTGAAATCTCCAAAATGACCACCAAAACAGGGCAACTATGTTATTGTCCGTTTCTGACCTTAGGGCACTTTATTGACCATAACTTTTTCTGCAGACATCGAAATGTCATTCCATAAATTAGAGTAGAAATTAGACATTCATACCTTTCCAACGATATATATACGAAAGGTTTTGATATCGTTTGGTTATGTTTTGAGGTGCTTGAAGCTGAAGCTGATGCACTGTCGCTCCCAAACCGCTGTTCACCCGCCCTACGTACAGCGGGCACCTGATTAATTTTCAATCCACCCTACAACCGCCCAAAAGCCACCCTACGTAGAGCGGTTTGTGCGAAAACTTTCTAGAAAATTTCCAAAACGACATAGCTTCAATTGGACATCATATATATATGTCTCTCTGACCTTAGGTCACTTTAATGACTCAAAAAACCCATATTTTTGATTGAGAGGATTTTCAAAGAGAGAGATTCACCCAAGAACTCATCTTTGATCATCCAAACCCATTTCCACATGCATAAATCATAATCTAAGCATAATCTAAGATCATCTAGTATGTGCTAATGCATGGGTCTTCTTCAACATACATGGTATGATTTATTAAACACTATTATCTTACATAATTAGTGTTTTTACTTATCAATTTTATCTCATTTATTGCTTGTATGTGTTTAGATTAAATTCTACATACATGATTGAGATTATGTGTTCATTAGGTTATTTGTGATAGTTAGGATTTTCATGTTTATCTAAAATCTAGCTATTTGATCTCATTAAAATGATTGAGATTATTTTTGATAGCTATTGTATCTAGGATTGGTTATCCTTAACATAGCTAAGCTTTATGCCATGACATATAACTATATTTGATATCTATGATTGATTTTATTGTCATCATATAATCCTAGATAAACATTTAGTGTACCCAGCATTATTTGCATATTTGGATATCATTGCATATTCAATTAGGGTTTGATCTCTTCGGAGAAGTAAGTCTTGTGTGATGACCGGGATTAGGTTGTACATCGGGATTAGGTGTTCACATGAGCAAATTGAACTAGATCCACTTTTACAGACCTGCGAGTAATGGTAGTGGTAGTGGGTTATTGACCAGGATTAGGTCGTAAATCGGGATTAGGTTGTAAACGCTATCACAATTGATGGATTCAAGGTTCGAGTGTGGCACACTTACTAGCCTGTGGTTTTTCCCAATTTGGGTTTCCACGTAAAAAATCAAGTGTCGTTTATATTTCCGCACATTTACACTTGATTTATTGTTTTGTGAATTGGGGTTATATTTGTAATATTGGCTAATCCGAAAAATTTGGTAATAACGGATTAACAACCCATTCACATACCCTCTAAGTCATATTCAAAAAGACACGCACATTCTCAGTCAAAATAAGGTGCAACGTCATCTACATGAAGTTTAACTGTTTTTGACGGGTTGGTGCAAATATTATATGAACATTGGGGATGCATAATGCTTATCCCGTGTTTGTTGGGGATTTTTTTCCTTACAAATGTCATCACCCATTACACGTTTTTTTATATCTTTTTTCAACCAGACTAACAAATACTTGCATAATTACCCTATCTTCCCCTAGCAGAAACTGAATATCATTGTTGTCGCTTATCAATTTGTTTCATGTACAGCCTGGAACAATTGATATTGATTTTACATTAATATCATATTTGTTCGAATCATATTTCACAATGGACTGTATGACCCCCAACAGTTCTTTGTAAGTTATATTCTTCAGCATAAATACTCATTTATTATTGGAGCCGACATATTTCTGGCTTCCGTTCAGTAGTTCCTCTCATTGACCATATAGATATCAGTATTATAACCCAAACCATTGTCCTGTACAAAAAAAAAAAAAAAAAAAAAAAACTACTACGATTAAACAACTGAAAACAACATAAAATAACAGTACATATCAGATTAAACACAGTAGGTCTCGATGGCATACAATAAGACTAAGAAACATTAAGTAATTCTCAGAGACATGAATTAAGTCTCAGAGAAAAACAATAAGTATCGAAGCCATTAATTAGGTCTCGGATACATACATTAAGTCTCGATCACGAAAATAAATCTCAAATACGTTTATTAATTCTCAATTATAATGATTAAGTTGATCATTCATATAACTTCAACGACCTTTTTAAACTTTCAACTGCAGTAAGTCTTGATGCCTATTAATACACCAAGTTTGAATCTGTCAAAATTAAGTCTTGATCTTTATAAAAAAAAATGGGACAATTAGTCTCGATTGAACTTCTTAAATTCTACATCTTAAACCTAAGTCAACCACTACCTCAACAACAACAAAATGAAAGATTTGATCAAGACAAAAAAAAGAAAGAAAAAAGAAATGAGATTCAACGATCTTGTGCAAGAGGTTTATGGAGGAAAAATTACCTTACAAACATTTCTAATTTTCTTGTACAAAAGTCAAAAGAACGGGTTCTATTCTTTTAGTTGAGATGGACTTCAATTTGAAAGAGAAACCATGTGAACTAAGAGAGAAAACTAGTGAAATATTGTGAGCGAAATGTGAAGAGAAAAGTACCTCAACAAGAAGACGACCTTGAAGAAAGAGAAAAAAAAAACAAAAAACAAAAGAAAACAGTAAAGAATGAAACAAGGGGAACATTTTTGTTACTGATCACCATACAACGGTGCTATATAAACTTGAGTTACTGACATAGTGTTAGTCACATAAAGTCAACTGGATTTGGTGCTATTTAGGCCAATTTCTTCTCTCTCTCTCTCTCTCTCCCCCTATATATATATATATATGTTAGGATTTATCTTGTATTACCAAGTGAACCAAACACATTCAATAGATGTAAAAGTGATCCAAGTAAATTTGGATGAGTACGATTCAAGTGGCATTGGAAAGTTGAGTCTGAGATGAAGCCAACGATGAAAACGACGTCAAAATTCGGTTCTAGATGCGCCCATACGAACCGTTTGAAGACTGCTACGCAACATTTGTGTGTTGATGCGCACCTGAACTATTTGGGTGCGTGTGGGTGTGTGGATAGGTTTTTTGGGGGCTGGTTTCTCATATGAAACTCCTGAAAGACATGGGAAAATGTGTGAGAGTCATTTTTCTTGTTTGGGAAGGTTTTATTTCGGGATTACTTGTCCAGGAAAGACTTGTTAGGTGGTTTCTAACAGCTTATGGGAGTTTGATTCCTTAGAGATCAAGAATAGTGACTCTATAAATAGTGAGGGTTATTATTTGGTTGTATATACTTGGAGAAACACCCGAATATCAAAGAGTGGGTGAATCTAATAAGTGAGACCCAAGGAGATCCGGGGGAGATCCAAAGGGATATCTGGGGGTGTGAGACCTAAGGGATGTTTAGGGGAGACCTGGAAGGAGATAAATAGAATATTTGGGGGTGCACTCAAGAAGGGCCTAGAGAGAGCAGTGAGCTGAGGGTTAGGATGTAAGCTCGGTTGTGAGCTTGGGCTTAGTAAGGCTCGGTTGTGAGCTTAGGCTTGGTAAGGCTTGGTTGTAATTGAGGTTTGGAGTTAGAGAAAGAATATTGGAATTATGCAAATAGTTGTAACAATTTTCTACATAGTGATATTTTTCCGTTGTCGTTCTGATGGCCGTGGTTTTTTTCTATTCTGGGTTTTCCTTGTAAAATCTTGTGTTGTTTGATTTGATTCTCTCATCGAATTTTTCTACTATTATACGTTATTTGTGTTATGGTTAATATTAGGCATGCACTTTCGCATTACTTTTCCCAATAACTTGTATCAAAGCCATGGTTGGCCACAGTGGTTGCAAGTTTATACAGTGGTATGAGGACTTGGTAGATTGGGATGTTGATTTCATTGTTTCCTTATATCGATTTAGTAAAGAAGATACGTCTTGAAGACGGTGTTGAAGAATTTGATGGAATAGGAAATTTGGCTTGTGGTGGCAAGTACAAGTCATCGATCCAATCTAGGTTAAACAAGGCGTTGAAGAACAAGCGAAGCTCGGTCAACTCTACTGAGATGTGGAGTTGGTGCGGCAAAGAGCTCCAAGTGTTATTGGCAGTGTGTATTTCACTGAATCAGGTGATGCTAAGACATGTTTATCCTTTTAGCATGTAAAAGTTTCCATGGATAGGGTATGTTACTACTAGTGGGCCTACATGTTTGTAGATGGGAATTGATTAGAATGTGATGTAAGATATATGGTGGACAGAATGTTTATGGCTGAGGAACTCTCTGAATCTAATATAAGTAGTTGCACCGTATTTTTCAGCAAGGTTTTTCGACATATGCTGGAAGAAATCTTAGGGTGGATTGTTCCTAATGGTTATACCTTTATTGTGGGGTATGAGTGATTCTTGGTGTGAAGAGTCATGGTGATTCTCGGTGTAGAGAGTCATGGTATGCTGTTAGAGAAGAGACGAAGGTTTTGGGAATTCTCGCCAAATGAGAGAATTATTAGGATTTGGCTTGTATTCCTATGTGGACTAAACGTATTCAACTGATGCGAAAGTGGTCCAAACGAATTCAGATGAGTGCGATTCATGTGGCGTTGGAAAGGAGAGTTTAAGATGAAGCCAATGATGAAAACAACGTAAGAATCTAGTTCTAGATGCACCCATATGAGCCATCTGAAGATTGCCACGCATCATTTGTGTGTTGTTGCGCACCTGAAGTATTTAGGGTCGTGAAGGCGTGTGGATAGGTTTTTTGGGGGCTGGTTTAGCATGTGAAACTCCTAATAGACATGGGAAAACGATGAGAGTCGTTTTTCTTATTGGGGAAGGTTTTATTTCAGTATTACATTTTTTTTAAGAAAGACTTGTTGGGTGGTTTCCAACTGCTTATGGGAGTATGATTCCTTAGAGACCAAAAATAGTGACCTTATAAATAGTAAGGCTTATTCTTTGGTTGTATATACTTGGAGAGACACCTAAAACATAAGAGAGTGGGTGAATCCGATGAGTGAGATCCTAGGAGACCCCAAGGGATGTCTGGGGGTGGGAGACCCAAAGGATGTCTAGGGGAGACCCGGGAGGAGAGGGGAAAGCTGTGACCTGAGGGCTAGGATATTGATCACATCAAAATGGATGCTCGCAATATTACAAGGCCATGGGTGTAGTGTAGACTGTAGAGTAAATAAGATTCGTTCCACGGAGATTGAAGAGTTGATTACTGAAATTGATTGGTAAAATTACTATTTGAACAAATTAAAAGGATGTAATTTCTGAATGTACACAAACGAAGTTAAATTGCTTAAAACATACCTAGAGGGGGGGTGAATAGGTTTTTACACCTTTTTCAAACCCTTGAACAAACATTCGTTTGTCCCTCAAGGTAGCCTTACACACAACACAATAAGCCAAGGAAGACATACATAGACAATACGATAATACAATCATAAGAGCAACGTCTAAGTATATCAACAAGTTATGTGAGGTAAAATAGCAAATAAACATAACAACAAAATAAGCTTGTATTTCATAAGATGTTCAATGTGTTACAAGAGTGATCAAAATGTCACTATACAAAAATTACAATATATAAAAGAATCAAAGATACAAAATTGATCTAAGGAATGAATATACTAATCACACTATACAATGTCTTGCTTCACAATACATCACATGTGAATATTATGAATCAAGACAATAAAATATACAATTAAAATATAAGAGAAAGAGATATGAAGAATTAACACAAGGGATTTTTTTAACGTGGTAAAACCTCCAAGGAGTAAACATCCACGGGTTGAATTACAACCATTGGGTACTATATTATTGGAAAGTAAACATAGAACATTCACAAAGTGACCAATCTTTAGCTCACCCAACCTAGTGAAGTCTAAGCCTACCCAACCCTATTGGAAAGTGTGAAATCCCTCAATGATGCGGAACCACCATATATTGGACACCACACACAACCAACATCGATGGTAGATTAGAAATTCCTCAAGAGTGCATACAACTCCCGTGTACCCCGCTCTATCGGACTCTATGTCTAACCATACGCCTAGGCCTACCAATACAATAGCCAACTCCCTATCCAAGGCACTCTCGTCTCTAGGGAGCCTCCCATGCATGACTATCCGAGTCCTCCCGACTCTAGCCATGACTCCTTGCTTACCTATCTGAGTCATCCCGACTCTAGGCAAGACTCCTTGCTTGGCTATCCGAGTCACCCCGACTCTAACCAAGACTTCATGCCTTTTACAAGGACTTCCTAGTGTGATCATGTGAATGCAAATGATGCAAACATTCAATACAACATAGAACATGTGATCAATACATTCTATGGCACAAATAAACCTAACATGTGAAATCACAAATAATCAAGTCTAGATGCAAAAATATATGAATAGAAACCTAAGCATGTGAAACACCTAACACATACACTCAAAGTCTCATTCACACACATAACACTTGAAACACAATATGTTCATGAAGTACAAATTCAAGATGCTATCAATATACAAATAAATGCTAGATATATGAGATTAAAATCAATCAATATACTAGACAAAAATATAGAGCAAGGTTTTGAGATTTACATCAATCAAAACCTATATTCTCTAAATCACAAACAAATACACAAATCCTAGATTTTATCAATCAAAGGATCAAATCAAATCTCAAAGTCATTTTAACACAAAATTAATTCAATTAAGTATCAAACAACCTAAGATGCCATTCTAATCACAATACAACTCACAAACATATGTAAAACCTAGAATCATAGAATCTAGTCAACATTAGTCCACAAATTGAGTTTCAATTAGAATGATAATCAAGCTATCTTTCCAAATAGCTTTTACCAAACATTAACATAGATATAGAAGAAGAAACCCCAAGCAAATGGAAGGTCAAATAACAAGAAATCCCAAAGTTGAGACTCATACCTCTGATTTTGCAGTTGGTTCGGAAATCAGTGTTCAACCACTGGAAATCACGATCAAACAGCCACCAAACCGCTTGGAGATGTTAGAGGACTCAAATACGAACACTCTCCAACTTGAATCACTCAAATCCGACTTCGGATGAGGAAGATATGGTGTTTCGAAAATCTGAAAAACTGGAGAGAGTATTGCGGGAATTCTGAAATTTTCTTCTTTTTTTTTCAAAATGGAGAGAGAGAGGGAAGAAATAGGAGGAGAGAGAGAGAGAGGCTTTTCGGCCAATCAGGTGGTGCCACATCACCCCCTGGCCGTGGGGGGCGTGTGGCCCACACGGGAGCAGAGAGTGCTCCAGGCCGTGGGGCCCACGGCCAGCCCATGTGGCCCACGGCCTGGGCTGTCCTCTCGTGCGCTCCCTCGGTTCGTCGGCCCGTATCTTGGGCATCCGAACTCTGATTTCGAATCCATTTCTGGATTACGAACCGTGACTCTCTCACGCACGATGAAGACTATACAACATTGAAAAACGGTTGAGAAATCATCTCGGAAATCATCGATGAAGTCAACTCAACGAAAGAGAACGTAAAGTAGCATAGTCAACTTGTTTGGACTCGAAACCTTATGAATGAGTAACCGAAACGACCGGAAATCAATAAGGCATTGAATAAGAACATGATCAAGTCCTAAACACAAAATACGGAAACATACAAACACAAAGACACACACATATGCTAGTTTCCGGACATAGTCCTAGAAAATGCAAAACACAAAGTTTATTAACTAAATATGAATGCATGAGCATATTTTTCCAAGTGTGTGAAAGTGAAATGTAAATGAAATTAAATCATGAAGGAACACACAAGAATGATATGTGTGAGTGTGTGCCTAGCCTTGTAAGAGATAAGAGGTCTTTGAATACCTTTGTCGACCGATAATGCCCGAATCTCTTAAAAGCCGGCAACTTGAACGAATTGTGGTTGAGACGTCCTTCGTCTTCGAAATTCTTCAATTACTAACCACTAAACATTACAAGTTAAACACGTTTTGATACGGAATTAATGCCAACACTAATTATCAACCTAACAATTTCAATTTCAAAAACTAAAAATAATCTTAAGTAACTATTGCAAATCAATGGAATTAAAAAAAAAAAAAAAAAATAGTTTTGTTGTAACTTAAATGAGAAATTAGCCAAGGCTTAGAATCCACCCAACCAATTCTATCTTTAGTCTCGACCCACCAACTAAACCTAATTATGCAAGTGAATGATGTAGATTCATGTGACCCTAAAATAGTATCTACTCTCTCTCAAGCAATAAAGACAATACTCATGCATATCAATAACCTATCTCCCAATGATTATCTGAATTACACACAAGTTCATTAAGATTAATGGCACACCATATGAATCCTACAAGCTACCCTCGCGTATCTCTACCTTACTAGTCTTATATTGAGCATTTCATCGAAGACATGGTGTGCTTCCCTCTCGGTCCATCACACAACCATAAAAATATCATTTAAGTGATAGCTAGGCACTCAAAAGCATTAAGCACATGAAATTTTCATACAACAACACAAACAAGCATAGATAAAATTGAGGGTCATTTATTTAGATAGTCATGGACTGAGCTTCATCTTGGCCTTAGCCTAAGAAGTTTAGTTCATATTACAACTTAAAGCCATACAAAAAGTATAAAGAGATCTAAACATGGCTATCATAAGAATAAAAAGAGAAAGAGATATAGAGAAAACTATGACGGAGAGCTCTATCTTCTTTGCTTTGAACTTCTTCTCATTTGATTCCTCTACAGCTCCCTTTGCCCAAAAATATGAGATGATAATGGATTTGAAGGTTCAATGTGGTGGGTATATGGAAGGATGTGTAAACATGTGGATTTTGTGACTTGGTTCCTAAGAAAGGCTAAGGAAAGGTGTGTTCTTGGTGAGATTTGGGTTGGAGAGTGGTATCTTGATCTGAAAATAAGGAAGTGTTATATATGGAAGAAAATAGGGTAGGGGCAAAGGGGTAATTTTCTAAATTCTAGGCAAAAAGGCGACTTAAAAAGCGACCTACTCAAGTCACATCGCATGTCGCTTTGTCTACCGGAACATTTTGCTTGAAAACTTGAATTTCTTAGACATCTTAGCAGAGACAAAAGTGACGTCAATAGCGACCTACCTTGAAGTCGTTTCACATGTCGCTTTGCCTTCTGGAGACATGAATATATTTTTGACAGTGAAGAATGTGACATCAGGTGTAACCTGCCTTCAAGTCGCATGGCAAATCGCTTTCTCTTCTAGAGGGACAATTGAACTCCTTTTTGCAACGCTTTGCTCTTTTCCAACTCCAATCATGCTAAGATGGCTCCAAAGCAAACTTTGACCTGAACAAACTTATTTTAAACGATTAAATCTCAGATTTACTAGAAAATGAACACAAATCAATAGGAATTGGGGCTACATTATGTGTAGAAGTGGAGCCATCAGATATAAGCTTGGTTGTGAGCTTGAGTTTGGTAAGGTTCGGTTGTAATTAAGATTTGGGGTTAGAGAACAAATATTGGAAATTGTGTAGTTGTAACAATTTTTTATATAGTGATATTTTTCTCTTGTCGTCTTAACAACCGTGGTTTTCCCTTGTTCTGGGCTTTCCACGTAAAATCTTGTGTTGTGTGAATGGATTCTCTCATCGAATTTTTATGCTATTAGACATTATTTGTGTTGTGGTTAATATTAGGCATACACTTCCGCGTCACTTTTCCCCACAATATATATATATTAGGCATACACAAATCAATGAAGATCTTGCTTAGAAAATCTTGATTGTTATGGTTAGTATTCACCTTGTTATTCTAATGGCTAATGGATGTTGATCTTGTTGCTGTCCTTTATTGAAATTTGTCATGATTTATGCATCCATTTTTATCGATCATCATAAAAGTTTCTCACTCTCTCTCCTCTTTTATTTTATAATTAAATGGAGTATAATATTATTGGTGGGAAAAACTTAGAAATCCTAGTCAGCATTTTTAGGAGAGTTTTTAAAGTTAAAAACTCAGCTCCATATTCTTTAAAATATATATATATATATTATCACATCACCTTGGAGACGCTCTTATGTTTTTAATAAAATAAATATTTTTTTTTTATTTTTTTTGGCATCTTCTCCTTTAGTACATTGTATCTTTTGAATTGGTTCTTATATATTTTTCACATTCACTCTCCATTTTTGCTTATATATTTGGTGAATGAAGATACCCTAATCATTTTACATTCAAGATTTGTAATTTCTTCTACCTTGGTTTGTTTTTTATACTTATATAAATCTCATTTTACTAATTTTGGTGGTTGTGATGGCTACAGGAAGGCTAATTTGGTCATCCAAGTACAAAGAAAGAGAAATTTTATCTCTACTTCTATCAAGGTATGTTCTGTTAATTGATTTAGGTAGTTATTTGATATGTGGGTTTGTGTTTCAAGTGTGCAAATTATTGAAGAATAACTTTTTGGGTGTTTTTTTAAAGAGAAATGATTTGTGCAACCGGGGTCACGCAATCTTTACGGCCCCGTAGTGCATTTTTGAAAAAAAAACATGTGGGTCCTACGTATTAAATGCACGGACCCCACATGTTTTTTTACAAAAATTGCACTACTGGGCCGCAAAGGTTGCGCGACCCCGGTTGCGCATAGAATCACTCTTTTTTAAATGAATATTTCTTCACCCTTAAATTAATAAACATATTTAAAGATTTAATTATCTATATTTCAATTCATAAAAATTATTGAATCTTATATATCTCAATATTTTTTTTCATGTGTATAGTAATTAAAAGGACACTTCAAAAAAAATCCCGGTTAGACACAATAGTTTTGTTAATGATGTGTTTTATGATTATGTATAAATGAAGTTATATTAAAATCAACTAAATAAATAATTGAATGAAATTAACTTAATATTGACTAAACTTAATAGTTTAGGTGTGTTGTTTGGTTGGAGGTCTCTTGTTTTTGCTGGTGTTCTTGCTGACTTTTGTGTGCGTCTTGCTTTGGTAAGTGTTGGTCATCTTGCTGACTTTTGTCTGTGTCTTGCTTTGACAAGTGTTGTTGGGTTTCTGCCTCTTTTCCTCTTGCAATAAAGTTGTGCTGTTAAACAAAACAGTTAATGGTGATGTGAATGATAGTGAATTGAAATGATGGTCCCTTTGGAAGAGTTTCTCAAAAGTACATCTTTTAAAAGTAAAGCTTCTATTAGTAGAGCTTTTAAAATAAAGTTATTGGTCATTTGGTTATCAATTAAAAAAAGCTTTTTAAATAATAGGATTACCAAAACACTCAAACAAATATTAAATTATAAGGTTATATTGGAGATTTTAGTGTATTATTAAAAAAGCTCCAAAAGATCAACTTGGAAAAGCTTTAAATTTGGGCTTCTCTTTGTAAATATAGCTCACAAAAATAGGGGGAGTTTGAAAAAAAATAGAATATAAAGAAAAAATATATCAAATGACTATAAGGAATAGAGTGAAATTAAATATGTGACTTTGATATTTTATATATATTGTTTTATTTTTGTTGTACATTAATTTTGTTGATTTATATGATCTCCACGCCCATTTAAAGACCTTAATCATTAATCCTTAATTGAAAATCATTTTGAGCTAGCTATATCTGTGTGACCAGTTATGAAAGAGACATTAATCTTTAATCTGTCTTTTCTTTTAGTGTCTGATTATTGTGTTAAATTGACGTATTCATGCCTAAGGGGCGTAGCTCAGCTGGTAGATAGACGAGCTTGAGGCTTAGGCAAATGACTCTCAAATCAGTTGTTTGAATCTTACCAATGGCAAAAAGCTTCATAAAATACCTTGTATTCATGCTTTTACTTTGATATGAAGTCTTAATTATTATCGCTATTTATCTTTGATGTGTTCTCACCTTTGATCTTTGGCTAGCTAGTTAAATTGATATTTGTTTTGATTTATAATTATCACTTTTGTACGTTCTTATATTCCAAAAGTTTTAAGATTTATAATTATTTATTAATGTGAAGCCCTTTCATTTTATGGTTTAGGGAATAGTCATGCGAAGAAGTTTAATCTCTTCTATGTTTTAATTTCATTCTTTTAATAAAGTATATATATGTATATATATATATATACACATTTGTTGTGTTTATTGTGTTAAAGTACAATATTCATTTTTTTCTTAGATTCTTCATGAAAAAAGTTGGTGAAACCAAATCTGGTAATGCCACGGGTTCGGGAGGTGGCACTGCCAATAATCAAGAGCCATCTCTTGTGGAAGGAGCAAGTTCTGGTGCCTCGGTGGCTGAAAATGTTGGTGGAGGAGAAGGCCGACTACATCTATCCTCCAAAAGGACAATAGACGACGTTGCTTTGTCAAATTATTATAGTTCTATCCCAGCTCCGCCAGAACTACCAGCTGCAGCTAGATTTGTATGGGCTCCTGTCCTTCATCAGAGAAATACTCGTCCGAGAAGAAGTGATGATTCCGGACCTGATCAGTTTCTACCAACTCGGCTGTTTGGCCAGACCCTTAGGGCGCCAAGAGAAGGTGCTCCTCCATTGCTGCAGCCTCCTCCTCCTCCTATCCAATGTGGAGATGTGGTGCAATTTCGGCTGTTTGGCCAGACCATTACTGCGCCAAGACCAAGAAGAAATGCTCCTAGTGATGCTTCAAATGGAGGAAATAATCGGCAGCAGCTCTGATTGTTTATATATATATATATATATATATATATATATATATATATATATATTATATGTTTTCTATATATATGACATTCTTATTGGCAGTTGAATTAATCCATCAGCCAAGATAAATTTCAAAACACTTTGGTATCATTGTTCTCTCCCTATTAATGGTTTCATAGCCAACCAAATTTATGAACTCGATCAAAAAATTTATTTTTAATGCACTATCTAATTAGATTAAGCATATTTAATTTTTGGTTTCAATATATATTAATTTGCATCAAATAGATGTTAGTCATAATTCATATTATGCAACCAAAAAGAACACAAGCAGCGTACGGTCTGATTTTCTTTTTTCATATATTTTTCTCTGATATTCTTTTTCGATGTTGAATTGATTCAACAGCCAAAAAGAGATGCCGAAAATTTCAAAACACTTTGGAATGTCTTATGTGATTATATATATTGTTCTATCTTATTAAATTCTTAATATATGGTTTCTTGTTTGATTTGAGTAAGCAGCTATTTAGGATAAGATAATAGTATTTAATCTCGATAGATCATCAAAAATTCTTGAAATCTCAGTTTAAAAAGTTTTTTTAGAAAAAATAATATATAGAATTGAACAAATAACATAAAAATTATATTAACAAACAAATACCAGGCCTGCACTGAAGCTGTTTCTTCTGGGTTTTCATACAAGTTACCTTGAACTTGTACGAAAAGGCAGGCATGATTAATAATATGCAATTTCATATATTAATTGCCTTAATTATATATAATCGTTCTTGTATTACTATATGATCCTCTCAGTGAGTAGTTATAACACGAACTCCAGTTCTCACAATTCAATAGCAATTTAAAACTATTCTACAAAGAAAGATAGAGATTGAAATGCCAAAACAAACTACTATATATGGAAAGGTATGTAGTTTCTATATTATACGGGCCTATTTGTAAATAACCAATGATGTTGACACTTCTAGAAGCCTGCCAAAAACGGCAAATGATGTTAGATTTGGGTCTATAATATAATGTTAGAATTGTCCCAACAATAGTTACCGAAGGGAACCCCTGTGAAGTGCTGCAGTTTTTCAAAATTCCATCGTTCCAGCCTTCGGTTATTTATTTATTATTATTATTATTATTTTTTTTTTTTTTTTTTTTTTTTTGCCCTTTTTAAGCTGTATTTTCAAATCTTAATAAATTTTAGTAGGAATTTCCATTTTCAGTATGGTTTTTTTTTTTATTGCTTTCTTAATTTCTTTTATGAAAGCTATTTTAGAATTAGCCAATAGCTCAAATTTGCAAAAAATTGATATACTACCAGATTTTCCCTGTTTGGGTCAATTTAGTCAGTTTTATTTTTTTATTTAAGCATGAATTCGAAAACTTATAATCATTTATTTGGAGCAAAGTCAATTCAAAAACTTATGATCATTTATTTGGAGCAAAGTCTTATCGTGGATTCGACTATTCTATTACATTCGTTACGTAAACCGAAAACCATTGAATAATTAAAAACTCTAATACACTATCGGCTTCTTGTTCAGCATATATCAAATAGGTCCAAGGTCCAGCGCATATATCATGATCACCACCAACCCCTACATATAAAATATATAACAGTCATTGTTGCTGGAAAAATAAATCAATTTGTCATCAAAAAAGGTCTCACTATTTATTTGAAGCTTCACTGCATATACTTTAATTTAATGTAGTGGTGGTAGTCAACAAAGTTTAGCCAAAAAATTTTAAAATAATAATAATAATAATAATTTTAGCCAATAAATAAATAATTAGCTAATCATTAAAAATTGACTTATAATCCAGTGATCGGAAACAAGCAATGGATGCCAATTCATACTTTGATCACTTTCATTTTGATCAATGGCCTCCTCCTCAGGCACCACTGCCACCATTTTTGTATTGCATATCTCAGTATGCAAAATTTTATGAATGATCAGAAAAGAAATTTTATGCATATCTCTTTCTCTTTAGCTATACTCAAATCCAACATTTTCACAGCCAATGAATCTGCTGTTTCCGGTTCCCAGATGCAATATTTTCTCATGAACTCTATACATTTTCACCACCAGCACCAGATTCAGTATATATGTATATAAACGGAAGGATCGAGGGAATTAATTTTTTCTGACTCCATCCTTGTACATTTTGTCATTTTCATCTCATGTCTCCTGCTTCCTTTCTTTCTTTTTTAATCAATTTTTGTTTTCTCTTTTTCCATCCCTTATTATGTTTTATATTCACTTTTAAGAAATTAAATAAGAATTAAAATTAGATTAAGCAAATACTAATTTTGTGTTTATCTATTAATCTGATTAAATTAAACTTTAATACAGATGTCCAAGTAATTAATCTAATTAACATTTTTTTTTTTTTTTTTTTTTTGAAGAAAAGACATACTTCATTACATTGTTTTCATAACTTGTATGAAGTTTCAAACTATAGTCAAAATGCAGTAATGAGGACTAAATATTAGAATGGACTTTGAAAAGAAAATATTAAAAGAAAAGTGAGAAAAGAAACAAACTAAAAGAGAGAGAAAAATCGCACACAGTAGAGAAGATAAACATCTTTAAGGAAGAAAATAAAACAAGAGAGAGGAGAAATGCAAGCAAATACCGAGTAAGGAAGAAAGAGAGAGAGAGAGAGAGTAGAAACACAATAAACAAAAGGGAGCCGATATTGACACCCATAAATATGATAAGCACACCCATATTTTAATAAAAAATTTAATTATAAAAATATCCCATAGGAATTTACCAATAAGGATAAATTAGTTTAATTAAAAATAAACAAATTAAAATACTATTTACACTAATTAATTACACCCATATCTTCAACTATATCACTTTATCAAAATTTAAAAAATTAAAAATAAAAAAATAAAAAAATAAAAAACCAAACCCTAATTCAACCTTAATTATATATTTTTTATTGTGTGTATAGAACGACTTTCTCTCCTATATTCTGCAATCTCATGAGCATATGGTAACCCAGTATGGCATATACTTTTAATTGTTGTATATGTGCGAGTTGTACCCCCTTCAACTATGTATGTAGTGATAGTCCAAGGTGCTCCAATAAAACCCAGAACTGCAGCTTGATCCCTGACCTAAATTAAGAGAATAACTTCAGGAAACAAATGACCATAAAATCATACAATATCTATATGTCTCATTTTCCAACACACATTGGCTGCATTATTTTCCAAGGCATTAACATCCAATTTTCCAGGGCATTATCTATATGTCACATACAATATTGAATTTCAATGAATAACACATTCGCTGCTTGTTTGGTTAATATCACAACACACGTTCACTGCATTATTAAGTATGTCAGAAAAAATGATAACCCCATCAAGACGAAAAGCTTCCCAAGGCTGCAAAGAAATTTTCACAATGAGATCAATTGTCTATGACCTCTCTCTAAAGGATGGGTGTGTTAATAACTTATGATAGTTTATAAATAAATTGTATTAAAATGAAAACATTCATTTAAATAAGGGTACTATTGGTATTAAAATGTGTGTTTCTAGTAATGTTTTAATTTTAAATTTTAGACATGGGTGTACTTATAAATATGAGTGCGCTTATCATTTTTATGGATGTCAATATCCATACCCTAAACAAAATAATAAAAGACAAGTAGGTTAATCTAAACCATTAATTTATTATTGATCCAAAAGCTACAAATTAAATCGTATCAAAATTTGTGTCTAAAACTAAATTTTTATGGGCTTGACATCACATTAGCAATTTGAGTTTAAATAGCACTAAAGATTGGATTATTTCAAAACTCCTGCCCACATTAGGGCCACGTTAGTTCTAAGTTTTATTTTATTTAGTTTTATTTTTTTAATTTTGTTTTCAGTGTTGTCAGAAAATTTAGAGTTTAAAGTGAGAAAGTTATCATTTACCACGACTACAGTCCTCTGTTGAAGTTGCCTTTGTTTGTGAAAAAAAATAAATTAAATTCGAACTTTCGAGGAAGAAGCGGTCGATTTGAAGCAAGTTGTGGGTTTGTAATTTGTTTATTATTATTATTATTATTATTATTATTATTATTATTAAAACTATGAGTCTAGCTACAATACAATTATAGTATTGTTAATGGAGTGAAAACTAATATGAGTCTTAGATTTAAAAAAATCTTCGAGAGATTATGCCAGTTTTTAATTTGTTTATTTGGAAAGTTTTTAATTTTTGAAATCATATTTCCATTTTTGAATTATATAGTCGAATGTCAAACATTTATAGTAAAGTAAATTAGATTCGGCGGCTGCTAGGGTTTAAAGGTCACTTCTTGTAGAAGATGATTGTTCCAAGAATGTCCACATTAGGGCCACGTCAGTTTTGAGTTTTATTTTATTTAGTTTTACTTTTTTAATTTTGTTTTCACTGTTATCAAAAAATTAAGAGTTTAAAGAGAGAAAGTTGTTGACCACATCAACCATCCTCTATTGAAGTTGTCTTCACATGTGAAAAAAAAAAAAAAAAAAAATCGATTCAAACTTCCAAAGTAGAAGCAAACAATTTGAAGTAAACTACATGTTTGTAATTTGTTGATGTTTTTAATTATTTATTATTATTATTATTATTATTATTATTATTATTAAAACCGATATCAGTCTTAGATTTAGAAAATCTTCGAGAGATTATGACTGTTTTCAAATGGTTTGTTTCGAAAATTCATAATTTTTATTTGATTGTGTTGTGAAATCATATTTTCATTTTCGAATTGAATAGTCGAATGTCAAACCTTTGTGGTAGAGTAGATTAGATTTGGCGGCTAATAGGGTTTGGAGGTCACCTGTTGTAGAAGATAATTGTTCTAAAAATCCCCCCACATTAGGGCCACGTCAGTTTTGAGTTTTATTTTGTTCAGTTTTATTTTTAAAATTTTGTGTTTCACTGTTTTCAAAAAGTTGAGAGTTTAGAGAGAGAAAGTTGTCGTTGACCAATCGATGATAGAAGAAGAGGTTGACGGCGGTAGAATTAGCCACATCGACTAGTAGAAAGATGACCATTGCGATAGTCCTCTGTTGAAGTTATCTTTGTCCATGGAAAAAAATCAATTCAAACTTTCTTCGAAGAAGCGGTTGATTTGAAGCAAACTATAGGTTTGTAATTTGTTGTTGTTTTATTATTATTATTATTATTAAAATTGATGTGGTCTTAGATTTAGAAAATTTTCGAGAGATTATGACAGTTTTTGATTGGTTTGTTTGGAAAGTTTATAATTTTTATTTGATTGTGTTGTTAAATCCTATTTCCATTTTCGAATTGAATAGTTGAATGTCAAACGTTTGTGGTATAGTATATTTGATTTGGCGGCTACTTGGGTTTGGGGGTCAGCTCTTGTAGAAGATGAACAGTCGATTGTTGTGCTAGGATTTGTAGTTTCCAAGACTTATTTTGTAGACACCGAGACTTAATTTGTAGCAACCGAGACTTATTTAATTTATTGCCAATATTCAAGACTTATTTGTCTTAGAGTTAGGGATTATTTGTTGCCATTATTATGATTTATGAGAGTTCGAGACTTATTTTGTTAGAGTTAGAGAATTATTTGGTTAGAGTTTGAGACTTATTTTGTTAGATAAAGGCGAGAAATTTAACATTCATTACCATCTTGTGTCTTTGCCACAAACATTCTATGTACCTTGTTTCTCCCCTTTAAATGGGTACCATCAATAGCAATTACAAGACACATTCACTAACAAAAACCTCTAAACGATGCCCTTAACGCCCTTAACACCATGAAAAAGTACAGAAACATATCATCATCAATGCACTGTATGTTCATGATTGTGTCAAGATTATGTTGTTCCAAAACATGAGCAAATGATGGAAGGTGTTGGAATGATTCTTCATGCGTTCCATATTGTTGTGTTTTTGGCTCATCAAAACCCAAGTCAAGGCTTAAGAAGGAATCCTATTTGGATTAGGAGAAAATAAAGTGTGCACATAATTTCCTATTGGGATTGGGAATGGGAAATTATATTTTCTCAAGAGTCCCAAATCAACTAAGATTAGGAAATAAGTTAGCTTTTCCTATTCTAAAAGGATTTAGGAGTCCTATTCTAGCAAGGAATATAACCCAAGTCCTATATCTATAAATAGGGCTCTTGGGAGCTTATTTTAAACACAGAAAAACAGCAAGCATACAAGGGGTAGAGAGCAAGAATGATAGAGAGGTTCTAGCAAGGTTTTGGGGAATTAGCTAAAAGGTTTCAATAAGTATCTTATAACCAAGCGTTTTTCTTCATAGTGCTAGTGATTTCTCAAGAGAGATCACACGAGGACGTAGGCAAAGTTAGCCGAACCTCGGTAAATTCTTGTGTTTGTGTGTGGTGTGTTTTCTTTATTTGTTCATATTTTATTCCGCATATTCGTATATCATTATCCTATAAGTTTATCACCGTAGTCTATCGAGAAAACACGATCAATAAGGGAGGTTAAAATCAACACATATGTCAATGACAATGCATCTTACAAGGATTGATAAGTCTAATTGTACATAATTTGGATGACATACATTGTTTTCATATCAGCAGTTATGTCTTTAGGACGTTTGATACGACCATCATATTGTTAGAGTCAATAAGCTATAATTTCGCCAATTATGACTGTACTAGCTTCCCGATGGCGCCAGTGAACCTCCTATAAGTGACAACTGTTTTGATTTAAGAAACTTCTAACATGAATGTATGTCCCCTCATTTATCCTCTCCTCTTTTAATTTCCACATATAGTTTTCAACCTTGCATGCCAAATGTAAAACTAACTTGTTAGACCTCTTCACCTTTCATTCAAAGTTCTCCTTTAATGCTTAAAGGCCTACTAACCTCCGATAAGTACAATCTAGAAAAATGAACAGAAGAGCAGAGGAAAAGAAGCAAATTGAGAGTAGGAGTCTTTGGTGTTTAATTCGATGCCTTCAATTCATTGATCCTTGGCTACTTATAGCCTTACATAAATTGAATTACACACCCACATTACTTAAAAATAGAAACAACACTATAAATTCGTAAAGTGGAGCAAACTGACATAAATTGAAGATAACTACATGTGCAATATCTCCCTTGCATGTTTGGCCACTAGCAATAAAACAAGACCATTATATATTTAGTTAATCTTAATCATTAATCGACCAAGTCTTTGTTTAGCCTAATCATATTCTGATTTGGCCAAGCCATGCACGTATCAATCCACCCCTCTTAGAGTTTCCTTGTCCGTAAGGAAACAATTGGTGGGTGGTTGGATTGGGGACGGATAATCTTCGATCATGAATAATTAATCAGGATGCTAACAACAGTGACCCGAAACAAACTTCTCGTCACAATATAAACACAACCCATTTCTCTCGTCAGTCCCTAACCTCTTGACCAGTAATCTTTTTGAATGAATATGAAGGATTAGGTGAGTCTTGGTTCGATCATTGGTTGGGTGGAGGTCCCAACAATCCAATTAAATTATTTGGTGAAGATGTCTGATTTGTTTTCCTTTGTAATTGGTTCCTTTCTTCGATGAGCGAGCCATGCCTATAGTATCTGCTAATGTTCAAGGTTGTTTGGTTTTAACGTCCAAGCAAATTTCATCTCTAAGACCTGCAACAAAACAACCAATTAAAAAATTCTTGGGTAAGTCATCAACCCGATGTGATAGCTTCTCGAATGCTTCTTAATAGGCAGCAACTGTGGAGGTTTGTTTGAGGCGAGTCAAAGCTTCTGAGGGATTCTCGTAATCAATTAGGCCAAAACGAAGTAATACAACTTTGGTAAACTCCTTCCAAGTGACAAGACCGTGAAACTTTGTCAGCCACCTATGCCACTATAAGGCAATGCCTTCTAAGTGGAAGGATGCCAGCTGAACTTGTTGAGCATGAGCAATATTTTTGAAGTCGAAATAGTGCTATAACTTGTAAATCTAACCAATCGAATCGTCCCTGCTAAACTTTGAAAAGGAGAGTTTGTGGTTTCGGTCATGAGTAGTGTTGGTATATGTGGTGGTAAGTTGATATGGTCAACTGTTGTGGGAAGATTCGCTTGGAGCAAAAGGATTAGTGTCTGTGTCAGTATTGTTTGGATTACGAGAGATTCGTAAGGATTGAAGTTCTGTTAGAATGGTCTGGAGCGTTGAGTTAACTTGATCGAATCTAGACTCATTGTGAGCTAAGATCTCGTTAACTTCGTTACGAAATTCCACATTGGATTTGCTGCGAGTGTCCATGATCAGAACCGCGCTCTGATACCACTGATAAGTACAATTTAGAAAAATGAACAGAGGAGCGAAGGAAAAGAAGCAAATTGAGAGTAGGAGTCTTAATTCGATGCCTTCAATTCATTGATCCTTGGCTGCTTATAGGCTAACATAAACTGAATTACACACCCATATTACTTAACAATATAAACAACACTATAAATGGGAAAATGGAGCAAACTGATAGAAATTGAAGATAACTACATATGCAGTATCCCCTGCAGGTTTGGCCACTAGCAGAAAAACAAGACCATCATTTATTTAGTTAATCCTAATCATTAATCGACCAAATCTTTATTTAGCCTAATCATACTTTGACTTGGCCAAGCCATGCACGTATTAGTAACCTCTTTAAAACCTTTTGCCTTGAGAATAATTGTTCTTTGTAAATCATGGTGTTATGTTTGATTAATCTCATGGTATTCACGTCACCAAACAAAAATGAATCAGATCTTAGGATAACCACATTGTCGCATTATCGTAACCAAAAATGTTCACATTTTCTAAGTCTTCGACTGTGCCACGCACATCTCGTGGACTAACATAGGTACACTCTCCTTCTACATGTACTTTGAATCTCCACCAACATGTTCACAATCATCTATAAGATCAATATTATGTTCAAAGTCATGGTCAAAGTTACCGTTAAAATGAGGTACAACATCAGCTACATGAAGGTCGACTGCTTCTGACACGTCAGTGCAAATATTATATGGACATTAGGGATTTCCATCATGATATATCGGACTCCATTAGGTGAAAACTTAGTTACTACGACTTAAGGATGTATATACTCCTCCCATGTTTGTTGGGGATTTTCATCCTTCCGAATTTCATCACCTGTCACACATTTTTTTGCATCTTCTTTAAATCAAACTAACATATACTTGCGAAATCACCATAGCTTTCCCCAGTAGAAACTGAACAACATCGTCGTCACTTATCAATTTGCGGCATGTACTTACTAGAGCAATTGATATTGACTTTATTATATTTGTTCAAATCATATTTCATAATGGACTCTGAGACCCCCAACAATTCTTTGTAAGTCATATTCTTCCACACAAATACTGTACTTAGTTATTAATGGAGTCAATATACTTCTGGCTTCCGTCAAGTAGTTCCTCCCATCGACCATTATAATATTCTAACCAGATCCATTGTCATGTACAGAAATAACACCAACCACAATTAAACAACTGAAAACAATAGAAAATAACAGTACATCTCAGATTCAACACAATAAGTCTCAATGGCATACAATAAGTTCTCTGTCATGTGAAAACTTAGTTACTACCACTTAAGGGTGCATAATGACCATCCCGTGTTTATTGGGGATTTTCATCCTTCCGAATGTCATCACCCATCACATGTTTTTTGCATATTCTTTCAATCATACTAAAATATATTTGTGAAATCACCATATCTTTCCCTAGTAGAAATTGAGCATCATCGTCGTTGCCTATCAATTTATGGCATGTACTGCCTGGAGCTATTGATATTGACTTTACATCAATATCGTATTTGTTCGAATCATATTTCACAATGGATTCTACAAACCCCAATAGTTCTTCGTAAGTCATATTCTTCCACACAAATACTCATTTATTAATGGAGCCAACATACTTATGGCTTTAATCCAATAGTTCCTCCCATCGACCATTATAAGATATCAATATTCTAACCGAATTCATTGTCTTGTACAAAAATAACACCAACCACGATTAAAAAAACTGAAAACAATATAAAATAACAATGCATCTTGTAAACAACATCGTAAGTCTCGATGGCATACAATAAGACTTATAAACATGAAGTAATTCTCGGAAACATGAATTAAGTCTCAGATACATATATTAAGTCTTGATACATGAAAATAAGTCTCAAACACGTTTATTAATTCTCAATTATAATGATTAAATTGATCATTCATACAACTTCAACGACTTTTTTAAACTTTCAATTGCAATAAGTCTTGATGCCTATTACACTAAGTCTAAATCTGTCAAAATTAAGGCTTAGTTTGGCATTGATATGCTGTGGGGGGAATTGCTTTTGGTTCTGCTATGGGGAGAATTGCTTTTGGATTTGCTGTGAGAAGAATCAACTGAGTGTTTGGTAAACTGATTTTTAAAAGTGTTGTGAGAACCAAAAACAATTTCAATATGTTTGGTAAACTGTAAGTAAAAAATGGTTGACTGTGCAAAATTACTAGAAAGGACATAAATGAATATTGAAGATGTTTTGAAAATAAATAATTTGTTTTATTCTTGTATGACCATAAACATGATATAAAATGAATAAATAATTTGTTTTATTTTTGTGTGACCATAACACATTATTACTTCTTCTTTTTTATCTATTGCCATATATATTGCGTATATATCAATAATCTACTGCCTTTTCATTACTGCTTTCTGAGAAGCAGTTTTCTAAAAGCTACAAAAATTAGCTTCTCAAAACTGTTGTTGGGGAAGCTAACAGTGACCAAAAGCACTTCCCTGAAATTTTACCAAACACCCTAGGCCCAGTTTGGAATCACTTTTGGCCCCAAAAACAGTTCAGGAAGCATTCCCAAACTGGGCCTAAGTCTCGATTGAACTTTAGAAATTCTACATCATAAACCTAAGTTAACCACTACCTCAACAATAACAAAATGAAAGATTCAAGACCAAAAACAACAACAACAAATGAGATTCAACGAGCTTGTGCAAGAGGTTTATGGAGGAAAAATTACTTTATAAACACTTCTAATTAGCTTATACAAAAGTTGAAAGAAGGGGATCTACTCTTTTAAGTGAAATGGACTTCTATTTGAAAGAGAAACCATGTAAACTGAGAGAGAAAACCAGTGAACTGTGAGAGGAAAGTGAAGAGAAAAAAAGTACTCCAATAAGAAGAAGACCTTGAAGAAAGAGAAAAAAAAAATGTAAAAGAAAAATGTACAGAATGAGACAAGTGGGACATTTTTGTCACTCGCCATACTTTAGTGCTATATAAACTTGAGTTACTAACACAGTGTTAGTCACATAAAGTCAGCTGGATTTGGTACTATTTAGGCTCATTTCCTCTCTCTCTCTCTATATATATATGTATGTATGTATATTTACGTATTACATTTATTTATGATTTACACCCTTGAAATGAAATGAAGATCTTGCTTAGAAAATCTTGATTGTTATTGTTAGTATTCATATTGTTATGCTGATGGCTAATGGATGTTGAACTTTTTGCTATCCTTTAATTGAAATTTGTCGTGATTTACGGTTTAAAAAGAATTTGATTGAAAAATTATTATTTGTAAATAGTTTAAGTTGAGATTCGTTCAAAAAGTAGTGATTGTTAAATAAGAGAATGAGTGAATGTGATTGTTGTAGGTTTTGATTGTAAAGATGGTAAAAAGGTATGTTAATTTTTCATTCTTGTGTGTTTATGAGAAGTGGTGTATATAATGGTGGATAATGTTAGGATTATGCTCAATAGCAAGAGTGTAATGTTGTAATTAACAATTTTTTTCATATTAATAAAGTGATTTCTGGTTTAACAAATCGTATAGCATTTATAGTTTATATTATAATTGTCAAAGTAAATAATCATAAGGTCTAAAGACTATGGGAAAAGAAGAATTTTTCGTACATCTGGATATGTATGTGGTAGACACAATTCTTTAGTTAGTCTTGAATAATGTTCACAACTTAAGTTAAAGGTTGGGCACCTTTATCTTGTTAAAGTTGTAGAATTCTTTTGCTAGCATTTGAGTGGGATCAAATGAGATATGATGAGTCTAAAATCATCGGAGTGTCTTCGAGCAAAAGGATCTAGTGCACTGGGTGCATTGAACTGGATCACAATGAAAAGCTTTATCTAGAACCGTCAGTAGATAATAGTCTTTTCATTATCAGGACAATCGGAGAGTCTATCTTAATCCTGAGATAAATGATGGACTTATGGTTGCAAGTGATATCATTTGAGTTATCAATGAGTACGATTATATCGCATAGTCTATCCTCGATAGTTTGGTGATATTCATTTGTTAATCGATAGAGGACTTCATTTATAGATATGGACATCGTGGCTCCATTTAATAAAATGAGAGTATATTATTATCATATGGATGTTTTGAGGTAATTGGATATTAAATCTCAACGTTGAGTTTTCGATAGTGTCTATTGAAAACATGGCTTCTGGACAAGTCAAAATATCCAAGTTCAAAACGTGGTCATATGAGTAAATATGGTAACTTGGAGAGTTATAGGCGGTCTATGAACTCTTGGCGATTACTGATATTAATCACGAGGATACACTATCTCCAATATGATTGTCTAGGGTATGAATGAGGAGCATCTTCCTTTTCTATCTTTATTTAAGAGTTCAGTTTTAGCTCTTTAGTGGAATGAGTTAAAATTAATGGATCGGACCTAAGTGAATCATTTGTTGATTGTGATTAGGTTATGTCTATTGCAGCTTAAATTTAGATGGCCCGCCAAGATCCTCAATCCACACGGACTTGCATGGATCACTTGATATATCCTACCGGACCAATTTAAGGGTCCATCTAGAATTGCATTTAATATATTAAGAATATAATTTGCACATTATTTATGTAATGGGCTGCTCAATTATATTAATATATTAATGAAAGACATGTGGGCTTGTTTCTTTTAGTAAGAATGGGTCTGGTTCACATGTGGGCTTTTTATTTAAAGTCCAATGGATTAAATGAAATAAGAAAATAATATTAGGCCCAATTTTATTCAAGTGGGGCGGCAAGGTTAAAGTTTTAACCTAATATATTATTTTGTTTCATTTGTTTTAATTAAATAAGAATTAATTAATTTATTAATTAATTGTTTAATTAAAGAAACAAATCTTTCCTAAAAGTAAAAGACTTGTTTGATAAGGAAATAAATAATTAATTTTATTTATTTAATCAAATAAGGAGTCTTTTTATTTAGTCAAAATAAAAGAATAAAAGATCAATGAGTTGGATTAGGGTTTGAAGTCTTAAATGACATGTGTATTTGGGTGCAACACAACTCCTCTTTTGTAGAGGAAAATTGCGGCAACCCTAGGAGAAACACATGAAGAATTCGGCCACCCTATAAGGAAAGAAGGAAGAAATTTTGGCCACCTATATAAGTATACTTATAGAATTCGGCCACTAAAATGGATGGTGCTTGAGTTTTTATTTTTTTTCTTCTTCTTCTTAATTCTAAGAGAGTTTTTATTCTAAAAAGACAAAAAGGAGTGTGAAATTATTCTTTGATAGTATACTATTGCTTAATCATCAATAAGCTTGTGTATACGATATCGATCTAGGTTCACGCGAGTTTCGATCATTAGATTGAGAACTCAAAAGTGACCGGAATAATTTTTGACATTCTTTTGATTGTTTTGTGACTAACAAAGAAAAGAAAGTTTTTGTTTGGTCCATTCACAGGTTTGCAATTCAAAGAAAAGGGAGACCACGCTCCTAGGTGATCCACGTTCGTGCTCGGATTGAAGGTCTTGCGGATTACCATCGACGTAAGTCAATCGGATCACGCGACAAAAGGTAATTTACTTTTGTTAATGTATATGCATGTTTATTGATTAAAAGGGTTTAAGGTTCATAAAGGAAAAATTTTTAAAAGTCACTAAATCGTTTTTAGTATCGCTTCCGCTGCGTGTACTACTTTTATTATTTTCCCCTAAAATTGGTATCAGAGCCAGGTTGAACCCTTTTAATTAATTAACGTATATATACGTGGATCTATTTCTTTTTATTGTGATTATGCATGTTTAGAAAGAGATGGCACTCTAGGTATTCAAATATATAATTACATGTGATGTATGGATTTATATATGTTTTATGTGGTTTGTTATTGCTCGATTTTGGCCCTAGATTTTCAATGTAATTTTTGTTTCGGAGTTGTAACAAGAAGGGTGGTCTATTATCGCCATAATTCCTTCTTGGTAGTTGTTAGGTTTTTTTTTTTTTTTTTTATGTGCAGTATTTTTTTAGGTTTACTGCAGATTTTTTATTTTTTTTAGTATGTGCAGTTTTTTGTTTGTAAAAATACTGCAGTGAATAAAAAAAAATAATAATAATAATACTGCAGTATTTATTATTTTATACTGCCGTAATATATTTAGGTCTTGAAGATTCGAAGACACGAAGCAAAACGAAGCAACCGGAACCATGAACGAGCACCGTGCGCACCCTAGGAGTTGATTGGGCTGCGCATGGCAAGCCCATTGCAAGGTGGGCTGCGCACGGCAGCCTTGAAGGCCCTATGGGCTGCGCATGGCAGCCCCTTTGTGGGGTTGTGGGTCGTGCACGCCCATGAGGTTTGGGCCAAAGGATGAGCGTATGGTTGATGGGCCACCTGAAGATCTTGTATTCCTGACAATTGTAATTTACTTGTTTTTCTAGGATGGGCCAAAATTGTTGCTATTTAATTTATGCTTAAATATTACAATATTTGTTATTGTATGATAACATGACATATAGAATAGGAGTGCCACGCATATATCTCTTTTGGTATGAACATGCATTGAATGATTTAGGTATCTAAATTGGCATCTAGATAACTCGGTAAATCATTCTATGGGATTTAATCACACGCCTTAAATAATTGAGTGGGAGAAGGTGTTTTTTGTAACACCTATGGCCTCCAAGGTTAGTTGAGCTTTATTATTTATTGGTAATCCCCCCAAGGGACGTCCATGAATGGAATTTAGCAACATACTTCCTTACAAGGATAGACTAGACAATGGAGTAAAACGAGATCTACTCCCCAAGGAGGGATTTTCGTGAGAGAAAATTGAGGGTCGATATCTTGGTAACACACTCAATGTAATTTTATTGATATCCTCCCAAGAGTTCTTGTCAGTAAAATTGCAAAGCTAAAATTGAAAACGCTGGTTGTTATGTTAACAATTAGGTGGGACCTAGTCTAACTAGTAAATGGTGCGAACTCCCAAAGGAGGCGTAACATTTATGGGTGTTAGATCACCGTTGAATTTTATGATTGAGTTATTTATTTAATTCAAGATAAATATTTAAAAGTGCTTTATCATGATTATTTACTTATATATGTTTTGTTTTAATTCAAAAATCATGACCCCATCACTTATGAACATCCTGAAAGATAACACTTTAACTGGAGATAATTATGTCACATGGAAAAGGAAAATTGGGTTGTTGCTGCAAAGTGAAAAACATAAGTTTGTTCTAACTACTCCTAAACCACCTGCTCCTAATAATGAATCTAGCATAATGTATAGAGATGAGTATGAGCAGTGGAAGACTTCAGATGATATGGCAAAATGTTACATTATGGCCACTATCTCCGACGTGTTGCAACAGCAGCATGAAGGAATGGAGTTCGCTGCTGATATAATGATGTCTCTAGAGGAGATGTTTGCTATGAAGTCTAGGACGACTAAGAGAGAGGCAGTGACTGCTTTTATGAATCTTAGGATGAAACCTGGACAGGCTGTGAAAGATCACATGATGAAAGTCATAGCACATCTCAACATTGCTGAACTGCATGGCGCTGAGATAGATGGTGAGACAAAGATTGATATGGTTGTCAATTCATTGTCAAATTCCTTTGATCAGTTCAAATTGGACTACACTTTGAACAAAAAGGAATACACCTTACAAGGCCTGATGCAAAATGTTCAAAGTGCTGAAAAGATCCTTGTGAAAGGCAAAGGTCAAGAGATTCATATGGTTGGTAAAGTTGCTACTGTTAAGGCCCGTCAAAAGGTCAAGAAACAACAGAAGAAAAAGCAACTTGGGCCTATCAAGAAGGAGACCAAGAAAGTAACCAAGATCAAAGGGAAATGCTTCCTTTGTGGTGAAAAGGGACATTGGAAGAGAGATTGCCCAAAGTCCCAGAACAAGAAGGAAGAAGGTAATTTGAATTATCTTGAAACATGTTTTTTGGCTGATTCTACAGATTCTTGGATCATAGACTCAGGAGCCACTAATCATGTTTGTTATTCCTTGCAGGGGTTTCAAGAAAGGAGAAAGCTGAGTAAGAATGAAATCAATTTGCGCTTGGGCAATGGAACGTTAGTGTCTGCAAGTGCAGTGGGAGATATTAGAGTTTATTTGGATTCTAGAAGGCATTTAGATTTAATAGACGTTTATTATGTACCTCAATTCAAGAGGAATTTAATTTCAGTTTCTTGTTTGAATAAATTTGGATATTCGGTTACTTTTAATAAAGTTTTTATTATTAGTAAGAATGACAAAATTATTTGCAAAGGTACATTGGAAAACGGTCTATACTTTTTGCATAGAAATATCTCTCACTCGTTAGACACAGAAATAACGGAACCTAATCATAAAAGAGTAAAATTATCAACAGATGAAACCTACCTTTGGCATTTACGCTTAGGACATATTAACCTTAATAGGATTAAAAGATTGGTAAGTGACGGACCTTTGAGTGACTTAAAGGTTGATGATCTACCAACTTGTGAATCTTGTTTGGAAGGTAAAATGACCAAAAGGACGTTCTCTGCCAAAGGTGCAAGAGCCACTGAATGTTTAGGATTGATACACACTGATGTATGTGGACCTATGAGCATTCAAGCTAGAGGTGGATATGAGTACTTCATCACCTTCACGGATGATTACTCGAGATTTGGTTATGTGTATCTCATGAGACATAAGTCGGATGCTTTTGACATGTTCAAAGCATTCAAAGCTGAAGTTGAAAATCAGCTTGAGAAACACATAAAAATCTTGAGATCTGATCGTGGTGGAGAATATCTATCTGGTGAGTTTCAGCAATATCTTATTGATAATGGGATAGTTTCTCAGTTTTCTGCACCAGGTACACCTCAACAGAATGGGGTAGCAGAAAGGAGAAATAGAACTCTTTTGGATATGGTTAGGTCTATGTTGAGTTATTCAACGCTTCCTATTTCTTTTTGGGGATATGCTTTACAAACTGCTATATACATTCTAAACGATGTACCATCTAAATCTGTTCCTAAAACACCGCATGAGTTGTGGACTGGGCGCAAGCCTAGTTTACAACACTTAAGGATATTTGGTTGTCATGCGCATGTGTTAAAAGGAAAGACAGAAAAGATGGAGTCCCGTTCAGAAACATGTATATTTGTAGGGTATCCAAAAGAAACTAAAGGATATTATTTCTATAGTCCTTCAGATCTTAAAGTATTTGTTTCGACAAATGCTAAATTTCTGGAAAAGGACTATATGAATGATTTTGTGCCTAGAAGTAGAATTGTCCTGAATGAGATGTCAGGAGATACAATTCCACGAGAGGTTACACAACCTAACCCAATTGTAAGTTCCGATCCAACACAAGATCAACAACCTACCATTCCTCGTCGTAGTGGGAGGGTTAGAACACAACCCGAAAGATACATCGGTCTGGGAGAATCAGTGGAGAATCTCCCGGACGACGATGATCCCTATACGTACAAGGAAGCTATGGAGGATGTTGATAGTCGCCATTGGCAAAAGGCAATGCAATCCGAGATTGAATCTATGTTCGATAACAAAGTCTGGTCCCTTATAGACTTGCCTAAAGGGATAAAACCCATTGGGTGCAAGTGGGTATACAAGAGGAAAAGAGGTATGGATGGAAAGGTGGAAACCTTTAAAGCTAGATTGGTAGCTAAAGGGTATACACAGAAAGAAGGTATCGATTACGAGGAAACCTTCTCTCCTGTGGCCATGCTTAAATCCATTAGGATATTCTTATCCATTGCAGCATCTTTAGATCTAGAGATTTGGCAAATGGACGTCAAGACAGCTTTCCTAAATGGAAGTCTTGACGAAAGCATCTACATGATGCAACCAGAGGGATTCATTGAAAAGGGCCAAGTGGATAAGGTATGCAAGTTGCAGAAATCCATATATGGATTAAAGCAAGCATCCAGATCCTGGAACATAAGGTTTGATCAAGCTGTCAAAGGTTTTGGATTTATTCAGAATCCTGACGAACCTTGTGTATACAAAAGGATTAAAGGCGACAAGTTGGTTTTCCTGATTCTTTATGTTGATGATATACTACTCATTGGAAACGATGTAGGTGTATTGACATCAGTAAAAGAATGGTTAGCAAAACAATTTGATATGAAGGACTTAGGAGAAGCAAGTTTTATTCTAGGTATCCAAGTAATAAGGGATAGAAAGAATAGAACGATTGCATTATCCCAAGCTTCATACATAGACAAAATCTTGTCTAGGTTTTCCATGCAGGATTCCAAGAAAGATATGTTACCTTTCAGACATGGAATCAAGCTTTCTAAGGAACAAGTTCCTAAGAATGAGCATGAAGAGCAATTCATGAGTAGAGTTCCATATGCCTCGGCAGTTGGAAGTCTCATGTATGCAATGCTCTGTACTAGACCAGATATTTGTTTTGCTGTTGGCATAGTTAGCAGGTTTCAATCGAAACCTGGTCCTGATCACTGGACGGCAGTCAAGCATATTTTCAAGTATCTCAAGAGAACGAGAGATAATATGCTTGTATACTCTGGAGGGGATTTGGTTCCCGTTGGGTATACAGATTCTGATTTCCAATCAGATTCTAACTCCAGAAAATCCACATCAGGGGCTGTGTTTACTATTGGAGGAGGAGCAGTTATATGGAGGAGTATCAAGCAATCTTGTATTGCTGATTCCACCATGGAAGCTGAGTATGTTGCTGCATGCGAAGCTGCCAAAGAGGCTGTTTGGCTCCGCCAATTCTTGATTGACTTAGAAGTGGTTCCTAGTGCGAATAAGCAGATCACTATCTACTGTGACAACAGTGGAGCAGTGGCTAATTCGAAAGAACCAAGAAGTCACAAGAGAGGTAAACACATTGAAAGAAAGTATCATCTTTTAAGGGAGATTGTTCAAAGAGGTGACGTGACGATTACCAAAATCGCGTCAGCAGAAAATCTAGCGGATCCCTTCACAAAGGCTCTACCTCAGAAGAGTTTCGATGGGCATCTAGAGAATATGGGCTTGAGAGATATGACACATTTGCTATAGCGCAAGTGGGAGATTGTTAGGATTATGCTCAATAGCAAGAGTGTAATGTTGTAATTAACAATTTTTTTCATATTAATAAAGTGATTTCTGGTTTAACAAATCGTATAGCATTTATAGTTTATATTATAATTGTCAAAGTAAATAATCATAAGGTCTAAAGACTATGGGAAAAGAAGAATTGTTCGTACATCTGGATATGTATGTGGTAGACACAATTCTTTAGTTAGTCTTGAATAATGTTCACAACTTAAGTTAAAGGTTGGGCACCTTTATCTTGTTAAAGTTGTAGAATTCTTTTGCTAGCATTTGAGTGGGATCAAATGAGATATGATGAGTCTAAAATCATCGGAGTGTCTTCGAGCAAAAGGATCTAGTGCACTGGGTGCATTGAACTGGATCACAATGAAAAGCTTTATCTAGAACCGTCAGTAGATAATAGTCTTTTCATTATCAGGACAATCGGAGAGTCTATCTTAATCCTGAGATAAATGATGGACTTATGGTTGCAAGTGATATCATTTGAGTTATCAATGAGTTCGATTATATCGCATAGTCTATCCTCGATAGTTTGGTGATATTCATTTGTTAATCGATAGAGGACTTCATTTATAGATATGGACATCGTGGCTCCATTTAATAAAATGAGAGTATAATATTATCATATGGATGTTTTGAGGTAATTGGATATTAAATCTCAACGTTGAGTTTTCGATAGTGTCTATTGAAAACATGGCTTCTGGACAAGTCAAAATATCCAAGTTCAAAACGTGGTCATATGAGTAAATATGGTAACTTGGAGAGTTATAGACGGTCTATGAACTCTTGGCGATTACTGATATTAATCATGAGGATACACTATCTCCAATATGATTGTCTAGGGTATGAATGAGGAGCATCTTCCTTTTCTATCTTTATTTAAGAGTTCAGTTTTAGCTCTTTAGTGGAATGAGTTAAAATTAATGGATCGGACCTAAGTGAATCATTTGTTGATTGTGATTAGGTTATGTCTATTGAAGCTTAAATTTAGATGGCCCGCCAAGATCCCCAATCCACACGGACTTGCATGGATCACTTGATATATCCTACCGGACCAATTTAAGGGTCCATCTAGAATTGCATTTAATATATTAAGAATATAATTTGCACATTATTTATGTAATGGGCTGCTCAATTATATTAATATATTAATGAAAGACATGTGGGCTTGTTTCTTTTAGTAAGAATGGGTCTGGTTCACATGTGGGTTTTTTATTTAAAGTCCAATGGATTAAATGAAATAAGAAAATAATATTAGGCCCAATTTTATTCAAGTGGGGCGGCAAGGTTAAAGTTTTAACCTAATATATTATTTTGTTTCATTTGTTTTAATTAAATAAGAATTAATTAATTTATTAATTAATTGTTTAATTAAAGAAACAAATCTTTCCTAAAAGTAAAAGACTTGTTTGATAAGAAAATAAATAATTAATTTTATTTATTTAATCAAATAAGGAGTCTTTTTATTTAGTCAAAATAAAAGAATAAAAGATCAATGAGTTGGATTAGGGTTTGAAGTCTTAAATGACATGTGTATTTGGGTGCAACACAACTCCTCTTTTGTAGAGGAAAATTGCGGCAACCCTAGGAGAAACACATGAAGAATTCGGCCACCCTATAAGGAAAGAAGGAAGAAATTTTGGCCACCTATATAAGTATACTTATAGAATTCGGCCACTAAAATGGATGGTGCTTGAGTTTTTATTTTTTTTCTTCTTCTTCTTAATTCCAAGAGAGTTTTTATTCTAAAAAGACAAAAAGGAGTGTGAAATTATTCTTTGATAGTATACTATTGCTTAATCATCAATAAGCTTGTGTATACGATATCGATCTAGGTTCACGCGAGTTTCGATCATTAGATTGAGAACTCAAAAGTGACCGGAATAATTTTTGACATTCTTTTGATTGTTTTGTGACTAACAAAGAAAAGAAAGTTTTTGTTTGGTCCATTCACAGGTTTGCAATTCAAAGAAAAGGGAGACCACGCTCCTAGGTGATCCACGTTCTTGCTCGGATTGAAGGTCTTGCGGATTACCATCGACGTAAGTCAATCGGATCACGCGACAAAAGGTAATTTACTTTTGTTAATGTATATGCATGTTTATTGATTAAAAGGGTTTAAGGTTCATAAAGGAAAAATTTTTAAAAGTCACTAAATCGTTTTTAGTATCGCTTCCGCTGCGTGTACTACTTTTGGTATTTTTCCCTACAGATAACTTTATAACCCAAATGATTCGTCTATTGGGTTGGGAACTCTATTAGTATATGTACCATTCTCTTGCTTTTTTATTTTTCCAATGTGAGATTTATCCCATTTTCATGATAGCTGGACATGTGGGTTCTTTAACGCGGTTGAAAAAGAAGATGATAATGGATAATAATGTATATTCTGATAATTGATCTTCATTGTAGATATTTGATATGTGAGTTTATGTTTCAAGTGTGAAAATTATTTTGTCTTGTTTGTCTTGCTCTGTTTTTTATTTCCTACTGTTGTTTTTTGATTTTCTGTTGTGTGCTCTGCTTTTGTCGTTGGCTTGGTTGTGCCCCGGCCAGCCGGCCAGGGCTCTTCTGTTGTTTTGCTTGCTCTTTGGGTCTTCCCTGGCTCCTTAATAATATTCCTGCTGTTCCAAAAAAAGAAAAAAAAAAAAGTGTGAAAATTATTTTTAAAATAACTTTTTTGGGTGTTTGTTAAAATGAATATTTCTTCACCGATAAATTAATAAACATATTTAATTATTTAATTAACTATATTTCAATTCATAACAATTGTCTTATCAAAAAAAAAAAAATCATAACAATTGTTAAATCTTATATATCTCAATCTTATTTTTTCATATATACAGTAATTAAAAGGAGACTTAAAAAAAATAAAAATAAAAATAAAAAAAACATGTGCATCGGGGTTAACACACTAGTTTTGTTAGTGATGTGTTTAATGATTAATGTATTAATGAAGTTAAACTAAAATCAACAAAATAAATAATGTAATGAAATTAACTTAGTCAACCTAAATAACTAATATAACGGTCAATCTAATAATAAATAACAGTTAACGGTCATGAAATGATTGTAAAACGGTAACTTTGGCAGAGAAACAATATACCAAATAAAGAATTTTTGAAAACATAAACAGTATAATCTAACTTTGGCAGAAATTTGTTCATTCTCTCTCTAACAAATTTTGAAACTCAACTTAAGTTTAATTAAACATTCATCTTAAGTGTCAAAATTATAGTATTAATCTCTTCTTCTTTTTTTCACCCTTTTTTTCTGGTTTTATCTTTCTCAATAATACCATCCATTGGATTTGATAATTATTAACAAATAAAACATAAATAAGTGAATGAAGAAATATAGCTCACAAAAAAGGCGAGTTTGTGGAGAAAAAATTTACTGTAAAGAAAAAATATCAAATGACCATAAGGAATAGAATGAAATTAAAACCATGACTTTGATATTTTATATTATTTTATTTTTGTTTTACATTTTATTGATGGATTATATATATATATATATATATATATGTGTGTGTGTGTATATTTTTTCTTGTGTTCATTGTGTTTGATTAATTAAAGTTCAATATTAAATTTTTCTTAGATTCATCATGAAAAAGGTATGTAAAACCAAATCTGGTAATGCCACGGGTTTGGGTGGTGGCGGCATTGCCAATACTCGTGAGCCATCTCTTGTGGAAGGAGCAACTTCTGGTGGTGGTGCAATTGTGAATAATCATCAGGAGAATGAGGACCAAAGAGCAAGTTCCGGTGTTCCAATCCCGGCTGAAAATGTTGGTGGAGGAGAAGGCTAACTAAGTCTATCCTCCAAAAGGAGGATAGAAGACGTTCCATTCTCAAATTATTTTGCAAGTACTACTATTAGTGACTTTCCATTTGGAGTTCCCCTTTTTCCTGTCTACCAAAAGAACAGAGTTATCAGAAGATTTACCTTCACTGTTTAGCCTTCGTTCCTCAGAGATAAGTTTGTTCACTACATCTCCAAAGCATATGGTTGAACTCTCATTCATTAGGATTGGCTTCATATGCGCATAGGACGATAGAAGAGACTAGATGAGTCTAAGACCCTTGTCTTCTTCATCAATCTTTACTCCAATCGACTCTAATTTTGAAACTATTCCATTGAGCACTCCCAGATGATTAGAAATTTTCGTACCTTCAGTCATCTGTAGCATGTGAAACTGCTCCTTTAGGTAGAACCGGTTGCAGACGCTATTCGCTTGATACAATTCTTCAAGCCTCTCCCAAAGTTTTTTCGCTGAATATATTCCATGAATATTTGCAAGAACGTTCTTAGCTAGGCAAATCGTATCGTACTCGTAGCCCTTTCATCCAAATCCTCCCAATCATCATCACTCATTTTATGTTTTCCAAAACTAGTACTAGCCGCATCTTTATTAGAATCTCCAAAGCCTTTAGGGTTTGCAGGGGTTGACTTGCCCTTCAATGTCCTGTGTAAACCGTATTGGATTAATATATATTTGACTTAAACTTGCCACAAGCCAAAATTAATCTTTCCGTCAAGCTTCTCAATATTGAATCTCATCATCCTTGCCATAAATTTATTAAGACCACTATCAAACAACCGGAGCTTTGATACTGTTGACGGTGATTTTTTGTCAACACTCAATCAATGGTTTGAGATCACGTTCGTGAGTGATAATAGTTGAATCTTAATACTGTAAAATAATAAACAAGAAATACGTGGTAAAACTTCGATGACCGGAGAAACATCCACGGGTTGTTGCCTAAGCAACGAAGCCAAAATTCACTATGAGAAATATTACAAAATACGCTCTGGTCACTTTTATGCTGAAAAAGTATATCTCTCTCTTATGCGTTACAAAGGGGTATTTATACATGCTGTTCCTAGGGTTTGAGGTAACGCTAGGTTTTAATGTCGTGGTGTCTAAGTATCAAGCGGTTGCCTAGTCCTAATCGGATTCTATTTCCTTCTTGGGGCATGATATGTTTCCTGTTTTGGCTGAGTCCGATTATGGGCAAGATTCTCTCCTTTATTCGCGAGAGACCTACTTGTTTCCTTATTAAACTCTGAAGGGTCGCACTGTACGTTTTGTGGAGGTGCTCACTGTTGATTCTTTCCTTGCGCTTGGGAAGTGAGTTTCTATAACCATCTCTTCTTGTTGATTCCCAAGTATGCCCGAGTACGCCCGAGTAGATGATGTTGCCCGAGCTGGTTCTCTTTGTTTGTGATCAGGTCGCTTTGGTTTTAGCCGAGTAGGTCACTTGGGGGATTTCCCCCTTTTGAGCTGACTTTTCTTATTTCCTGCTTATGTGGCTTCTTTGTGGAGATAACGTGTCCTTTACGACGATTTTTACCTATAACAGATATCAATTGTTAGCAAACAAACGTCACTATACGCGCTGAAGCGTTACCGGATAGAACATAAACAAACACAATAACAAAGAAAAGATAAGATGAAGAAAAGTGATTTAAATACAATCACACACAACACAAGAATTTACGTGGAAACCCAAATCAGGGAAACAACCACGGCCGTTAGGACGACAAGAGAAAATTCCAATATATAGTAAATTGTTATAACCACACACTCAAGATCTCTCTCTAAATAATACCCCAAACTCAATTACACCCAATGCTCACTTTGAGATCTCTTTAGTATTTGCTATTTTGCTCCACACTAACAACCTAGTTATTAGGGTCTATTTATATGAATTACAGGGAGTTTAAACTAACAAGGAAATCTATCTCCTAGTTATACAAGATTTATTTGTTCCACATAAACTCTATTTCCTCTTATGATAAGTCTTCTTGTAAAGGAGAAATCATTTTCCTATTTGAACATCTAGAAACAACATATTTCCTCTTCCATGAATATTTCCTGATTCAACACATGCTTGTGATTAACTACGACTCAAGTTGCCGTTGGCCACCCACTTCCTAAACCGTGTTGAACTTGACCACTCAGAAAACCGTGATCCATGCGCCACATCATTGTCGACCGCTGTCGGTACCGTTGTGGAAGCCACAACGGTATCCACTGGAATTGGACCGCTCTCCATTGCGCTGCAGAAATTCACAGCGCTAACCACCGCTATCATTACCGTTGTCAAAGCCACAGCAGCAGTGACAACGGTTTGCACTGTTCTTTGCTTCTATTATTCGTCACGTCCTCCAAACCTCCCTTAAATAGTCAAACATAATCTCATACTCCCAAACACTCTCACATCTCTAGGAAGTCTCCGCATTGGTAAATCATGTTTGGTAACCACTGGAAAATTCAAGCCATATCCAACAATCTCAATAGATCGTGACAAACTCTTGAAAGGTTAGTTTAAATATATTTATAATCGAATAACATTTTAACATACAAATAGATATGCATAGAGGTGCAAGCCCATTTTTTTTTTTTTATACAAACGACAGGCCAAATGAATATGCATATACGAGCCAAGAGGGTTTGTCTACGTATGCAGCACAAATATATATTCTGACAGTTGGGAGATATCTACTCTCACAACACTAAAGGCGAAGGTAATTTCATCAAATTTGAAGGGTTTGGAAGCATAAAAAGAATTATTTAAAAAAAAATTGGGATAAAAATCTTCGCGACTTCACAACACAAGCTACACAATGAAAAAATCTTTTCTTTTTTTTTTTTTAATTTTTTTAACAACAATGATATTAAAGGCAAAAGCCAAAGATCATATAAAGCCAGGGAAAACCCAAAGATAAAGCAAAACAAACAACAAAGAGGCAACCACAACCCAAGTAGCAGGGAAAAACCCAACAAAAGGAAAGAAAAAAGGACACAGGCACAGAACCTAGTTAAAGAACCTCCCACAGCTCTCTATCCCCCGACATTGCAGAAGCATTTTTTGCTAAAGAGTCGGCAGAGGAATTACTGGCCCTAGAATTAAACAGAACCCGAGTATTACCTAGTTTGAGCAGGTAGTTGCGAATGTCGTATATGATGTTCACGTGTTTCAAACTGCCTAGGCCATCCGAGTTAACCCACGAAACTGCCACCTTGGAGTCACTAATAATATCAATCTCTTTCCCAACTAAAGAGTTAGAGAGAGAGCACAAGGTAGCTGCCCGATGAATTGCCATAATCTCAACAGACTCCGCATCTTGAATCCCCACAAAAGTCGAAAAGAGACCCAACACCAACCCTGTGTTATTTCTCAGAACCCCGCCAATCCTTGCGTTGCCAGGAAAGCCCTTTACCGAGCCATCCACGTTGAACTTCAGAGCTAAACCCATTGGAGGGTTCCAATAATTTTGTGAAGGGCTTATTTCCGGTTTAATAATTGAGTAGCTGTCCTTCAGATTAAAGAGCATAATGGAAATGGGGACCTTGGTTCCTCTCCCAAGATGCTTGAACCACCAAGCAACACGAAATTTTACTGTATCTGTCACTTAATCTACATCCATCATGCTGTCTCTAAAAACCTTCAGATTACTAGCATCCCAAATTGTCCACGATGTTGGGGTTTATGCCCAAAAGCATGTAATTTACAAATGTGAATGAAACATTAATAAAAGAAGTAGTTTATTCATTCTATAAATCTATCTCATACTTTTATATCATGTGTATTTAACATCCAAGATTGCCGAATGTAATCTCTAATTGAGTATATGAGTGTCATATACAGAGGAATTCAATTTGAGATGAGCAATCTAAAGTGTCCATAGATAGAAAAAGGGATAGCCGGCTGCCTTGGCGAAGACCCCTCTCCACACCAAACTGAGAAGTAGGGCTCTCATTAACCAACACCGAGAGCATCGGAGTAGAGATGCAACACCTCATCCACTGTCTCCATTTTTCCTCAAAGCCCATATCTCTCAACATCAAGTCCAAAATCTACACTATCATACGCTTTCTCAAAATCTAGTTTGATAAGCAAGCCTCCTTCCTTGTCTCTCCCTTGTCTCTTTTCCACGAGTGGATGATTTCTTCCACCACAACAAAGCTATCTAGAATCAGCCTATTCTTGACAAAGGCCATTTGAGTTTCACCAATAACTGAATTCATAACTAACTTAAGTCTACTAGCTAACACTTTTGCTAGTATCTTATACATGGATCCCACTAAGCTAATAGGCCTAAAATCTTTAAGAGCCTCCGGTTTCCCACATTTAGGAATAAGAGCAGTGAAAGTTTTATTAAGGTCTTTGACAATCAAGCTGTCCGCGTGAAAGCCATGAATGAAACTCATAAAATCACCTTTTATGGTAGCCCAATTTACTTTAACAAAATTAAGATTTAGCCCATCTGGGCCTAGGGCCTTGTTGTCGTCACACCCACTAATGGCTTTCCATACTTCACTGTCAGTAAACGGTTTCTCAAGAGAAGCTCTCTCCTCCACCGAAAGTTGCCTGAGACCTACACTACAAGAAAATACTACATTTCTTGACAGTTAAAAACTGTCAAGAAAAGTATAGTTAACAGTTTTCTAACTGTTAAGAATGCTCATGTCAAGAAAGATCTTGACAGTTTTTTTTTTTTTTTTTTTTTTTTTTTATGACAGTTAAAAACTATCAATATACCATTATAATATTTAATTAAAAAATATCAATATTTAATATTTAATTATGATATTTATTTAATTAACATTTTTTATATTTATACACCACCTCCACCGCCGCCTCCCTACAGCCGTCCTGCCGGCCTTGCCTACTTCTGATAATAATGACAATAAAGGAATTGAACTTGAGACCTTAAGTCAAAAGTTGTAAGTCTTTACCACTTAACTATAAGATTTGATTTGTTAACAACTAAACAATATTTATATATAACCTATATGAATTGTTAAAAATAAAATAAAAATAAAAATAAAAACTTGTTAGATAAATTTAAATTTATTCAACTAATCAAAATTCTAATTTCTACAACAGACATATATTAAAAAAAATATTTATTAAAACTTTTAATAAAATTATATTTTTTAAAACATATATAGTCGAGTTATGGGTCTATACTTTATAGGAGACTAGTCATGACATAAATTGTAATAAGTTTGATTTGGAATACAACTCTCACTACAGGGAAGATATTTCTCTACATGAATCTTGCAATTTAATAAATAAATGTAAGACTCGGATTACTAATTTATATGAGTAATTGAATTATCAACGTGTCTATACTCTATAGAAGACTAGTGACACATCAATTGTAATAAGCATGATTTGGAATACAACTCTCACTGCAAGGAAGATATTTCTCTACATGCATTTTACAATTTAATGAACAAATGTAAAACTCAGATTACTAATTTATATGGGTAATTGAATTATTAATGTGTCTCTTATTTATGAAACAAGAGGGTGCAAAATAAATAAATAAAAATAAAAATTATTTTTTTGAATTTTTTAAAAGTAAATGATTTAAAAGTAAATTTATTAAATTTAAAATTTTACTTATCCAAATCGGTTTACCTAAAAACCGATATCTTACTGTAAAATAAATCCATATTGGGATTTTGTTTAGTGTTGAAAATAGGAAGTAAAAGTTTAAAAAATTATTAAAGATAAATAAAAATTTTGGAAAAACTATCAATTATTATTAACGGTTTTTTAATGACAGTTCTCAAAAACTGTCAATTATTCTTGACAGTTAGAAATAACTGTCAAGAACTACAAGTTTATTGACAGTTTTTTAAATCTGTCATTAAATAACTGTCAAGAAAGACATTTTTTATTGTAGTGCTAATCCTTGACGGTTGGTGTATTCCACATAACCTTCTTGAAATGATTCTCGAAATAATCCTTGATCCCCTTTTTGACTAAACTTGGATCTGAGATAGTGACACCATCGATGTCACTGTTAAGCATACTAATATGCATGGTTAAGCATACTAATTGTGGTCCAACACGTTACCAGCCACTTTACAACTTTTAATCTTTACAACGATACTCACTTCACATGATATACCTGTGTATATATATATTTACATGTTTAGCTTTGATAGTTTGACCATCCATTTCTTCTTCTGCTCATGCATGCTCCTGCTCTCATTCTGTTTCTATCATCGATGATCCATCCAATCCAGTGGTTCTTCATACTTCATTAATTCATGAGTCTCCCGTGAATAATGTCAACAAAATTTTTGCTCTTTGACCATTGTATTTTTATTTCTTTTTATCATATTCATACCCAAACAATGAAAAGTTTTTTAATTTATTTTCTGGTTTAATTGGTAATCTAATTTTCTTAGGTTCTCACTTTTCTAACGTTGGCATTATTATTATTATTATTATTGTGAAACTATTAGAAATTTAGAAGTTTGGATAGGCAGACGCGATTAGAACTCACAATCTCACTGATACTAAGTGTTGGAGGTTTACTACTAGTCACATCTCTTATCGCCAATGAGTAAGATTCAAAATTTCAGGATTTGTATAAGTGTTGGTCTCCCTTAGTTAAATAGATGTGTCTAATTAGGTCATGGGTGAAAGACAATTGAAGGCTTATTACATTACCACTGAATTATAACTTCAACTCCCATCACTAATGTTGCATTTGAAGGCTTGAAATGGACAATATCTGCTTAGTGGAACTAAATTGTTACATTACCAATTTACCAATGAATCACCTCAATTTTCATCACAAATGTTGTCATGCTTAACCAAATCGAAAACTATCTGTTCTTTGAGTCATTATCAATTTACCACTGAACCATCTCAACTCTAATTATTATAAATAAATAAAAAAAGTCTGAATTTTTACAAAGCAGTATTTCAATTTGAGATGAAAGTATTCGATTCATGCTACAATAAATCGAATACTATCTACACTGGTCGTGATCACGTACGGTCCAGTACCATGTCTTATAGTAATAATCACATAGAGAAAATAAAAAATATATTATTATCTACTTGCCCAAGTTGACTGATATATGAATCCCACCAAATTGTTGAAACTTTATTGCTGCATTATTCCAAAAAAATCTTTCAATCAATAAAAATAAAAAAATAAAAAAATAAAAAATAAAAAAAATAAAAAAAAACTATCCAACTCTTAAGCCATAATTATAGTCTATTTAATTTGTGTTTAATTATATATATAATGGTTAATTAGGATATGTAATTTAAACAAGAAATCTAGCCTCTTTAACCATCTCAAATAAACAATATATATCTAATTAACCTGTTTATATAAACATTATTCTTTTTAGATTAATTTTTTAAAGCTTTAATATATATCAATGCAATGATGCATGCATATTCTTAACGTTTTAAGAGTTTGTGTAAAATTCGATTTATGTAATTCTCTATATCATTAAAAATTAAATCAAGTAAACAAGATGATGTTGCCCCTTAATTTTACACAATTGATGTTGTGAGTTCAAAATTGTCCTCATAATCTTTAATAAAATCCAAAATTAATTGTAATATATAGCTTTTTAAAAACAATTAAATCATGTATTAATAATTATTAACCCTTTAATAATATAACAGAAAACCAGATATTATTAATTAATACAAAAAACACATTTTTCATTAATTAACAATAACACTTGAAAAGTGGCTTTCACTAATGCAACACAAAGTTGTTAATCATATCGCTATTGAAGTAGTAAGACTGTACTAACTTTTGTTAAAATCAGGACACATGCGCACTGAGGAGAAAACAGACCGTACCGACTATACTTGAAAATTACAACATCACCGAAAGAAATCAGTCTGAGTCTCAGAAATACTAAGAAGCTCCTCCAAATAATCAGCCCCTAAATCCTCAAAAACCACCACCACATTCTCTTTCTCTTTGCTGACATTCTTCTTCTTGATCTTCCTACTACTAGTTTCCTCAGCTTTTCTCTTCATGGAGTGCCTCTTCTTCATCGTCAACACCGGCGAGCATCCCTCCTGGAAATCGTACCCCATCTCTTGCAGAGACTCGCACACTCTATGGGCAGGAAAATTGAGCACCGCCATTGATCCCCTCATCGCGAATGCTGCCTGATCATAAGCCAAAGCTGCTGCCTCCGCGGTGTCGAACGTCCCCAGCCAGACTCGAACGCCGTTTCTGGTCGAGTCCCTTATTTCCGCTGCATACTTCCCCCAAGGACGCTTCCTGACACCTCTGTAGGAGACTTCTCTGACTAGTACTCCATGATCAGTAGTGTTGGCTGATGATGATGATCTTGATGAGGAAGATGAAGTCACCTCATGATCGTCTGATGATCTGTTTGAACATTCTTGGTTGAGAAGTCCAAAGAGAAGCATTTCTTGGGAGTCATTTTCGTTGAAGGGAAGGTGTAATTGCTGGTTATAGAAGTTGTTGTTGAGTGATGAGTTGCAGGAGGAGATCAAATTAGAATCAATGGAAGTATAAGAAGATGATGATTCAGGAGAGAATTCCGCATACGGATATCGAAACAAAGAAGAAGAATCCATGAATTTTGATATCTTTTTTGAAGTTGAAACTTTGAAATGTTTTGAGTTTTTGAAGAGAAGGTGTTTATATATATAGAGAGGGAAGCGAAGATTATGATGACAAAGCTTTTGGAAACAAATTGCATGAATATTTACATTTTGGGTAAAATAAAAAATAAAAAATAAAAAATAAAAGTGGTCGTGGAAGAGACCCACAGAAAGAGGAGTTGATCATGCACTTGAGTCAAAGGGACTCGTGTTAGAGTTGGAGTGGTGAATGGTGAATGGTGATGGCGGCCAGGCTCATGAGAGAGAATCTTGCATGCACCCGGTGCATTGCACCCATCCAATGGGTGCATTGCCATGTGGTAAGGACAACCAATGAAATGAGTATTATGTGCCACGTGACATGCATCCATTGGTTAGGGTCCATTGTACCGGATGCATACAAGATTTTCTCCATGATCCTAGTTTGATGGTAAGAAAATCGAAGGGATGACGTCAGCTTGATGATTTCAGTTATTGGTGGGTTTTGACTTTTGACGGCTTTGTCTTGTCTACAATGTTCATTTGTCATGTCTTGTCTAGCAACTGAAATTTAGGGATGGGCGTGGGGCCCATTGGGTCCCCCCACCTCTATTTATCCGGCCATCACCCCACCCTAAAACCCCATTTTGAGAACCGAGGATGAAGGTGTTTGGGGAGGCTCCCCCACCCGCACCCCATCCCCTATTTTTCTCATTCTCAATTTCAATTTCCAATCTAAAATTTGGCATTTGGAATTTAAAATCCAGTCATCCCCAATCTTTTGTTTTATACTATTTTAATATCTAATTAAAAAATAATTAAATATCAAATCAAAAATATATAATTGGTTTAATTAAATCTAAATTAAATATATCAAATATAAAATTAAAAAAAATTAATATATATAATGAATAATACTAGATGTCTCAAATTATTTTTCCATGTGAGGTAGCAACATTCGCGTGCTACATCATTTATGATAGAATTTGAAAAAGAAAAATTGAAACATCTAGCATTACTCATATATAATTGGTCAACGGTTAGAGACTTAAGAGTTTAAAAATTAATTAAAATATCAAATCAAAAATATATAATTGGTTTAATTAAATCTAAATTAAATACATAAAATATAAAATGAAAAAAATTAATATATATATATATATATTTATATTTATATATAGTGAGTTTTTCATGAGAGATCTCTTATTTTAATTTCGGTAAGGACCATAATGAAAACACATCGATTTTAATGAATTTTAATCTGAAATTTTTTTATGGATGATGAGTTCATTGAGATCTACTTATGAACAAAATTTGAGAATTTTCCGAACATTAGAACTATTTATCCAAATTTTGTTAAATATGAAGGCATCGGAAAATATGCGAAATATAGGAAAATTCAAGAAAAATAGTTCTAAGATCTAAAAAAATCTCAAATTTTGTTCATAGGTAGATTTCAATGAATTCATCATCACAAAAAAAAAAACAAAAACAAAACAAAAACAAAAAACAAAACAAAACAAAACAAAACAAAACAAAAAAATCAGATTAAAATTCTTTAAATCAATGTGTTTTCATCACGGTCCTTACCGAAATTAAAATAAAGAATCCCTCATGAGAGGCTCACTATATATATGTATATATATATATATATATACAGTCTTTCTATTATTAGTTCGAACTGACAAAAGTTATATCAGTTCCTTGCATGTAGACCACTGGATTTAAATACTTTGACTGACAAGTGCATACAGCCAAGTCAAAGTATTTAAATCCAGTGGCCCACATGCAAGGAACTGATATAACTTTTGTCAGTTCGAACTGATAATAGAATTTCTGTATATATATATAGAGAGAGAGAGAGATAGGAAAATAAGAGAGAAAACCAAAAGTAACCATCCAAAACATTAAACTTTTGTTTATAACCACTTTTGAAATTATAATTGTTAATAACCACTTTTTTGAGAAATTACCTCAATACCCACATATATAAGCACTAAAAACCAAAAACATGAGCAGTGGAGATTAACAATGAAAGAAAGAAAAGGAGAAAAGAGAGAAAAGAGAGAAAGAAACATTGTTGCCGAGAGAGAAGAGAGAAAGAAGTGGTGTTGCAGGGAGAGAAGAGGGCGGCGTCGTCGTCAGAGCAGCCGGAAGAGAAGAGGTCGCCATCACAGCCTGAAGACAAACCCACCATTCTCTTCTCACTTGACATTTTATTGCGATTTCATGTTAAGAACATGTTTAGGGAATAATAAATGTTGAAATATATCAATTTTTGGGGTTGGCTTAGTTGAGGTCTGGTATTTTGGATGATTCGAGACTAGATGTTGGAGTTTGGTTTGAAAAAAAACTTGAAAGCGTGAAATCTTTGACAAACTTGAAATGTTTTGCGAAAACTTGAAATCATGCTTTAAATCTGTAACATAAACTTGAAATCTTCTAAATCTCGAACCAGTGAACTTGATTGAAGTCTTACCCAGAAACTTGTCAACATTTCAAGTTTTTAAATAAGATTTCAAGTTTTCGAACCAGTGAACTTGAAATCTTCTGGAAAAAACTTGAAACTTTATTTAATTCGATTCTTCACAAAACACACAAAAGTGATGCAATAACACTAAACTCATGTTAAGGTCACTGTTTGCAACTCAATTAATGAACAAATTAAAGATATTTACACACCAAATACCGATTTAGAGCAAATCGAAATTTTTATTTCAATTTTTCACTTCTTTAATTCTTCAACACGATTTTGAAATCAAATCATCCTCTAGTTAGTCGATTTGCAGGAATAACAATGGTTCGGCCATATTGGTGTTCGATTTGCTGGAAGAGGAACAACGATCGGAAATCGTTGATGAAGAATGAACAAAGAAGAAGGAAGAAGGAAGAAGACGATGAACAGTGAAGAAGAGGTTGAGAAAGAGAAAAATAAACAAAACAAAATAGAAATATTAATTTGGGGGCATCTTGGTAATTTATGGACACCCACTGAATTTTTTTTCGAAACATGGTTATTAACAATTAAAGTTATGTATGTGGTTAAAAAAGAATTTCCCATAATTAGAGTGGTTATTTTTGACAATTTTCACGGAAAATAATGGGGTAAATGGAAAAATAGGATGAGGGAGTCAAATTTACCCCCAAATGGGAGTGGGGGCCCATGGGGGTGAGGCCCCATAGGGAAATGCTCATCCCTAAACTGTTATAAAAGTTTTTTTTTTTGAAGAAAAGAATTCATGAAAAGAACCAGCTTACAAAACGACTAGACAATCGTCCAGAACAAAAGGAGTAACACAAGGCGAGCACTCCTCTAACCAGTGGCTGTCAAAACCATTGGAAAGACCAAGTTTGACTAAACAATGAGCAGCCATATTGGCTTTACGACGCACAAAGGCAACCTCATTACCAGGACAACTTTGCAAAAAATTTCTGATATCTTCAATAATCAAACCAATCTCAGCAAAGGGCGTGGAAACAGACTTAACCAGATTCACAACACCTTGGGCATCAGTTTTTATTTTATTTTTTTCTTGTTTTTAGGAAACACAGAGATCAAGTCGTTTCAAATTAGTATGAGAGTTCATTATAATATTAAAAAATTGAAAAATTATTCCCAAGTATCATGGAACATTCCCAAGTATTTGTTTTTGCTTTATAATTTATTTATTTTTTGCTTGTTTTCAGTAAAAGTAATCATATAAAAACTATAAATTTAATCCAAATGATATAACATGAGAATGACAAATCATTTGCCACATTATTTGGATCAGGTTTTGAGCTAATTTTTTGGATTAACCCATCATTAGTGTTTTAGAAAAATATTGAGATTTGCTATTGCAAATTATTCTCTGAAGCTCAGCTTGAATGTCATGGTAATGGTATATATTTATTTACTTACAAAATTATCATTTGATTGAATACATATTACATAATACATATTTTATTTTATTTTATCATACAACATTTATAAAAAGCAACCAATGTTATAATTATAGGAATATATCATACGAGGGTTAACTCAATATTATATATCCCTCGTACTTACACTATTAAAGTTGTGAGTTCGAGTCATGTCTCTTTCCTCTAAATTCTACTTATTTGTAATTGATTACAGATATACCTAGGTTAGAGCATCTCTAATACAAAAATGACGTACATACCAATAATCGTTAATATGGCAACAATATCAACATATTTGCTTCCTATGTGTATGTGGTATACAGATAGACTTGATGAACATTCAACTCAAATTTGCTCTCCAATGCTTATGTTTAATTTTAATGACGTGTCCAAATTTTTTTTTCATATTTTCTTTTTTATTTTATTTCCTTACAAAAAATAAATGAAAAATTATTGTCAATTTTAAATACGCGCAGAATCAACCAAAAAAAAATAGTTATTAACATACCATCTATTCATCTTACGTGGTATCTATTTTTTTCACAAACCACTCTTACATTGGAGATGCTCTTATTATTGAATTTCTTATATATCTCTTGTATTTATACTTCTAAAGTTATGAATTCGAATTGTGTCATCCTCCACTAAATTCTACTTATTTGTAATTGATTACAGATTTACCTAGGGTTGTAATTGAGTTTCATAGTTTATAAGAAAGGATAATAAATTTATCAAATGTTGAATGAATCATTACATTCTATAAATTTAATATTATCGATAGAAGGGAATTCCAAATGCTTGACTACATAATCTGCTTTTTCTTTCAAAAGAATGGTGATTTTATAATGTTCAAATTTCAGTGACACTATGATTACTATAATAATATATATATATATGTTCGCATTTCAAATGAATTGGCCGCTTTTTGGACTGTCTTGACCAATTTTCAATATTTGTTCCTGTATATGAACCCTTTAATAAGTGATATATTGTTTGTTTATTAATATTTTTATCATTCATTGTTGTGGTTGAAAAGTGGAAGAACTTTAATTGGCATCTTCTTATCCAAAATAAAAATAAAAATTAATTAAATATCTGATGATCTGTACCATAATATTGCACGAGTGGGTTTGATTAAAGATCATAGACTGGTCCTCGCTCAAATTTGCAAAGCAAAAAAGTTTTGAGTCAATTCAACAATTCACTTTAATTATCAAGTGGTCATTTGTTTTTGTTTTTGTGTTTTTTTTTTTTAAGCCAAGTGGTCATTTGTTTTATGGATATATACCACAAGCATTCATTTGTACGATTTTTGACTGTGTAAATTTTTATTTTTATTTTTACAGCACTCATCTCGATTCCTTTCTTGAGGCGGCGGAGAGAATCCTGTAAAAACTTTGATATTTCCAACTAGAGTCTAAATCTTTTTTGAAATAGATTTGGATACTTGATTTCACCTTCATAATTTATTTTCACATGTCTAATAAGGAAGTCAATGGCCTAAATTAATTAAATTAAAGTTTTATGTCTTTACTTTTATCAAGAGATAGAATTAATCTATATAGTCATTGATTTGTTTATTAATTAGACACTTATCGATAGATTATGAAGGTGAGGAAAGATCTAGATTCTTTTAAAATATAATGCAAATCTAAAGGTGCTCGACGTGGGTATTATATTTTTTTCCTCCATTTTATACCATCTGACCCGCGTACTAACTAGTTCAGCTTGCAAAGTCTAATCGTTTATAATTTAAGAATATTTTGTGTAAGAGATCTTGAATTAGCATGCTTAAAATTCAAGAATATTTTGTTTAGTAGTGGCGGATCCACGGCGGTTGTCAAGGCATAACCCCCTCCAAAAAAAATATTAATTATATACATTAAAAATGTAATTAAATGTTTTACTTCAGCCTCCTTAAATATTATATTTTAGTTTATTGGTTCTCTAAACAAAATTTTATGGATGCACCCCATTTGTTTAGGGATATTAGAATGAACATGTAACGAGTTTTTAATTTTATTTATTTATTTATTTTTTGTGAAATTTAATACTAAACAAGTCAAGAGTATGTCAGAACTTACCGAGATCAAACACAATAGATGTGACCATGATAATTACTACTATAATCAGGAGAAATCTACTCGCACAACACCAAAAAGAAAACTCATCCCTTATAAGTTTGTAAAATATACATGGTGAGATGCGAATTTCCCACCACTAACGTAGGAAGAGAGGTGCACACTACTTGTGTTAAGAGTGGATATGCTCACGAGGGTTTTTATATATCATCAAGAATTCTTAACCTACTTTCTAGTACTATCTATTAACAATATATTAACAAGAGTTTTTCTTTGGTAGGTGCACAACTGTGAGCATACTTAGAACATTTCCAATGTTATTATGCATTTGGAGAAAATGGAGTGCCACATAAGATAGATATTAAAAAAAGTTACAAAAATTCTCTTAAATGCTATTATTTAAGTTGAATATAGAGATGATATGGTAAAAAAAATAAAAAATAAAAAATAAAAAAATAAAAAAAGTTAGAGAATATGGAGTTGGGTTTCTAATTCTAGAAACTCTCATAGAAATGATGACTATGATTTCTAACTCTTTCTACCAATAAGATTAAAGCTCATTTAATTGTAAAATAAAATAGGAGGGAGAGTGGAATAATTATTTTATTATAATTGGTTATAAAATTGATACATATTTGATAATTGCATTGAAGATGTGAATATACATTTATCTAAAAAAAAAAATTAAAAGTGGACCCATAATAAATATAAATGCTTATGTGACACTATTTTGAAACTCAAAAATATTGCATATTTACATTGAAAATGCTCTTATAGCACACTTATCAACATCATCATTTTTTGTTATGTAAGCATTATTTGACCCAATTACATTCTTTTTTTTTTTTTTTTGATAAAAAGTAATGAAGTTGATAAGTGTGTTATAAAAATGCGCACGGTTATGTACCTACTAGAGAAAAACTCAAACTAACACTACGACAACAATTGTGAAAGAGATTTGTTAAAATATATTATTTTATGAAAAAGTGATCTCTTTTATGAAATGATCACTTGAAATAGAACGATTTAGGAAGAAGAAATAGAACGATTTAGGAAGAAGTGATCTGTTTTAAAGAAATGATTACTTAAAATATATCACTTTATGAAAAAACGAATTTTTATTTTTAATAATTACTTAAAATAAAATTACTTTTAAAAAATGGTCGTTTTAATATAAAGAAAATTTAAAATAGTTCATTTTCAAAATTTTAAAAATTTATAATAAAAGAATCACTCTTAACAGATTATTATTATTTTTTTTAATTTTTACATATTATATATATGTATAACAGATAAATGTTATCTAAAAGAATATTTCTTAAGAAATAAAATATATATATATATATATATCAGTGGTTCTCTCATAAGGGATCCCTTATTTTAATTTCGGCAAGGACCATCATAAAATTATATCGATTTGAATGAATTTTAATTTGAATTTTTTTGTTGATGATAAGTTCATTGGAATCTACCTATGAATAAAATTTCAAATTTTTTCAAGTACTTAAACCATTTTTACCGATTTTTTTAAATATGAAGGCATTAGAAAAATAGGCGAAATATAGGAAATTCAAGAAAAATAGTTTTTGTGCTTGAAAAATTCTCAAATTTTATTCATAGGTAGATTTCAACGAAGTTATTATCCACAAAAAAATTCAGATTAAAATTCATTCAAATTGATATGATTTCATGGTGGTCCTTACCGAAATTAAAATAAGGAATCCCTTATGAGAGAACCACTGTATATATATATATATATATATATATATATATATATATATATATTACTAAATAATTACATCTTCAATTATGAAAAGCGCCACAATGCGGGCCCAACTGTCTTATTTTTCACATTTAAACCCTATTTCTTAATTTGATCTTCTTGTAACTGTTGTTGTCTTTCTCTCCTTTGAGCCACCAAGAAGATAAGAACTAACTTTCTATATTTTATTATAAAACTTCCACTTGCCTACTTTTTAGTGGCTCGGTATACCACTCAACTGGTGTACCGGGTGCACCGGGCGCACCAAAGCTTTTCTTCAGGTGGAGAAGGTGAGATATTTTTCTCTCTCCATAATCTCCTTGGGTAAACATATTTATGTATTAGTTAAAAGAGTAATGTTAGAGGACCCAAAAATATAACCTAAATTTTAGACCCAAACATATGTAACAACATCACATGAGATTTTTGAGAATAGTGACGTAGGCCCATATTGTGTATGATATTGCCACATAGGTTTTGGTCCAAAATTTGGGTCACTTTTTTGGATCCTCTAGCATTATTGTAGTTAAAAACATAAGGTGATGCTATCAATGAATTTATTTATTTATTTTCTGTTTTTTATGTTTTTAAACTTTTTGGGGGATTTCTTTGGATTGTATTTGTCTTTGTTATCTATATATGCTATGTATTATTTTAGTCGATGAAGTTAATTTTTTTTGTTTTGGAATTTTTGAAGTAAACTCTTTATTATATACTCGTTTTGAAGGGTTTGGTGCAATTTGACAAAATCTTATTAAGAGAAGTTAAAATCTAAACCAAATATTCTTTATTCATTACCATCACAGGTCAGAAATATGTATAAATCATTTAGGACGCGTTTACTAATCAGGAATGGAGGAAATCGGAATTAAGTTACTAAATTTCATTACAGTGTTTACTAACAATTTAGGAATCATAAATGGAATTAAATTTATTCCCTTTCTAGTGTTTACTTAAACTAAGGATCGGAATGATATATAGTTGATTACAAAAATACCCTTGTGTATATAATATGTTGAAATATTATTATTATTATTATTATTATTATGAAAAACTATTTTGAAGGGCTATAGTATATATATATATATATATATATATATATATTTGAACGGCTAATATATTCAAAGGGGGGCCATGAAGACCACCAAGAAAACACCAACAAATAAGAGCTAACAACGCAGCCTAACAGAAAACAAAAGCCAAACGAAACATAACCCACAAGCAAGAAACAAGACAACCAAGAAAAAATTAAGAAACAGGGCACCCTAGCAAAACAAAGAAGACCCCCTTCAGCAATATATATATAATACATGCTTTACGGAAAAAGAAAAAAAAAAAACTTAAACAAAACAACACATATATATATATATATATATATATATATATATGAATATGTAATACTGCGTTATACTGCTTATACTGCGTTATACTGCTTCAGTAAAAAGAAAAAAAAAAAAAAAAACTTAAACAAAACAAAATAGATACATATGAATATGCAAATAGCTTCACGTAAAAAGGAAAGGGAAAAAAAAAAAAAAAAAAAAAAAAAAAAAAAAAAAAAAAAAAACACCAATGAGTCAAAAATTTCTATGTATATTCAACAAATTTAAGATTAAAAAAAAAAAGTGTACCTATAGCATGATTCGGAGGAAAACGATGAACAAAAAAGAATGACAGAGAACAATACCTAAAATAGAATGATATAGTGGAAAGACAACTTTTTTTTAATAATTATTACAAGTGAGGATATTTTAGTAAAAATATATGATTTCCCTTTTTTAATCAGGAAAGGGAAATTGATTCTTATGGTGGGTGGGGGGAATCAAATTCCATTTCCATCGGTAACTTAATTACTGATTTGAGAGTGGGGTTCACGTAACTTAATTCCCTAAAAATTTAGTAAACACTAGAATTCACAAATCAGTAACTTAATTCCCTTTAATTTCCTGAGTTTGATTATTGATTAGTAAATGCGCCATTAGTATTAACTTTTATTGGATGTTGATTATTACTTGTAATCCATATTTGTATTTCCTCCATCCAGTTGGTTAAGATATATATAAAAAAATGTAAGTTATTTTTCTTTTAATCTGACATTTACTTTTATTAATATGTTAAATATTTATTGATATGCCTTTTATTACTTTTATTAATCTGTTTTACAATAGCTTTTATTTTTATAAAATAATGTTGTTGTTGTTTGTAATATGTATTGTGCAAATCAGAGGAAAGATTTCATATACCCAAAACTATAGTAACATTATATGAGGTGAATGTATTGACTTGATGCAGCTAGACTACATACGAAGATTGACATACTACGAACGTTAATAAATATTGTAGTGTTGAACTTTGATGAATATTGTTGTGACTTGATGCATATTTTGATTTGTAATTTTTATTAATTTTAGAAAGAAAGTCCTTTGGTGTTTTGATTTTTAACTAATGATTCATATTTGTTGTTTGTAATTAGTTTTTTTTTTTTTTTTTTTTTTTTTTTTTTTTTTTTTTTTTTTTGACAATATCTATCTATCCACCTATCTAGACCCTGTAATTTTTTGAAGCTTTTCACCTTTGGTAGGATTCAAGCTGTTGATTTGTGAGTCATTTGCTGAAACCTCAAGCTCGTCCATATAATTTTTATCATAAATGAATTAAAATGATCAAGTAATTAAAAAAAAAAAAATCATTTGTTTGGTTAAAACGTATTAAAAATAAATTAGAAACTAAATCATTTTTATAATAAAAAAAATGATTTTTATTTATCAAGTAAAGATTAAAAGTGATCTTTATTAAATTTTATCTGATAAAGTGTTATGGATTATAAGTTTTTTCAAGATTACTTTAATAGAAATCGCTTTAAAAAGCGAATATGTATATATTTTTAGATCACTATAAAAGTGATCTCTTTATATTTTTTGTAGTATAAATAATTTTAATTTAGTGTGTATGAGATTTATTGGTCCAAAAATGATGAAAATGTTATATATTTTGGTAAATTATTTAAATTAATCACTTGAGCCGTCTCCAAAACGTTTCCAATGATCTTATTCCTCTAATTAATGATTTGTCTATTACCAATACCATTCATCAAAAATCTTGTTAAGATTCCCAATATGAAACTCTCAAATCCATAATTTTCCCAATGGATTTGAGAAAATAATTCAAGGGGGTAAGTAAAAGTAATCTCAAAATTAAACGAGAGAAAAGAAAGCAACCCAATATTATATTAATTAAATGCATGTTATAATCAATGACCCCATGATTCCATGAAAGCTCCCTCGACTCGACCCATCAACTTTTTTGACCATTATCCTATAAAAAATAACCCTAAAATTATGTGTTCACACTATCATGCATGTCATTACATATATATAATACTCTACAAAGATTTTTTCAACTAATTTAATTTTCTTATTATTTCAAGAATAATTAGTTTATTTTTCTTTCTCTTTCTCTTTTTATATAATTAGCAGAATCAAAAGTTTGGCCTTTACTACTGTACTAGTACTTTTTATATATATCTATTCTGGGGTTGTTCATGAATCTAACAAAGCGTGAAAGGTGTTTGAAAGCTTTTTGTAATCATCAACATTAATAAAAATAAAATAAAATAAATATTCCAAGGTTGCTATAAGTTTTAGACATTAATTTAACGTGACAAATTTAGATATCTATAATGGTTTTGTATCTAATTTCAAGGATTCATTGTATAGTCAAAACGCAATTAATTAATAATATATAGTTGTATGTTTTTTTGTCGGATTATTTGTTGTATGAATTGAATAAAAATAAAATAATAAAAAGAAGCTGTCGATCTGATCTCAATTTTGGTTCATCCCACCATGCAAATATGCATACAGAGAAATGTACATGCATATATATGATGTTGCTATCTAATAATATTATTGAAAAAAAAAAAAAAAAAAACATATTCATTAATAGTTCTATATATGATGTTGCTATATATCTAATCCATATTTTTATAATTTTTTAAATAATTTTTAAAATGTTTTGTCTTTTTGAATCTTTGAATTTCAATTTAACCATGAACATTTACAGTTCAGTAACCAATGTTACTGATATATGTAGGAATATTAATCCTTGTATTCCTGCTATTTTATTTTTTATTTTATTTTTCTGAAAATGTTATATATATATATAACAGTATCCAACATTCATCTCACAAAAGCCAGCCATTGATGATTACTCAAACATGAATGTATTACTATTGAAAGAATTAAAAAGTTGTTGTCGCATTAATTATATTCTTGCATCGAGGAAGTAAGACATAATTCGAACTCACAATTTTAATTCGTACCACATATAACTATATAAATGAGATTATAAGAGTCCCCAGGGACGTAATTTAACTGGTAGATGGACGGGTTTAGGGTTAATTTGGACAAATAACTCACAAGCCATACCGTAAAAAGAAAAAGTGAGATTATAAGAGTGTGCCTATTACAAATTTACAATTCAAACTTCATTATGAAATTATGGTCTAAGTTATGAGAATCATAAGTATATAGCAGCTGGTGATAATAATTGTGGAAATTATATATAAAATAGAAGAAATGATGATGCGATATGGAGGTGTCCCCTTACAGACTGGTCAATCCAAATTGGAATTGGATATGAAAAAACTTCCAGAAGTATTTGAAAGTCTTTGGAAGTTAAAAGTTCAACAAACTATTTTTTAATTTTGGTCAAAAGATTCAAAATGGGTCGTTTAAAGGAAGTCAAGTGGGATCTTATTTTAATGCTTCCACCAACAGTAGTACTTCTACTCTATACTTCATAGTTCATACTAGCTTGCATTTCATTTTCAGAAAAATAATGTTACAGGGGAAATAATCAGTTTCATCAGCAATGACGTTCTAAATTTTTTTTCCTAAATTTTGTCTCAAATGATATGGCACGCGAGGTGTCAACATTATATCAGTCATCACCACATAATTATCTCATGATTTATAAGATGTTACACCTCATATACCATATCATTTGAGATAGAATTTAGGAAAAAAAATTGTGACGTCTAGCATTACTTTTTTTAAAAATAACCCCCCTAGTTTCAATTGTAGATGAAAACCCTATGCATGAAGTTTTTGACACACAAGCGGGAGGGGTACGGTTTTTTAAAGGGCAAATTGCACAAACATCTACCGACATTAGATCTAATTGTATGTATAGGCAATTTTTGTTTGAAATTAAACAAACCACTCCTATCGTTAGTTGTACATCATTAGAAATTAATGAGTAAGGGGAAAAGCATATATATATATTTTTTTAAATAAAAGATAAAATAATAAACCGGGGTATTTAGTCATTCCTTATCAAAAATGTTGTAAACCGTTACCGTTGACGAAAATCAACTAACAACAAAGGATATTCGTACAATATTTAGCAAAAATTGTCTATGCATACAATTAGACCTAATATCATAGATGTTTGTGCAATTTGCCATTTTTTAAATTAAATTTTGGAACTACGAGATGTTTTTACATTTTAGTATACAATAAGATGGTATTATTTATTTATTTATTCTAAATTGGAAGTTTCATTCGTACATTTCAATCTAATTAGTAATTATTGATTATCGGGTCGAATCAAGTTAAAAAAAAGAAAAAAAGAAAAAAAAAAAAAAAGAGATTATTCAAAATAGAGAAACAAAACAAGGTTTTGATGATATTGAATCCAGGATGTTTGTGCACCGATTTCACCTTAGTGAACTGAATATGTTGCCGGTACCAACGGCGCCTATCTCTCTCCATCTTCTGCAACTTGCAACCCAATGACGGTTCATTGGGCTTTCTTGGGCCAACAGTGGCCCAGGCCCGATAGATAATAAATTATGATGACGTATCCGGACACGTCATCCAATTAGTAATGATGTGGCAAGTTCGCGATTAGGTTAATGTGGACCGTTGTTAATTTTGGGTTACGGCTCAGGCCTAATAAAACTCATTTCTTCTTTAAAACATTGGGCTTTTTTCAACCCAATAAAACTTGTTAAGGCCCAATAAAAACCCCAAAGGCCCACCAAAAGCTTCTTTTTCTCTCTCTGTCTCTCTCTCTCTCTCTCTCTCTCCAAAATATCAAAAAATATTCAGATAAGGCAAAAAACACTCTCTTCCTCCTCTGCCAAGTGCCAACGACCAAAAAAAAAACATTTTCTCTTCTTCTACAAGACTGCAACAACATGCTCTCTATAACTTCAAACACTCTCAATCTCTGTAACTTGTTCACTCGAAACGACTTCTTCTTCACAAACCCAACTCCATTTTCCTCCTTTAAACCCCTCCTCAAACCCATCTCCGCCACTCTCATCCCCTCCTCAAAACCACAACAGCAACAGCTCTACCAGCCCTTCCGTCCTCCGCCGTCTCCTCTTCCTCCCAAATTCCGCTCCCTCGACACCGCTGGCCGTCTCGACGTCCTCGCCAACCGCCTCGGTCTCTGGTTCGAGTACGCCCCCCTCATCACTGCCCTCTACCAGGAAGGCTTCTTGGCGCCGTCCATCGAGGAGTCCACCGGCATTTCTGGGGTGGAGCAGAGCCGCCTTGTCGTCGCCGCCCAGGTGCGTGACTCGCTTGTGCAATCCAACACCGACCCACAAGTCCTTGCCTTTTTCGACACCAGTGGCTTCGAATTGCTGTACGAAATCCGGCTGCTCAGCACCACGCAGCGGGCTGCCGCAGCACGGTTTGTGGTGGAGAACAAGCTGGACGCGAAAGGAGCTCAGGATTTGGCCAGAGCAATAAAGGATTTCCCGCGAAGACGAGGCGATATAGCTTGGGAGAAGTTTCAATATGTTCTTCCAGGTGATTGCTTATCTTTTATGTATTATAGACAATCTAGAGAACATGCAAATCCATCAGAAGAGAGAATTTCTGCTTTAAAACTTGCATTAGATGTAGCTGAGTCTGAAGATGCTAAAAATGTTATAACCAAAGAATTAGAGGAAGAGAGTGGAGGAGAAGAGACTAATGATGGGGTTGTAGATGGGGTTCGTGTTCCGGTTGTGAGATTGAAGTTTGGAGAGGTTAGTGAGTCTAGTAACGTGGTTGTTTTGCCTGTATGTAGAGCGGAGGAGAAAGAGAGAGAGGTTTTGGAGGCGCCGTGGGAATGTAAAAGTCAGGGGGAGTTCGGAGTGGTTGTTGCGGACAAAGGGTGGAAGAGTTGGGTGGTGTTGCCGGGGTGGGAGCTTATTTACGGGTTGAGTAACGGGGGAGTGGTTGTTTCATTTAGTGATGCTAGGGTGTTGCCATGGAAGGTGAATAGGTGGTATAAGGAGGAAGCTATTTTGGTGGTTGCTGATAGGGGGAGGAAGGAGGTTGCGGCGGATGATGGGTTTTACTTGGTGGCGGTTGATGGTGAAGGGTTGAAGGTGGAGAGAGGGTCGGCGTTGAAGGAAAGTGGGGTGGAGGAGAGTTTAGGGACGGTGGTGGTAGTGGTTAGGCCACCAAGAGAAGTGGTTGATGATCAATTGAATGATGAGGATTGGGAGTGAGAGAATTGGAAATGTATTGTGAATTTTGAATGTGAATTGAGATTATTACAGGTCTAGATGTATGTTTAATAATGGCGGTGGAAACCGGAAGATTAGAATCATATCGGCATTTTGCAACCTGTTTTGATGTTTAAGGGCGATTCTTGTCAAGCAAGTAACAATGTTGTAACACTCTACTCTGTTTTACTAGGCGGCAACTCTCAATTTTTGTTTTGTATTATATGTAATTTGTAATACATGAAATAATTTAAGAACTTCTGCACATTTTTTTTTTCCTGATGTGCATATGATATGTCTAATTCTTACGAAGAAGTTCGTTTTTTCTATCTCCAACCTCGTACTGTGAATCCCTCTTCGATGATCCAGTTCCGAGGGAGAGAACAAGAAGCTTACTATAAACCATAGTCTTCAAGCATTGAGAATTTGTATCTTGAGATTCTTGACACATCTCCTTGGTCACCTCACATGCATACAGCTAAAAGAGTCTGATCATAACATTGTTACAAGTAATAATATTGATCAGCATCGAATGGAAACATTTAAGCGGAACTAAAAACTTACAGGCCGATTGTCTGCTGCAAGCCTGCAACACGTACCACCATCGACCAGGTTATATTTTGATGCTTTGAATTCGAAGTAATACGGAGGCAAATAGTATGGCGCTGCACTTGTGCCAGTACAGACATCTGATAATCGAGCATTCTTTTTATCATCGCGTTGTTTTGCCTGCATACATAAAACCAAATTATTCTAGAGCCTAACAATAATTTTGATCCCCAGTTTTAATTTGTTGATTATTTTCTCTTCATTGTCTGGTTTTTATTGCTCAACTTGTGCTTGATGTTGCTGCTATGGTGGCCAGAAAAACAATAAATGTAAGTGAAAAATGGATTAATGATGTAAGATGCATCCGGAAGCTTTCCCGGAAGGGCAAATGATTAAAATCGCCACAATGAGCCCTACATTTGTCACCAACATGGTATTAGAGCCTTATTATCCTGGGTTCGAGTCCCCATACGTGAGTGAGCAAACTTATGATATCAAGGGGAGATGAAAAAGGAGGTCTTCAAGAATGGGACAGAGTCTATGACAATGCTAACAACAACAATTTAGTAAAACCTGACAAGGATCATCAGAAATAGTGCGCAAGATTCTCATAGGGTCTGTGGAGTATCCTTATCCGCGTAGAGCAAGAACAGGCCTACCACCAACAGAATCAGGTTGGACAATTTGAAGTTTTAATTTATATTGCTAATATTGACATTGTCACTGAAAATGCTTTGTCATTTATCTTCATATGCAGATCCTGACAGCGAGAGCAGTTTGCCAATCCGAATGAGCTTAAACATATACATTCTAAGAGATGAGCGATTTGGTCAATTGAAGATGTCAGATTTCCTTGCTTTTGCTCTGAAATCTTTGTTGGAAGCTATTGACGGTACCCCAAATGAATTCGACTCCTTCAAGATGTACTAAAACTCTATGGAGGAGGGGCTGATATTCCTGACAGTGTCTTGTTATCATATATTAGAAAAAACATTCCCTTAGAATTGCTCAAAGAAATTTATCGAACTGATGATGAAAAGTTCTTATAGTTTTCGTTCTTTACAAATTGATACTGCTAAATGGTTGCAGGAATTCCCTACAGCAAGCAAGCTTGACAGCAAATTGTATGGTGATCAGAACAGAACAGTAGAATAACAGCAAAACACATTGAGAGTAACTTAAATGGACTCGCTGTAAATGAGGTACTCAAATAGTCTTTTGATGCAATTCTATTCAAATGATCTGACTTCTAATCTTAATTGAATAGGCAATCAAGAAGAACAAGCTGTTCATATTGGATCACCATGATCCATTGATGCCATACTTGAGGAAGATTAACACCAATACTTCCACAAAGACTTACGCGACCAGGACTATCCTTTTCTTGAAAGCTTATGTGACAGTAAATGACTCTGGTTATCATCAGCTCATCAGCCACTGGTTTGAATCTCGCAATAGCAGAAACACAAGAAGCATATAAATTGTAGTTTTTAATTTGAATATGCTCTTTGATGTCTTTAATTGTTTGTCCAGGTTGAACAATCATGCAGTGACTGAGCCATTTATGATTGCAACAAACAGGCAACTGAGTTCTCGTACCTGCATCGATAATAAACAAGGTATAAATTTTTTCATCCGATAAATCATACATCTTTTGTTCAATTTATATCATGTGACATGATTAACCGATCACATTAATTTACAATGGAAAATGTACAATGCATTTAGGTTTTTTCCTCTTTTCTAATCAACAACTTAGAAAAAGTTGGTGTGGGTCTTGTGTCCTCACCTCAGGCAAGAAAATGCCTAAAAAAAAAGTTGATATATAGTCGATAATAAGCAAACATATAAATTTATACATTCGATACATCGTGCATCTTCTATTCAATTTATGTCATGTGACATGATTAACCAATTATATTAATTCACATGTTGCAAAGCAATAATTGAATGAAAGATGTATGATACATCGGATGTATTCTAGACTTTTTCCGGCTTCTAACCGATAATTTATTGGAAGTCGGTGTGGGTACTCCTGACCTTAGGCAAGAAATTGGAGTTGGTGATGATGCAATAAGCCGGTAGAGCAGCGTAGCACAGCTAAGGAATAGAGCGGAAGCCCAAAATGAAGACCCGGAAATAGCTCAAGCACTGCCTGAATTGGAGGTTGCCGGTGATAGTAGCAAATATGGGGTTATTGATGCTGAATAGGATTTCAAGTAGGCCAATGACCCATCTCTTTTGTTGGGTCATTGATGCAGGCTCGCCGCCTGATGGGGAGCAACCGAGGAAAGCCGGCAGGTTCGATGAGAGATAGCAGGACCTGCAGTCATCAACCCAGTTAGAACATCTTCTGATTTTGAACCATACAGCCAACCAACCTGAAAACAACGTAAAATTTAGAGTACTAATGCAATAATGTGAATTTCACATGTTTTTTCATGTTGAATCCCAATTAGCACCAAATCGGGATCCTGCACGGAAAACATACAGGATCCTGTATCTAATCAGTTCTCACTAATGCATATATTTAATTTGTGATTTATATGTTCTTTTCATATATACTGACCTTTTCACCCCAGTTAGTGTTGGATTCATAGTCACGATCTGCAACTTGGTATGCTGCTTCAAGAGAGTTTGAAAGGTCTGTTGGACAATCTGTCTTTCCTTGCAAAGCTTGAGAAGCTGAGTTGATGAACTCTTTTGAACCTCCAAATTCTTTTACTAGTTCATCTTTATAGTTGATTTGAGTACCATTCAATGAATCTATGTGGTCTGGCGATAGACCATAGATAACTTTTTGTCTATGAAAGCATCCGGTTCCTTCGTAGTAAGGTCCTGAATTCCCAGTACCACTCCTTCTCTCAAATACTGTATAACATAATTAGCAAATTAAAACATCTTAGATTACACTATATATCATCAACTGATCATAAATGGAGCATTTGTCATCGGTCCAGAAACTCTAGTCTGTATAATTCATCATACAAATATGATTGACATCATTAAATAATCTGAATTAATCCTAATAAGCTTCTTCATCCTCACTTCTGTGATACGATAAATATAAATGCGTTTGCTCGGCAGATCCTCATTAATGCTGGTGGACTACTGGAATTAACAGTTTTCCCTTCAAAGTATATATATGCTATGGAAATGTCATCTTTGGTTTATAAAAATTGGGTATTTCCTTAGGAATGGCGGTGCTTGTTTGATCTTCTAGAGGAATGGCAGTTGAGAATCCTAGTTCTTGGCATGGTCTTCGGCTACCGACAGAAGACTACCCGTTTGCTGTTGATGGGCTAGAGATATGGTAAGCCATCAAAAAATGGGTGGAAGACGAGATGGTTCAAAAGGATGCTGAACTCCAAAGCTGGTGGAAAGAGCTAGCTCTGCGAGGAGGGTCATGGTGACAAGAAAGACGAGCCCTGGTGGCCTAAAATGCAGACGCACAATGAGCTGATAGATTCATGTACCGTCATCATTTGGGTGGCCTCTGCTCTCCATGCAGCTGTCAATTTTGGACATTACCCTTACGCGGGCTACCTAGCTCCCTAACTGCCCAACTATAACTATAAGTCGTAGATTCATGCCTGAAGAAGGAACTCCTGAGTATGTAGAACTTGAATCAAATCCTGACAAGGCTTTCCCGAAAACAATTACTGTTATAGAAATCTTGTCAAGGCATTCTACAGATGAAGTTTACCTTGGACAAAGAGACATATCTGAATGGACTTCGGATCAAGAACCGTTGCAAGAATTCGAGGAGTTTGGCAACAAACTGGTGAAAATTGAGGAAAATATTTTAGCAATGAACAAGGACCCGAAACTGAAGAACCGTAAGTGTTGGTCCAGTGAAAGTACCATACACATTGCTGTATCCTACAAGTGAAGGTGGACTCACTGGCAAAGGAATTCCCAACAGTGTTTCAATCTAGAGATATATACTGTATGTTGTTGTAGGCTGGTAATTTATTGTGTACAAAATGTGAAAATGAGAGAGGGAGGGTAGTATACCGAATTGTAATTTTATGTTTTCCTATATCAAATGAATGAAAGAGGTAAGAATTTTTTTTTAATATGCATTGCACACTCTCATAAACAGCGGCAACCTTGATCATCTTTTTTCACTATGACATGACATGAATATCACTCAATTCTTTCACTATTGATCATCTTTGGTGGCATATCACTTGCATGCACAGTTATTTTTCAAAAAATTTAAATCGAAAGGAAATATTTTATTTGTTATTTTAATCCAGAAACATGTGTTTTTAGGCATCTACTATATGCTTTTTTTAGGGCAAGATTTCTTAGATTTTATTTATGTTAATGTGGGTGGGATTTTAAACTTTTGTTAAAAAAAAAATGTTTAATTCTTTTGTAATATTAGTGAAAAAAGTAAGTCATTAGCGTTGGATGTCTCAATATTGTTCAAAATGTTGAGACATCCAACTGGAAAGTACAGTATGAGATGAGAGAGAATATATGAGAAGAGAGAGATAATTGGAAAAAAAAAAAAAAAAAAAAAAAGAGTTTTTCTTTCATTTAAAAGCAAAGAGAATATGTGAAAGATGAAAAATAAATGGGCTCGTTTGGTGCGCCGCATTGTATTGTATTAGGAGTTTAAAATGTATTAGAATAATACAATACAATGTTTGGTTTGGGTTGCACTATTCACTGTATTGTATTAACTAATACATTTTAATTGGTCTAATACGATGGATATCATATTAGCTAATACAGAGTAGAGAGGTTGTATTAGTTAATACAATATAATACAATCTAATACAAAATATCACCAAATACAGGATTGTATAAGAATAATACAGTCCAATACAATACAATCCAATTCAATACAATCCAATACAATCTAATACAATACAATACAATACAACGTACCAAACGAGCCCTTAATGCATTAAAGCATACAGCAATTTGTTTTCCTTAAGAGCATCTCCGATAGATGCTAATGTGGGTTGTGAAAAAAATTAGATGCCACGTAGGATGAGCAGTTAATTAATTAAAATATTCATCTCCAACGCAACTGTGGTAATACAACCTCAAGCTGAGGTGACAAATTTTTTTTTTAGAGAATGTCAACATGACTCTCTGTTTTCAGAAGATCTGTTAGATAGTCATCTTGTTGGTTTAGTCAGCAACCCCTATTTTCTTCTACTTTACTTTGTTTAACAATTCTAAAGTATATTTAATGAAACCAATAATAAAATGTCATGTCATTAAAAATATGTATTTTACAAATAAAGCATTGGAGACCAATTTTTCAATTGGTTGTTTATCAAGTTTAGTTATATGCTACATAGGAAGCAATTACCTTGACAATGTTGACATATCACCATTTTTTTAAATGCAAGCTACATTACTATCGAAGATGCTCTAAGATCCTAACCATCCATAATCACTTAATCAAATGTCCATAATGTGTTTAAGAATTTGTGTCAAAAATTGGGACTTTTTTTTTTTAGACTTTCGATCAGATCATGCCTTATATATATATATATACAGTCTTTCTATTATCAGTTCGAACTGATATAAAATATATCAGTTCCTTGCACGTGGGCCATTGGATTTAAAAAATGCTTTGACAAATACATGCAGCCAAGTCAAAGTATTTAAATCCAGTTGCCCACATGTAAGGAGCTGATATATCTTTTGTCAGTTCGAATTGACAATAGAAAAATTGTATATATATATATATATATATATATACAATTTTTTCATGTGGGATCACTAACTCCAGTTGATTGGAATCAATGTAAAAAATTTTACATTGATTCCGATCAACTAGAATTAGTGATCCAACACGAAAATTTTTTATGGATCCCTTATTTGATAACTAATATATATAGGGAACTTTTCCTATCAGCACCCCCTTATTTTAATACCATGAGAAACTTTGATGAAATTGCATACAATTGAATGCTTTTCGATAAGATTTTTTGTATACATCCTAAGAAAAATAAAATACACATTTGGTAAAATTTTGGAAATTTTTTGGATTTGAGAACTATATTTTATTATATTTCCCTATTTTTAACTGTTATATCTTTAAAAAAAAAAAAGTCAGAAAAAATTAGTTCTTGTATTCGAATTTTTTTAAATTTTTTTCCACAAATATATTTCTATGTTTTTATCATCTATACAAAAAATCACATTAATATTCAATATATTTCATTATATTTCATCAAAGGTACTTAAAGTGTGTACCGTAAAAGTATTCATCAGAAAATTTATATATATATATATATATACATATTAAATTGAAATGGGAAAAGAAAAAGGTAACATGAAAAAAGTTGGGTCTACTTTGGCTACATCAAAGGGCCCTTTTACAATGCTTAATTTCCCTTTAAAGACTTGTTTTTCGTGCAACGCACGGAGACAGTCCTTTAAGGCCCTTAAATGCAAGCCAAAGTAGGCCTAACCGCCTAACTGTTTCATCTCCTACATTATTATTATTATTTTTTTTCACTTTTCTATTTAGTGTGTAATGTGTATATACCCTCTCTCTCTCTATATATATAAATTTTCAAGTCAGTGCACACCGATATAACTTACATCAATGCATTGCATGTGAATCATTATATTTACATACTTTGACTCAATTGTGTATACACTTGTCAGTACTTCTCCATAATCAGTGGTCCACATACAACACACTGATAAAGTTATATCAGTGCGCACTGATCAGAACGGGATTGTATATATATATATATATATATGGAACATAATCTATAGAACACCGATATATGATGACCCGAAAATATTGTTGCATGTGATCGTACGTGAGTAGTATGTGATCACATGTATATAATATTATTGTATATAAGTTACATGTGATCACGACAAAACAATACTTAAATTTTAATGTGGTTGATCTCATACTTGCATGTGAGTTGTATGTGATTACATATGAATTGATGTGCTCTCGTCAAAAAGATCATAATCACATATAATTTTTTTAAGGCGTATAGTACACCGATACTCTATAGACCGACCCCATATATATATATATATATATATATATATATATGTGCATTGTTTCACTTTAGTAAATTGTAGTCAGATTGTGATAGGTAACTTTGGGCTGAACTATAGACCGGATAAAATTATGCATAAGATTAATTAATTCAGGTAAATTTTTTTATTTAGTATTGTTCGGTCTATTTATCCCGTATAGTCTGGTCTGGTGTAACAAATGTATCCAATATAACCCCCCCAGTACAATTGTCACACTAGACTAGTAAGTTCGACTTCAGAACTACGGGCCGGATAAAATTATTCACCGAATTAATTAATTCAGTTAAAAAAATTTAGAGTAACGATATTTGCACCCCTCTAAAATCGTATGTACACCCCAAAATTTATATATTTTTAAAATTACATCATTGCTCTTAAAATAAATTATTACTATTTTAATTCAAATATATAATAATTTTTATAACTACTTTACTTTTTCCAATTTTTAACTAAAAAAAATCAAAAACCCAAATCATAAGGGAGAACTCAGCCGCCTTTCTTTAAAAAATAAAATAAAAATAGAACTCAGTAGTCTTCTAAAAAAAAAAATGGAGGCATTTGGGAGGAGGGTGGCTCTTCCCAAATTCAAACCGTAAAGAGAAGATACCATTGTTTAAAATTTCCATATATTTTTTTTTTTTTGGTGAAAGGGAGGGCAAAAGCCCAACAAAATTTTCAGATTTTTTTAACAGAGAATTAGTGTCAAAAAGACCAAACACCATTGTTTCTCTATCAAGCTTATCTTGACTTCATCTCCAAGCTTATGGTGTTGAATTACCGGAATAAAAGCGTGGTTGGTGTGTATAATAAAAGCTCCATTAATGACCATAAATCTTCCAAGGAAACAATAGAAAAAAGATGATGTTGATGATGATGAACTAGATAGGGAGAGAAAGAGGGTATGAAACCTTGATCGAACGGCCAAGAAAAGATCCAGATATATATATATATATATATATATATATAATTGTTTTATTTATAATACTTTTAAAATGGCATATTTGGTAATGTGCAGAGTGTACTTACAAAATTTCATTTTTTTTTTAAATTTCAACGGGGTGTACATACAGTTTTTCAGGGGTGCAAATATCGTTACTCAAAAATTTATTTAGTATTGTCCAGTCTATTTATCCAATCCAGTCTAGTCTGGTGTAACAAACATATCCTAATGCACCTTTTTTTTTTTTTAGTAAGAATACAAGAGTATAAATAATAGGGAAAGTATCATTTTTCTTTCCTATATTATGACCTATTAGTAAGTCTGCCCCCTGTATTTTCCTTAATGGTCAGTCTCCCCTCTGGAACCAAACGTATTCGCCATATTCCCTCTTTCCATTAGCTTTTCAGTTAAAAAAGTTAATTTTCATATTAAAAGACATTTTTGCCCTTTAATAATTGTGAAACATGGGTTTGAAAAAAAATTGATCATAAAAAAAATATAATTTTCTTAAATAGATCTTCACCATCCATCTTTGAGATTGGATGGTGGAGATCAAAAGATAATTTACAAAGCAAAATTAAAAAAAAAAAAACAAAAAAACAAAAAAAAAAATAATAATTGATGGTTTGAATCGCCACCATCTTCAATGAAGATTAAAATAAAATAAAATAAAAATTAGTTTCATCACATTCAAAGTTCAAACAACCCAGAAATTGAAAAGCAATTTTTTTTTTTTTTCAAAAAATCAAAAGACATTCACAATCCAGGTTCAACAACGTCATCATCTATCATCCACATTCAATATCAATCTAGAATCCTCTCCATTCAATTTTAAAATTCAAATTAAAATTGAAAAAAAAAAAATCTAACAATCACCAAAAACCATCCACCCAAAACACGCCACCATCATTTTTCCAGAAATCATCATCATCTCTAACCATCTACACCCTCAAATCCAACCCACCGTTGCCCACTATCGAACACAAGTAAACCCAAACTCAAACCTAAACCTAAACCCAAACACAACCACCACCCCTAAAATCAACCACCAACATCCACTGCCACACCTACACAAAGGAGCGCCAATCTCCCTCAACGGAGGCAATTGACGCTTGATCTTGCTGGTGAATATGAGAGAAAGAAGGCAAGAAGCTAGTATATGGATTGAAGATCGGCAATGGAGGCAATCAACAGAGACGGATTCACGAGAGAGAGAGAGAGAGAGACTCCAATCTGTTGGTGCGGATGGTGGCGTATATGCTATAGTGGTGAAGACTCCAATCTGTTGGTGATAGGTCAGTTGTCAAATGTATAATCTAGATGTGTTGGTGAGATTTGATGGGTTTTGTGGCTGTTGGATGTTTGGTGACTAGGAAAATGTTTCCAAAAAAAAAAAATACCTTTAGGAAAGGAAAGAAAAATATGAAAATAGATGTGTTAAAAAATAATTTGTTTTTTATTTCAAAAAAAATGTGTTTTAATTTTTAATTATTAATTTGTTTAATGATTTTAATTCAAAGTTACCATATTACCCTTAGAAGATAACGGTCAACAAGAGATTTTAATGGAATAGCTAACGGAAGGGGGAATATGGCGAATACATTTGGTTTCAGGGGACAGATTGGCCATTAAGGAAACTATACAGGGCAGATTTACTAATAGGTTATAATATAGGGAGGAAATGATACTTTCACTAAATAATATAATCCTAGAGTAAAATTGTCACTCCTGACCGGTAAGTTCGACTCCTAATGTATCAGCTTAGCGTAACATTTTAGACTTCACAATCTAACAATAACCGAACAAAAGATCTCAAACTTAATAAAAATTAGTCGATAAAGTGACTCTGTGCATAATCTCTTAGGGCTCGTTTGGCACACTATATTAGAATTTATTGAACTATATTTGATTGTATTGTATTATTTTAGTACAGGCCTTAGAGCTCTATATAAAAGGCTGATCTGTATTACTTTTGTATAAGCCAGATCTTCAGCTTTACTGACAAGACATAGAGCTGCTGATTCCCAATTTTCAGTCATCAATGGCATTGAGTAAGTCCTTCTCAATGTAATGCACTCATAAGTTTCGAAGTATATTTTTATTTTTCTAGCATTCTCGATCATTTTTGTTCCTGAAAAAGCAAAAACTTTTTTATCATTTAATATTGAATGACATGCACTGGTTGTGTGCTTGTTTAGAGTTTTGATCATGAATGAAATTGAGAGAATAACTATATATGAATTTGATCAGATGATGGAGAACTTATTACCATTCTTAGCATTGATGGTGGAGGAGTTAGAGGCATCATTCCTGGAACAATTCTAGCCTTTCTCGAATCCGAGCTCCAGGTTGGTTTCTCAGCGCGCCTTACTCTTATTAATTACATGCTTCTGTCTTATGCCTTAGAACAAAGCTTTATACTCTGTGTGTGCGCGCGCGCGTGCGCGTGTGTTTGTGTTTCAGAGGCTGGATGGTGATGAAAATGCAAGGCTTGCGGACTATTTTGATTACATTGCTGGGACTAGCACAGGAGGCCTTATAACTGCTTTGCTTGCCACACCAAATGCAAAAAATCGACCATTAATGGAAGCAAAAGATATCAATGACTTCTATTTTGAAGAATGTCCACTTATCTTTCCTCCAAAACAAATGCAACACAAACAAATGGAAAGGTAGATTGTATAACTTAGAATAAAAGAATTACGAAAAAGTATTCATTGATCCGATTTTTTTTATTTTATTTTTTCAATCCAAAACAGGTTAGGCTGGGGATGGATTGAATCAATAAAAGAATGGATAGAACATGTATGGAACCAGTATGGAAAACCAGCATATGTAACTATAGAAAGCTTCATAGAATTTGTCGAAAAAACAGCATTTCGTCCCAGATATGATGGCGATCGTTTGCACAGAAAGATCAATGAAATGTTGGGAGACAAACAGCTCCATGAGACTTTAACTAATGTGATAATCCCCACTTTCGACATGAAGCTTGTCCACCCAGTCGTTTTCTCCAGCTCAAAGGTGTCATTTTATAGCTTCTTGATTCTGAATTCTGATGATGATAACTATAACTATATATGGTGTTGCAAAGGGGTACTTATTCTTGTAATGGTTTTATATATTATGCAGGCAAAACGCGATGAAACAAAGGATGCTCGACTATCAGATGTCTGTATTGGTACAAGTGCAGCGCCATACTATTTGCCTCCCCATTACTTTGAAATGGTTACATTAAAAGGCACCAACACCAGGAAATATAACCTGGTTGATGGTGGTGTTGCAGCCAACAATCCTGTAAGTTAATTGCATGTTTCCATTCTACAATAATTACAGGATTATTGTTAGTCTCATCAATAACTTGAAACAATTGTATATCTAGACTCTTTTAGCAGTATGTGAGGCAACCAAGGACATGTGTGGAAATGAAAATTCTCCATCTTGGAAGAATATAGATTATAGTAAGTTTCTTGTTCTCTCCCTCGGAACTGGATCATCGAAAAGGGATTCACAGATTGAGGTTGGAGATGGAAAACACTGGGGATTCTTTCAGTGGTTTTGGGGGCTTAATAGCAGGCAGCTACTTCTTGATGTTCTTCTTACTGCAACGGATGATATGGTTGACATATACATGTCAATTTTCTTTAAAGGCTCTGCTCTTCAAGACAACTATCTCCGGATCCAGGTATCAACGTTCAACGTGTAACATTCTACGTCGTCTATATGTATATATGAATCTACACACTAGAATGGTTGTGATTTAAACAAGTACTACAACAGTATTTAAGCATTGAAATGTGTTGAAAGTAGTGTAGTTTTAGTCCCATATTGTGATGAGTGATGACTGATTGAGATTATAATTTCAAACCTGCAGACAGACGAATTGAAATATGATGACGCCAAAATGGACAACTCGGAGAAAGAAAATATGGAGAAACTTTTGAAAACTGGACAAGATCTTTTGCAGAAACCTGTTACTGCAATTAACTTGGAAACCGGTTCCTACGAACGACTGGAAGGCAAAAGCACAAATGCAGAAGAACTCAAGAAGTAAGCATAATATATATCATATGATCAGTTGTGTCATTATCTATAACAAGCTTTGAATGTGCGCATGTCTCTTTTTCATCGGTTTTCTCTGCAGGTTTGCCAAGAGACTTTCAGATGAGAGAAAGCGCCGCCTAGGCTTACCAGTCACCACACAAGCCTAGATGCTTGTTGAAGTAACAGACATTTTCATGGATGCTGCTGCTGCTATATACTTTAGCAATGCTTTCTACATGGTTGTGATAATAAATTGCACAGCTTTAATTGCTGAGCTTAAAGTTGTAATGAGCCAAGAACTCGTGTCTCTTTATTGTTTTCTTGCTTTCGTGTGTTTTGATTATCGCTTTGGGTTCGTATATTTACCAAATGTACCAGAAGTTCCGGGAGTTTGAATAATGGTTTGAATAAAATCGTAACTTCAAAATAATATTGGGAGTTTGTCAAAAACATCTCTTATGAAATAACACAAAGCAAAGCTCAAACTTCAACACTTACATAACTAACGAAGCTGTTGCTATTGCTGCATTTACACACCAGTTATTATCTTGAACTCCCACATCAAACTCCCGGCTGCATTGTCTCGTTATCAGTTCTCTTTTAACTCTCCGCAGTCTTCGATCGCGACTGTTTGTGAAGTGCTCCCACTGTCAGAACCAACCGTCTCCATCTCCTTGACAACACTATAACCCTCTACAACTTTTCCAAACACAACATGCTTGCCGTCAAGCCATGAAGTCTTATCAGTGCATATAAAGAACTGAGAGCCATTAGAGTTAGGTCCAGCATTGGCCATTGAAAGAATTCCGGGTCCAGTATGCTTCAACTTGAAGTTCTCGTCAGCAAACTTCATTCCATATATTGATTCCCCACCAGTTCCATTTCCCCTCGTGAAATCTCCCCCTTGACACATGAAGTTGGGGATTATCCGATGAAATTTTGAACCCTTATAATGTAGCGCCTTCCCTGATACTCCCATTCCCTTCTCACCGGTACAGAGGGCTCGGAAGTTTTCAGCAGTTTTTGGAGTGACATCAGCAAATAGCTCCATCACAATTCGCCCCTTCTTCATCTTTCCAATCAGAATGTCAAAGAACACCTTTGGATTCGACATTGTGTCTGTCCAAACAAAAGCATCTAAGTAAAAATGTTTACATAAAATAAAATCGTAGAGCTAGAATTGGAATCTGATTAGTTCAATGGGGGAAAAACAGGTCTGGAAAATGAAAAGAAATCAACACACATTCTCTTTTCAATCTATTGTAATTAAATATTAATGAAAACGATTAGCTATTATAAACGAATAATATCTCTTAAAAGTCTATAATTTAAGGAACAATTAAAACACAATTATCTAGCACTGCACTCAATTCTAAAGTAAAAAAAAAAAAAAAAAAAAAAAAAAAATCCCAACTTTATGGAAATTCCACAGAATCAAAACTCCAATTCAATTATAAATCTGCACAACAAAATGAAGAAAAAACAAAAACCCAATATAAAAAAATGGAATTGCATACATTTGAAACAACATTAAAAGAAATGTTAATCATCCAACAAAAAGTCCTCAAGCAATATTGTTAAAATCAACAAGAGGGTATTGTAAAAGAGGATGATTTCATGATTTTGCACAGCTTTTGAGCTCACAGACTTTGATGAAGTCACCTGCAAGCCTTCGATATGTGCTTTTTGTTAACACACAACGCATGATGCATGAATTTACAGAGAAACACAAAGCAGATTCACAAAATCAAGTAACAAGTGCAAAAAATATAAAGATATTAAAGAAAAATGAGAGTAGGACGAAGAAATAGAGTACCTTTGTGTGAGATTCGAGTTGGAGAAGCTTCAATTTGGATTTGTTTTGAGTGACTTTTAGGGTTTTAGAGCTGTTATTTATATTTATAGGAGCAGAGGAAGGGGTTTTAGGGTTTATTTTATCCGGGATTTTTCATATTTTTTTTAAAAAAAATTGTATTGTTTTATTTTTTATTTACGAGAGTTCTCCTTACAATCCATAAATTATCTATTCATACTCCAATTTAATTTTTTTTTATTAATGACAATTTTAACCTAATTAAAATTACTAAACCAGACCAAAAAAAATAAAAAATTAAGACATTCCAAACTAATTAAATTATTTAAAAATAAAATCTCTTTCCTAAATCATTAAATTAAATATTACGTATTAAATTCTCCTAATTAATCTCTCTCCAATTTTCAAAAAAAAAAAAAAAAAAAAAAAATCATATTTCCATATTTTCTCAATCAATCTCTGATTAATAGTTAAAAAAAATAATGAATATTTTATTTTTTTACTAACAGTAATATATATATATATTAAAAAGTCAATTTTAAAAATATATATAAGAAAGCTTAAATTGTTTCAACTAGATTCTATTAAACTTAGAATTTCTAAGACTAATGAAATAATTAAAGTTCTCTAGACAATCACATACCTACAAGAGTAACAAAAAGCATTTTCATATTTCAATTTTATTTTTTATTTTTTTAAAAAAACAAGGTACTTGTTTTTTGAGTTTTTTTTTTTTTTAGTATATACATACAAATGGTTCCTAAAATTCAAGTTTATTAGTAAGTTTTTTTTTTTTTTTTTTTCCTTAAGTGTTAGTCTTGCTTGAGAAAGAATGAAAATAGAAAATTAGAAATATGTATTGGAGAAGAGAAAGTTTAATATGGTAATTAAAAATTTATGAGAGAATATTTAATATGTAATAATTAATCTAATGATTTAGGAGAGATAAATTTTTTTAATAATTTAATTTAAAAAAGATATAAAGGATACTTTTGTAACAAAATGAACTGTTTTTAGAAAAAAAGTGTAAAAAGAAAAAATTGGATTGTCAAAAGAAGCTCTCTTTATTTATATATATATTAAAAATTTTATTGAATTTTTTTTAATGTTATATGTATATATATATATATATTTATACACATATTAAATTTGTATTGAATATTTTATTTTTATTTTTAAAAATATTACACAATTGCCTTGGGATTTGTTCTGACTTAACTATTGGTCTTTCAACACTTTACAATTTAATATTTTTTGTTTTTTAAATTTATGAAAATATTTTTAATTTATTATTTATTTTAACTTTACATTTTTCATAATCCATTAGTTTTTTTTTTTTAATTATTATATTTTTTATTTTTCTTAGAAAATAAATTTATATTGTTAATTTATTTTTATAAATTATTTTAATATTATTTATTTTTGAAACTCAATAAATCATTTTGACAAGGGTAAAATTGTACTTTTATATATATAGTTAGAGTTGACCGTTAGTATTTTGATCAAATGGACTAAAGTCATGTATTTTGAATAAAAAAAAAGGGAATAATAATAATAATAATAATAATAACTTATATAATTAGAATTCATAATTACATTATAATTTTTTATATTTTTAAAATATTAAAATCTATAATGGATCCGAATGGGAATGGATATCCATAGATGATATTCATCCCCATCCCAAAAAATAAAATGGATATTAGGATAACATCCATCCTCGCTCTGTCCCCAAAATAATAATATCCATCCGTATTTTAAATGGAGCGAATTCTTATGGATATCCGTATTAGTGGATAATTTTGTCATCCCTAAATAAACCTCTATCTATCACGGATGGAAGGAAGAGTGCACAACCATTTACTTTATTATTGATTAATTATTTATTTTGCTATTTTATTTTTATAAAGAAATATTCCCTGGAATTGGAGTTGCATTTTGCGCCTGCTCGCAGAACACAATTCTCACCGTGTCCCAACTCCCTATAGACACCTAGGGCGTGTTTGGCGCCTATGATTGGATTGGGATTGGACTATTTTAGTCCTAATCCCATGTTTGGTAACGTTTTGTGACATGGGCTTATTAGTCCCACCAACAAAATAATCTCATGACTGTGGGATAAAATATCCACCTCCAACCCCATCTCTATTTGTTCTAGGATTATTTTACATGTGGACCCCGCCTATTTAATTCATCTCACCAATCACACCAACCCACACCCAACGTCTCTTTCATCCGTATCTTCTCTAATCACTTTCTTTTTCATAAAAATCTCAGCAAATCACAACAAAGAATCAATGGCACCTTCCAAGCCTAGGTAAATCTCCATTTCAGACTCTCAATCGAAGGTATGAAAGTTATTTCTTTCATTGTGTCTAACAATATGTATATATATATATATATATATATATATATATATATATATATTAATGGGAATTCTTAAAAAAAAAATTGAGAATAAAAGTCTCTCTCTCTCTAAAATACACTCTTTTTTTTTTCAATCAAAGTCTCAGTTTACTCAGGTCTCAGTTTATGAATGCTTGATTTACTTAGGTGTTCTTCGTTTTTTTTTTTTTTTTTTTTCCGCTTTTCGTTTCCGTCTCAAATCTGTTTATTAGCTCACTTAGTTGTATAGAGATAGCTACTTTGTTTTAGAAAAACTATTTCTTTGATTCGTTTTTGATTTTGTTATGATGAAGATGAAAATGGTATCAAATATTACGAAATGGGGGTCGAAATCGACCTCCATTGGAGGTCGATTAAGAAGAAGATGAAAAAAAATTGAAAAAAAAAATTAGAGGTCATTTTCGAGACTTTATGGTAATTTTCCGAGACATTGGTAATTTCCGAGACTTTCTGGGTTCAAATGAAATTTTCCGAGACTTGGAGGTAATTTCCGAGACTTTGGTAATTTCCGAGACTTTCTGGGTATAAATGAAATTTGCTTGGCAAAGTCTAGAAAAATTTCATTTGTCCCAGAAAGTCTTGGAAATTACCAAAGTCTCGGAAGTTACCACGAAGTCTCGAAAGTTACTACGAAGTCTCGAAAATGACCTCCAATTTTTTTTTTCATCTTCTCCTTAATCACCTAATTATGTCCCCCTTATTCTCTCTCTTAGAAGAATATATATCCAATAATGTCAATGTTGATGTAATTAGTTTCCAGAATTATTAATGGGATCTATATGACTATTATAAGTCTCTTTGTGATTATTTTTATGAATTTAAGCTACAAAGGCTTCAATGATTAATGTTGTGATTCTGTTAGAACTACAAGCTCTCTAACATTGATTTTCATGGATACCAACTACAACACAAAAAGTGCACATCATCATCAACATTTTTAGTTGCTGAAATTTTCATTCAATAATATTACACCAATTGCACAAATTTGCAAATTTAAAGATCAATATTTAGATATATAACAACCGATTGATTTCCTATTCTTATGTAGGAGCAAGTCCAATTCTACAAGCATAATTATATTTAAAGAAAAATCTCTCAATCGAAGGTATGGACAATCTTTATTATTATTATTATATTTGTTTATTAACTTAATTTTGTTGATTGAGTTACAAAATAGAAGCCAAATATGTTGAATTATTTTTCTCATGTGATATATTTCCTTATAATATTGCATATTCAATTAAGTTAACTGTAATTACATTTTGTTATGAACTAGATATGGATCAAGAAGATACTTTGTTATTCTTAATAGCACAACAGTTTCGTATACAAAGGATTTAATGAGTTGGATGATGTATTGTGTGATGGCTCATAAATATCAAAGGAGATTGCTTAATAATCGTACGTTTGTATGTAATACAACTCGTATGACTTATATAAATAGTATAATTAGCTATAATGATATAGAGTGTGTGAATCAACTGAGAATAGATAGAAGAACTTTTACGGTATTGTGTGAACTACTTTAGGGTACCGGAAGGTTGAAGATCGATGGTTTGGTTTCTATTGAAGAACAAGTATGCATGTTCTTGCACATTCTAGCTCATCAAGTTAAAAATAGAACCATTCATAATAGGTTTCAACAATCTAGAGAGATAGTTAGTAGGTACTTTAATTTAGTTTTATATGCAGTTTTACAGTTGTACAATATTTTATTAATATCACCGGATCCTGTGCTTGACAATTGCACTAATGAAAAGTGGAAATGGTTTAAGGTATGTAATAGACATAATAACCTAATTATTTAAATTCATTTTCTCATTACCAACCTCATTTACAAAGTGTACTTATGTATATAATTGTTTAGGGGCATTTGATGGAACGTTTATTCAAGTGCATGTACCTGAAGTTGATAAACCACGATTTAGATCAAGAAAATGTGAAATTGCAACAAATGTATTAGGAATATGCTCTAGAGATATGATTTTCACATTTGTTCTTCCGGGATGGGAAGGCTCGATTTCAGATTCTAAGGTTCTCCGAGATGCATTAACTAAACCAACTGATTTGAAAGTTCCCACCGATAAGCTTAATAGAATTATTAATTTAAAATCATCATAAGACTTATTAAATATAAAAAAAGGTACATTATTAAAAATATTTTCATATCTTTATTCTTTCTGAGTGATGGGTTGTTATTATATTGTGGATGGTGTATACACAAATGGTGAAGGGTTTCTTACACCTTATAGAGGAACAAAATATCATTTATCATAATGGAGAGATTTATGTGCCCCCTTTAACCATGAGGAATTCTTTAATATGAAGCATGCATTAACAAGAAATGTAATTGGGCAATTTTGCGAAGTCCATCTTTTTATCCACTGAAAACACAATGTAAAATAATAAATGCATGTTGTCTCCTTCAAAATCTTATTAGGACAGAAATGTCAACAGATTCAATGAAAGACGAGCTAATTCAACCCAGAGAGGACCCAATGGATCATGAATTCATTGATCAAGTTAGTTCATCTGAACATTGGACGACATGGAGGAACAACTTAGCATTAAAAATGTTTAATGAATAGAAGGGAAATTAAGTCTATTAATTATGTTTTGCAATTATCGATGTAAACTTAAACAATATGTATTTGTGTGTGACTATTTAATATTATGTATGTCAACATTTATTAATAGTATGTATTTTTATTATATGTTTACACTAATGTTTTACTTAATTAGAAATTATTTGAAAATATAATTATTATTATTTTTTATAGCTTGTTGCATATTTTCTTTGGCTACCTATTTATAAGAATGGATGTTGGAGGTATTTTTCAAGCAAATGAGCAAGAAATGAGAGGAGTTAGGCGTGTATGGACAAAAGAAGAAGAAGAAGATGCTTTGCTAAGTATCTTAGATGAAATTGTAGCAAGTGGTGGACGTGCCAATTGCGGTTCCTTCAAATCAGGTACAGTAAAAAATATAGAAACATGAATGACATTTGCTATACCTAATTGTGGTTTGAAAGCTATCCCTCATATTGAGTCAAAATTGAAATTTTGGAAAAAGCAACACGGAGTTGTTTATGACATGTTGAATATTAGTGGGTTTGGGTGAAATGACGTTAGAAAGTGTATTGAAGTTGATAGTGATGAAGCATGGAAATCCTATGTCCAAGTTAGATTAACATTTGACATGATCTCATTTCTAAATTGCTTTAATTATTTTTTAATGTTACATATTCAAAGTATGACCATTGTTTTTCCCTTGCAGCACCATAAACAGGCAGAAAGATTCAGAGGCAAGCATTTTCCACTTTATGAGAGGTTAACCAATATATTTGGCAAGGATCGTGCTAATGGAAAAGCAACACAAGCTCCTGATCAATAAGCTGTAGATTTTGATGAGGGAGACAACTTTGGTAATGAGTTTGAGATACCTGAAAGCTTTTCACCAATGTCAATGAACGAAAGTCAATATGGCCTCAATGGAAATCAAGCTGCATCTCAACCTTCATTTTGAAAAAGATAAAGATCAAAATCAGCAGATCCAATAGCTTCAAGTATGAATAGATTTTCAGATATGATGAAAGAGGCAATGGAAAAGACAATTGAGGCTTTTAAGGAGTTTGGCCAAATATTAGCTACAAACAAAGCTAATGAATTTTAACGGATAGCACATGAGCTGCAGAGCCATTTTTCGTGTGGATCAAGTACGAGTAATGAAAATGTTTGTGCAAAAACCTAAATACATAGGTTGAGAGATTTAGGGCTTGATGACTACAACAAATATTAGACATTGGGCTTGATGACTACAACAAATAACTGTAAGTTTACAACAAATTTGTTGTTTTTCGTCACTAAATGTTTACGCGATTTGATTTTACATCATACACAATGAGAGCTCTGAGGTGAGGTTATGATTTTTTTAAGATCAGACTACTACCATGTTGTAGTATGTCTTCGATTCGTAGTGTAAAACAGATTCTCATTATCTTTTTTATTGTTGGAGTGCTGTTAAGATGAATCTATTGTAGTAGATATAGAAAGAAAATTAGAATTTCTCCCAAGTATCCATCTCTCTTTTTCTTTATTATCTATTTATTTGATAAGATATCTCTAGTATTATTAGTTATTACACTCTTCACAACAAATAAATAAATAAATAAATAAATAAAACAAAAAATTTAGAAATTATCTAAAATCAACTTCTGCATTTGCAATATATTCGTCGAAAACAAATGAAATTTTAGTAATTGAAGAAGAATTAACACTGAAATATTTGAATCTAAGAAACATAAAATATAAAAACTGATAGTCTAATACTGAATAACAGCTAAACAAATAGGACAACGCTTTGATCTTCCAAGTTATATATCCCAAAGTGGTAAAATTTTCTGCTTAATTGTTTAAGTAAAATGATTTCAAGAGTTAAAAAACTACAATCAAGCAGGCGTGTAATCAAAAGTTTACGCAAAATGATCACTTCTCACTGTTACAAAGGAATCGAAAAACATTCTCAATTGGGGATAGCACATGAGCTACAGAGCCATTTGTCGTGTGGATCAAGTACGAGTAATGAAAATGTTTGTGCAAAAACCTGAATACATAGGTTGAGAGATTTAGGGCTTGATGACTACAACAAATATTAGACATTGGGCTTGATGACTACAACAAATAGCTGTAAGTTTACAACAAATTTGTTGTTTTTCGTCACTAAATGTTTACGCAATTTGATTTTACATCATACACAGTGAGAGCTCTGGGGTGAGGTTATGATTTTTATGAGATCAGACTACTACCATGTTGTAGTATGTCTTCGATTCGTAGTGTAAAACAGATTCTCATTATCTTTTTTATTGTTGGAGTGCTGTTACGATGAATCTATTGCAGCAAATATATAAAGAAAATTAGAATTTCTCCCAAGTATCCATCTCTCTTTTTCTTTATTATCTATTTATTTGATAAGATATCTCTAGTATTATTAATTATTACACTCTTCACAATAAATAAATAAATAAATAAATAAATGAAACAAAAAATTTAGAAATTATCTAAAATCAACTTCTGCATTTGCAATATATTCGTCGAAAACAAATGAAATTTTAGTAATTGAAGAAGAATTAACACTGAAATATTTGAATCTAAGAAACATAAAATATAAAAACTGATAGTCTAATACTGAATAACTGCTAAACAAATAGGACAACGCTTTGATCTTCTGAGTTATATATCCCCAAGTGGTAAAATTTTCTGCTTAATAGTTTAAGTAAAATGATTTCAAGAGTTAAAAAAACTACAATCAAACAGGCGTGTAATCAAAAATTTAGCGCAAAATGATCACTTCTCACTGGTACAAAGGAATCGAAAAACATTCTCAATGACAAAAACTTGTTCAACATGTCAAATAGGGGGATTATAGAGAAAGATTGTATCATTGTTGGGTTTGGTATCCAAATGTAGAGAAAAACTTGCATGGAACGGTTTCATTGCCACATGGTGAGACCATCCAATGAAAATGTACCATTTATCAAATATGGAATATTGATGAAACTATGTGTTATGCTCTTAATTTTTATTTTTTTTTTATAATTTCAAAATTATATTGGGAATATTTATTTTATTTATAAAAGTATTATTTATTTAAATTATTGTATCAATGAAAATAACTATTTATTGATTTTTTATATAAAAAAATTATTGATTTATTCATGGTAAGAATATTTAAAGTGAATTATTAACTCTTTTTTTTTTTTTCATATTATATTTTTATAATATAATAGATTACATAAAATTATATTGGAATAACTTAATACAATATAATACATACTGTGAATCATCAAACACAAGTTTGTATTAATAATAATACAATCCAATCCAATATAGTATACGGTATACCAAACGAGCCCTTACTTCAATATGCAACCTATGTATTCGTATAATATTGGTATTACATTGAGAGATTTAGAAAAAATATTAGAAATTGTCAACATGACCGTCTACTTTCAGACGGTTTGTTGCACAACTATTTTTTAGGTTGACTCAGCAAACATTTAAAACTGACATTAATTATTCATATATTTTTGGTAAGGAAATAAAATAAAAATAAAATAAAAATAGGAAAAAAAGATAGACATATCATTAAAAAAATTGTGTTTTAGACGGAAGCATTGAAGACTAAATTTTGAGTTGATTATCTATCAAATCTATTTTTATGCCACATAGGAAGCAAGTCTCTTGACATTGTTGTCATGTCAACAATTATTGATGTGCAAACCACTTTTACATTGAAGATGCTCTTAGGTATTATCTGTGCATGCATATTTCTGAGCATGTATGAGTAGTTTATTTTTAGGATATTATTATTTTCCCCCCCGGTAGTTTACCATATTCTGACTTTGCCCCCTCTAGTTTTAGAAATGGCTGGTTTTCCCCTTGAAAACCAAAATATTCAAAGTTTTGCCTCTTCCGTCAGCTTTTCCGTCCAAAATCACGTTGACCGTTAAAATTGAAAATGAAAAGACAACTCTACCCCTAATCATTTTCCCCCTGAGGTTTGCCATATTAGATAAACTGGACCCTCCAGTTTCAATAATGGCCGGTCAACCCCCTGAAACCCAAAATTTTGGTCAGTTTGCCCCTTCTGTCAGGTTTCCATCTAAAATATCTTTGACCATTAATTAAAAAATTAAAACACCCCCATCAGGGATTGAACCTTTGACCTTATGGTTTGCTCTAGCCAACTAAGCTACTCTAGCACATTGTTGGAGGTTTGTGATTTAAATATCTTTGACCATTAATTAAAAAATTCAAACACCCCCATCAGGGATTGAACCTTTAACCTTATGGTTTGCTCTAACCAACTGAGCTACTCTAGCACATTGTTGGAGGTTTGTGATTTAAATGTGTGTGTGTGTGTGTGTATATATATATATATATATATAGTTATATAATTTGTTTAAAATAATTTAAATATGTTTATATAATTTAAAATAAACTCATATATATAATTTAAAATAAAATCGTATTTAATATATAATTTAAAATAAAATTGTATTTAATAATAATATATAAAAGTAGATTTATGAAAAAGAAAATGAAAATAAGAAAACAAAAGGAAAAAAAAATTTTAAAAAAAAGGGAAATTTTATTTATTTATTTATTTATTTATATTTTTGAATTTTTGTCCCTTTTCAATTTATGGGCTTTGATTTTCTGGGTTTTTTTTTTTTTATCAAATTAAAATAATATTTTTTGAAAAGGAAAAAAATTCAAAAAAAAAAAAAAAAGAGAAAGAAAAAAATTTACGAACTTTGATTTTCTGGATTTTGTAGGTTTCCTTTTGTTTTCTTATATTCTTTTTCTTTTTCTTTTTCATAAATCTGTTTTTATGCAGTTTTGACAAGTGCATACACTTTGAGTCAAAGTATGTAAATCTAGTGGTCCACATTCTTCGTCCTGATATATTGATTGTCAGTTCGAACTGATAATAGAAATTTTGTATATATATATATATATCAACAATCTTCCAACAATGAGCTAAATAGCTTGGTTGGTTAGATTGTGTAACTTTTAACCATAAGGTCATAGGTTTGATCCCCGATGGAGGCATTTTTCAATTAACAGTCAAAGGGATTTTGAACGGTTGAGTTTCAATGGGTTGATTGGTTACTATTGAAACTAGAGGGACCAGTTTATCTAATATTAAGTAGAGAGGGGATATAATAATATCCCTTAATTTTTTATTTTTCGATGTTTTAAGAATAGATACACTAAAAGAAAAAAATAAAAAATAAAAAAGGCTTGAGAGTTGAGTCATTAAAAAAGATGGAATTATTTTCAAATAGCCCTCGACCCAAAAGCAGAATGGAGGTATGAGGCTATGAAGATCACAAGAAAACAAAATCTGATAAAACCTCCTTTTACTTTGACATTCAACCAAACACTTCAACTTCAACAATCACACAAACATTACCACCAACCAAACACATCTCCAAGTCTACATAACTATCCCAACAACAACCTTGAACAAACAAAACAAACACATGCCCAAATCATCACAACCCACTTGAACTCTTTGCCACATTACAATCTACTTATAAGCTCTTATATCAGAAACAACCAACCGATAACTTCACTAAAAATCTATGCTTGCATGCGTGATAATGGTGTTCAAGTTGACAGCTTTACTGTGCCAACTGTACTCAAAGCATGTAGCTTGCTACAGTTGACCCAGTTCGGGAAAGAGATACATGGTTTTGCAGTCAAGAATGGATTGGACTGTGACGTTTTTGTATCGAACGCATTGATCAAAATGTATGCTGAGTGTGGCTGTATGGTGTCAGCGCGGTTGGTGTTTGATGAAATGTCGAGTAGAGATGTTGTTTCGTGGAGTACTATGATTGGAAGCTATCATAAGAGCAGATTGTTTGATGAGGCGTTGAATGTTGTGAGGGAAATGCATTTTTGGAGAGTGAGGCCTAGTGAAGTTGCCATGATTAGCATGGTTGGTCTATTTGCAGATATTGGAGATGTTGAAGCAGGGAAAGCTATGCATGCTTGTGTTATAAGGAACATCATGAGTGAGAAATTGGGTGTTGCTATGGCTACTACTTTGATTGATATGTATGCCAAGTGCGGGGATATAGGTTCCGCGAAACGGGTTTTCGATGGGTTGGATGAGAGAAGTGTTGTTTCATGGACTGCTATGATTGCAGGATGCATCCGTTGCAATAAATTTAGAGAGAGTTCAAGGCTTTTTGTTGAAATGTTGGGAGATAATGTTTTTCCAACTGAGGTTACAATTCGTAGTTTTATTATTGAGTGTGGATTTGTTGGGGGTCTAGGATTAGGCAAGTTTTTACATGCTTACATTTTGAGAAATGAGTTCGACATGTCTTCGGCTGTAGGTACTGCTTTGGTCGATATGTATGGAAAATGTGGTGAAATTAGAAGTGCAAGAGCTCTATTTGATAGCATGAAGAGCAAAGATGTTATGACATGGAGCGCGATGATTTCAGCTTATGCACTAGCTCGTTGTAGTGACAAGGCATTTGAACTGTTTGTTCGGATGAAGGGGAGCCAAGTAAGTCCGAATGAAGTGACTATAGTTGTCCTTCTTTCACTCTGTGCAGAAACTGGAGCCCTTGACATGGGCAAGTGGATCCACGCTTACACGGAAAAGCAAGGCGTTGAAGCAGATGTGATACTGGAAACTGCATTGGTGGACATGTATGCTAAGTGCGGTGACATAGATGGGGCTTATAGGCTGTTCAGCGAAGCCAAAGGTCAAGATATATGCATGTGGAATGCCATGATGGCTGGATATGGTATGCATGGCCATTGTAAGGAAGCATTGGAACTCTTTGCAGATATGGAGAGACTTGGTGTGCAGCCTAATAACATCACATTTATCGGACTTCTTAACGCTTGTAGTCATGCCGGACTAGTTGCAGAAGGAAAAAAGCTTTTCGAGAAGATGGTTCGTGACTTTGGCTTAGTTCCAAAGATTGAGCATTACGGATGCATGGTTGATCTTCTTGGTCGAGCTGGACTGCTAGTTGAAGCTCATGAGATGATTAAGAGCATGCCGTTAAGGCCAAACACCATTGTATGGGGTGCTCTGCTAGCTGCATCCAAGATTCACAAGAATCCCAACATTGCGGAAGTGGCAGCAAGGGAGCTTCTCGAAATGGAACCCCAAAGTAGGGGTTATAATGTTTTGATGTCAAACATATATGCAGAAGCAAATAGATGGAATGATGTTGCAAGAGTGAGAAGAGATATGAAGGATACAAGAGTTAGGAGAGAACCAGGCCTTAGTTCAGTCGAAGTAAATGGTTCGGTTTGCGAATTCGTAACGGGAGATACAGCACAAACACAAAATTTGTATACATGAAACTTCTGTTGTCTACACTTGAAAGTATTTTACAATCTTATAAAAAAAAAATAGATCTTCATTGAACAGTTTCAATTCCTTTTCTTGGAATGAATTTTCATCATCAATGCTGTTACACAGATGTAAGAAAACAGTATTAACCAAGCCACTGTTGTGCACGACGGTCCCCAGCACCCCCAACAGAATGCCGAATGCTGATTTTCTCGCTAGCATATTTTTGCTGAAGCCATTCGAAAGCATTCACATCAAGCTTCCCAGTTACTGATTTGCCTTGCTTCCTACGATTATGTTGTTCCCGTATAGATGCCCAAAGTTTCTCAACAGCATCTCTTTGTCGAGATGTAAATCTTGCCACGTTATCAAAGGCATGCTTCACCAAGATATCTATCACTGTTTGGCACCTGAAAAAAGAAGAGAAAGAAAGTTGGTCTCTTTTGATGGAAATACGGAAATTGGAAGAGACCAATTTCATTAGTGGCATAAACCATGAACTTACCATGGAGTTTTATAACGCTGTGCAGCAATATCTAAACAAGTAATCAAGGCTTCTCTCTGCGACTTGAGAAATCTCTTATTCTCTTCTACTTCCTCCTTCCTGAACTTGGCCGCTGAATCTTTCTTTCCCTTTGTCCTATCATCTTTCTTCATTTTGCTGGGAATAAGATCATCAAGCCCGAATGGATCAGACTCATCTTTCTTATTTTCGTCACCCGTGGTATCTGAAGGTGTGTCCTGCTTGTCTGTACCCTCTTCATTAGTTATTTCTGTCTTATCTTTCAGGGTCGCAGCTTCCTCTAAATCGTCGTCCTCAGTTGCCACAGGCAGATTAGATATGATCGCTTTTATCCGTGTAGCTGCTTTTGAAAACTATTTGAAGGTCCAGAAAACCAAGGCAAGAGCCAAACACATGTCAGCGACAATGAAAACTCAGTAGTAGTAGTAGCAGCTTGATACTATATAACTTGCTTCAGGTATGCTATCTAAGAGAATTATATTTAAATCCATTTCATATACTATTTACAGATCACAGTTAAATATATCTTCGTTAATGACACATAAAATATACATAACTTATTCATTCACAATCAGATATGAGAAAACATTTCACAGTAACTATGCAGAAAGAGTCTTGAATCCAATGGCTATATGATTCTCATACAATAACTCCGTAAAACACAAGGAAAACAGCAACAATGTGATTTAAAAAATAGTTTAATATACGAATTTAATATGAAAGTAAACAAATAATAATTAAAAATTTGACAAGCAATTCAAAATGATTTACATTTACGATTCAAATTGTGAGTGTGGGGGTACAGTAACGAAAAAAAGAATAAAAAGTTTCAAAGTTCCTTACTTAGTGAAGCAAAAACTACACTCCCGAATATATATTTCTATCTTGCTTCCTGATTTAAAATACAGCATTAATATCAGATGGTTGCTTCCAAACCTCTATTTAAGTCATCTAGTCTCACTAAGAATCAAAAGCTTCGCCCAACTAAACACCAATTCCGTAAGACTTTCAAACTTTGACCTGGTTTTGCTCTTCTTCAAAGAGTTGATATATATTAATGTCTTTGTTTCCTTAGAATTGGCGATGTGCGTGCATGTGTCTGTACTAAAATCCCATATCCCTATGATATTTCAAGGGGAAATAAAGAAAAACTAAAAACAGGTGCCCACTCCATCCCAGGTCATTTAGAATTTAATCATCGTACTGAACTTGCACCGTATTAAGTAAATTAAATCTTACCGGTTTAGACATATCACATAAGTTAGCAACTGGATATATTCTAGAATGCCTTACCAAAAGATAAAAGGTACGCAACACAAGTCATCTTCTAGCATTCTGGCCCATAACCTCTAAAACCAAAAAGAAAGCCATAACAGTGATGAAAGCATCCATGAAAATGTCATCTAGGAATAATTTATATAAAATTAGTTATAGAGAGTAATGAAAGTTTAGTTAATTCAGCTAGCTTCCATAAGCTCATAACATTTCCCCATATTGATTAAGCTATCAGGAATAAGGCTTAGTTTGGCATTACTTCATGAGGTGCTTTTGGGAGAAGCTACAAAATGTAGCTTCTCATTTTGGCTTTTGGGAGAAGCCAAAAATGACCAAAAGCACTTCCCTGGAATTTTACCAAACACCCTAGTCATTTTTAGTCATTTTTGGCTTCTCCCAAAAGCCAAAATGAGAAGCTACATTTTGTAACTTCTCAGAAAAGCACCTCAGGAAGCAATGCCAAACTGAGCCTAATTTGATTAAGCTGTTGGGAGAAATTGATGAATGAATGTAAATGTACAAAAGAAAGATTTATCAACTATATTTGTTTTATGCACTCATGACCTTGTATTTGACTAAAGTAGTAATTACCAAGTAAATATTACCAAATGGTCCAAATCTACTATGGAATACAGCTGAGATCCAGAAATTTGTTACGGCATCAATATGCATCAAAATTACAATTATACAATGCTTACGTGAACAAAATATCAAGAAAATAATTCAAGTCCTGGTCTAGAAGATCTGAAAAATGAAAAGTACTAAAAGTAAAGTGCATACCACAAAGCTGTCATCTGTGAACAAGTCATTTGCCACCACTGCTCTAATTGTCCACGTACTTAATTGGTTCTTCTGCTTCTTGTTGAGGCACTACCAAAAAAATAAATATAGTAAGATAACAATTAAAGATCATATTCATATTTTCCTCGATAGATGAAGTATTTATACATTAATACAAGTTTTTTTCTTACTTCAGCTGCATCTTGTGCCGCTGAGAACAATGCATGATAATCTGCTCGCACCGAAGGATCCGTACATGAAGTGGATGATGACATTGCAGCCTCAAGTATGGCAATAAAGTGATCACTAGTTACTGGCTTGACGCTTCCAGCCTGAATCATCTGTATTGCAAGCTTTGAAGCCTTACCAAATTTCATTGGGTTATTGATATGTGATGCTATCTTCTTCATGGCCTCGATAACTTGTGTTTCCGATGCATCGGTTGTTGTTTTAAACCTCAAGCTTTTTTTAGACACGGGGGCTACAAAGCACATTATAAAATTCAGCTTCTCGTAAACACTTCATACCAAGTTCAAACTACAAAACAAACAAATAAGTAAATAAAAGAGGATTCACCTTATTAATGACAAAACAAAAGAAAAAGGAAGTTCCAATGTGAGGCGTTTTCCACTGTTTCTGTTACGTATGAGAAAAACTTAACTAGGTTACTATTATACTAGGTCCTGTTAGTTGGAAATTTTTGTTTTCCAGGTACAATATACCTTCAAGTTCAAAATTAAGACTTTGATTTCCTTTGTTTCCTTCCTTTTCCAATCAACAGAATATATCGAATTGCCATTTCATCATTCAAAACCAATGAAACATGTCTATGCTATATCTTAACAAACAAACAAAAAAAGATCAGGGCAATCAAATTATCTATAAGCTGAGCTTGGACCAAGAAAATGCAACAAAACAAATAAACATGAGCCAAACAATTATGATTATAGTTTACATTATTTGACAACCCATACAAACACTAACCCCAACAAAAATTATCATCAAAATAGGGTTTGCTTATTATTTTTAACAGCCAAAACAACATTTCATAATCACACAAACCCAGATGTAGCCCTCAACATAGCATGTAAAAGAATCCAAATTTCGGTGTCCTAAACAAGAAAAACAAAGAATAAGACAGACCCACAAATTCAACACATAAAAGAGTCACCTTCTGGTTCTGGGTTGGTTTTAGGCTTCTTGAGGGCGCTTTTGAGGATAGGAACTGGAGCTGGAACTGGAGAAGCTTCTCTCTTCTTGTTGATTGTTGCGGGTTTATGTTCTTCTTCTTCATGATTCTTGTGTTGGGAAGAGGAAGAAGAAGGTGGTGGTAGTCCCTCAAATAAATTGTCACCCATTTAAACACAACACACTCTCAATTTTTCTTCTGCAACAACAAACAAGTCTATCTCTCACTCACTCGAAAACCCTTTTTCTTTTTCTTTTTCTTTTTCTTTTTTCTGTTTTGTTCAAATTTTTTTGCTCAGAATGAAAATAAGCAGACAGGCTCACAGACGTATAGAGGATCAAGAAGATGACCCATTTAGTGATTTGTCTTGACCCGAAACTAATAGACTTGGGCCTGTAAATTAGAGGCTCAAATTGTGGCCCCATGACTATTTCAAAAATGAAAAAGAAAAGACCCTATAACTATTTTTGATAAAAACTACTAGCTCAATAATTTCATTTTTCTCATGATTGACCATTTATTATTTAAAGTACTCTTATAATTTAAATTAATATTGAGAAAATGGGTGTAAATAGCACTCTTCACTCCCCTGGTTGTGGGACTAGCACCAACTTAATAACTTAAATTTAAATAACACAAAAGTATGGTTTAAGACAAAAATGCCCTCACTTTGTTCTTTCCTTTGTAAACTTCTTTTTAGCAAATTCAAGACTTATTTTACAAATTTGATACTTACTAGGGAAAAAATTCTAAACTTATTGGAGCAAATTCAAGACTTTGGAGAAAATTTGAGACTTATATGGGAAAATTCGAGACTTATAGGGCATTTATACAAACTCCAAAACTTATTAAGCAAAATAAGAATTTTTATTTTATTTTTTCGTCTAATGGAGGTCATGACCTCCATCAATGGAGGCCGACCTCCATAATTTTCTAGCCATCATCATCAGAATCTTTTGGTTGTTCCTTTGCTACAAGATTCGTTGAGATCTGAGGTCGGTGATGGTGGTGCGCGTTCATATCCTCTCTCTCGTCGCCACTACTCAGCATCGGTGATTTTTGTCACTGTTGAACTCGTCGGTTACCAGTCTATCCAACTTGAGTGCTTGCTTGCCGTCCAATCACGACCACTAGTTCATCAATGGAGGTTTTTGGGAAAAAAAAAATTGGTAAAAGAAAATGATAGAAGAGTGGGGGGTATTTTTGTCACAATCTAATCATTAGTTCTATTTAAACTAGAGTTATTAAAGTGGTGCTAATTCAAAAAAATCACTCCCAAAATAATTTTTCAACCCCTTAATATTTTCTTAAGTCCAACACCTGTTGGGTCAAGGTCTACTGGTCGGAATCTGACGGGATCAATCGTAATATCAATATTGAATTTTATTTTATGTTAAACACCGATCGAGTCAGGGGTCTATCAGAATCTAGTGAGATTAACCGCTAAAAATATGGCCTAGAAATCAACTCTCACTATAGGGGATGAGTGTCTTCATACTTAGTGATTTTATAGACAAATGTGATACTTAAACTTCTATCACGGATGCGAATGGGAAGTGTGCAACCATTTGAGGTATGAGTGGATGTTAATATTGACATTTTAAGAAATCAACTTTGCTTTTCTCAATAATTTTAATGTTTTAATAATTTATCAAAAATATATTTCAATTATATATCCTGTATCCAAGTTGAATTTTAATATTATAGAATTAAATCTCAACGGTTTTGATCAAATTATCAAAAGTCTAGTTCATTAGTCTTTTTAAAAATCAATTACGCACTCAGAATTCTCTAATTTATTTTAGGGAGCCGATATTGACACCCATAAATATGATAAGCACACCCATATTTTAATAAAAAATTTAATTACAAAAATATCCCAATAAGAATTTACCAATAAGGGTAAATTAGTTTAATTAAAAATAAACAAAATACTATGTATACCCATTAAAATACTATGTTGATTTCAGATAAATCCATTATTTGACATTGACCGCAGCATCTGGCAAATACCTCCATTTCAACCTCTCTTCTAACTCTTCCAACCTTGATCGCGAAATGATAGCCACCACACTATTCCAGTAGAGTTTTCTGTAATTTGTTGAAAATATTGCAGTCACTTTTTACATCTTTATCTACATTTCCAACCCAATGCTTTGCAAAAGCAATATTCTCTGCAAGATCATAATTAAAAAGTTTTTATGTTACAACCCAGTAAAAATGTAGCAATACAGACTACACAAACACATACACCATCAAAGAATTTCGATAAAGTCATATATGAAAACAAAACCAATATCATGGTCCCTGTAAACTGTATATGTTTTCTCCTCAACAGTCTATGGGATTGTAACCAAGAATTTTCTCACCGTACATTATTAATTATTGACAACGTACCACTTGAAATTGACAATATTAAAGTACTATATAAGGTATCGCAGAATGAAAGGCTACCCTGATCATATATACAAGGTAAATATAACAGCCTTGTCTGAAGAACATACTTGAAATACAAAAACAAAACAAAAACAAAAAAAAAGAAAATAAATAAAATAAAAACTGCACCTTTAGAGGCTGTCTTTCATACTAATCTTTATGTTTTGGACTTTAATTGACTATTTTTTAAAACTGAAAGCAGGTTTGCCCGATAAACTTCACACTTTTGACTTGCAAAGTCCAACTCATTGGTAAGTTCTTGGAATCTATTGTCCATGTCATCCTGCAAATTACACCCAGTAATGGAATAAGAATTTTCAGAGGACTCTGATCATATAAATGTATGTATTTCTTTATTTATTTATTTTTGTTATGAACTCTATCAATGAAAAAAAATGAAGTAAAGATTCTCGAAATTTAAGAATTTAAGAATTTCCGACAGTGTGTTTTCGAGTATGGAGAACTTAAAAGCTTATCATTTGTAAAATTGGGTGTGTTAATAACTTATGAGGGTTTATAAATAAATTGCATTAAAATGAAAACATTCATTTAAATAAGGGTACTATTGGCATTAAGATGGGTATTTATAGTAATGTTTTAATTTTAAATTTTAGACATGGGTGTACTTATAAATATGGGTGCGCTTATTATATTTATGGGTATCAATATCTGTACCCTTTATTTTATTCATTTTATAGAAAAATATACTGCAAAATAGATAAACCCTATGGCATTTTTACTAATTGGGAATTCTTCTTGGGAAGGGGAATTAAGTTCCTGATTTTTGAATTCCTGTGTTTATTAGGGGGGATGTTTTGGATTGGGATTTTAATAGACAATTTTTGGGTGCAAGGATTTTATGGATTTGCAAGACTATTAGGATTGTTAGGATTATACTTTTAGGATTATTATGATTATATGGACTAGACTTTTAGGATTCTGAAAGAGTCTTTGGACTTTATTTATAGACTATTAGGATTATCTAGACTTTATTTCAAGACTTTTTGGACTCTTAAAAATATAGTCTTTCAAGAGTCGATTGTAGTATTCAATTTTCTCCCCAAGTTCCAATACTCTATAATCTTGTTGAGGACAGTCATTGAACAACAAAAATTGAATGAAAAACATGTATAAGCTATGAAGAGAAGTAATAAAATTTTGAAATACCACGTACCAACCAACACATAACCTTCAACTGATTCATATGATGCAGAAAATGTCACCATATGAAATAAATATAATAAACAACAACCCATCCCCCACTACCTCACTAGAAATGACATGAAACAGGGAAAAAAATAGCTTGAACACTGAAGTATTTCCGTTTGGCTTGTTGGACTTCATTAATTCATATGTTATCAAACTTCAATATTCACTGCTCTTTAATCTTTTTTTTTTTTCACTAGCGGTGTGTACAGTGTACGTCCACCTTTCATGTTAGATGATTCAAGTCCTGTGAGATGAGGTGATATACAGACTATGTATGCATTGGTTAAATTTGGAGGGTCGGGGCATGACAAGAAATTTTTTAATATAAATGTAAATAACAAAAAAAAAAAAAAAAATTGATATATAAGATTTAATTATATATATTTAAAAGAAAAAAAAAAAAAAAAAAAAAAAAAACTCCTAACGGTCAACTAGTGCTTGCTCTTGAGTCTTGACAAGTTTTGGCATACCCTTCTGTTATCGGATTTAAAAAAAAAAAAAAAAATGTATCTAAATTTTATAGAAGCATGGTTTTATGTGAGGCTCATATCTTTTTAACTCGCTCAGGCAATAAATCAATAGAAATGGTGACCATCTTCTTTTATCTTTGAACTCAATCTACACAAAGGGCGATATTATTAGTAATGGACCAGCTCTTTTTATCAGGTGTATATATATATATATATATGTAAATCAACTCCCTCTTTATCTTTACTTTTTGCCAAATCCATCTTTTATAGATGTAGATAAAGCATTTGATCAATTTTTACTGATGGTCCTAAAGATTTTAGATACTGGTGGTGGTGGTGGGACCATGGAAATCTAGCATAAAACTATTTTTGACTCACAGGGGCATTTTATCAGTCATTTGGTATTCAACTTTCAAGTGTAGTTTTATGCTGTCTTTTGCATGTTTAGCCGCCACATTTATTATATACCAATACACCCACCCAATATCTGAAATAAAATAAAAAGTCTGTAAAGTATTGAGGGAGAGGGCAAGACAATTTTGGATTCAAGCTATTTATAAATATCACTAAAAAATCTGGAAAATCCATTTTGTCATGAAATCCTAAAAATCTTGATTTCAATCCAATACCAGTAGACAATTTGCTACATCTTGAAAGACTAGATCCAATGTCACAAGACAATATGTATTTTTTTTAAAAATCTTAAAAGTCTTGATCGAATACCACTAGACTTATCTAACTTGTTAAAAAGTCTCAATCCAATACCACTAGACTTTTACTTTCCCAAATTGTCTAATAAAATCTTGAACCAATACATCCCCCTAAGTTTATGGGGAATTAAGTTCCGTGGACCCCACACACATATTAGGAATTAAGTTCTGGATGAAAGGGAACTTGATTCCCCCCACCCACCCTAGGAATCAAGTTCCCTTTCCTAATTAAAAAGAGGGAACTTGATTCCCCCCACCCACCCTAGGAATCAAGTTCCCTTTCCTGATTAAAAAGGGAAATTCATATCTTTTTACTAAAATATCCCCTATATATATATATATATGAATCGTCAATTATATAGAAAAAATGTTTGATAAAAGAATAATTAAAAAATAAAAAAATAAATAAAATAAAATAAAATAAAATAAAATAAAAACTATACACTATACATCAGCCAAAAAAATATTTGTGAACTGCACGAAGTGATGCTGCTTTTGATTTGATTTTTTATATCTTTAATTTTTTTTTTTTATATATTAGCTATAAATTATCTATACTCATACATCCTTCCATATTTATATATACAATTATTTTTGTATATAAGGATATTTTTGTAATCAACTTTGTATAAATTTAATTCCATTTTTAATTCTTAAAACGTTAGTAAACATAGTAATGGAATTTAGTAACTTAATTCCAATTCTCTTCCATTCCCTTTCCACTGGAATTTAATTCCGATTCCGCTCATTCCCGATTAGTAAACGCGCCCTTAATGTTTTTGTTGTCCCAATAGATTTTAAAAAATAAAAAATAAAAAATAAAAAAACGAAGCTAGTCTAAATCAGGTTGTCAAGTTGTATGTCTGGCACTCATATCACACCATAGAGTTGTAGTTTCAAATCATATACCTAAAATCCAGAATTTTAATGTAAAGTGAAAATATTTATGATATTATGATTCTGATATATTTAAAATCGTCACAGACTCACAGCCTCTCCATGCACAATATAGTTACTTATAACATGCAAGTCCCAAGTCCCAACCACATTGTGAATATTATTGTTTGCAATGGATCGAAAAATTAAACTGGTCCAATAAAATTTCTTAATATCAATTGAATCGTCCATTCGATTTGGAACGAATTATGACTTATGAGTTTAAACTATTAAACTATTTTAAACTTAATTTTACATGTCCAAACGATGAAAGAGTAATGTTATATTATTTAAAATTCTAAAGTTTTTTTTTTTGCTAAAATAATTTGACAAGTTGATTTATAAATTTTATTTTAACCATTACAATTAAATGGGTATGACAGATTGATTTATAAGTTATAATCATCATCTATTACAAAATCGTTATGAAAATTATAAATATGTTTGTACAACTTAGGATTATGGATACATACAATTCAATCAAATAAGTTTTTCTTTTCTTTAAAAAAAAAAAAAAAAGAGTGTTCTTTATTTTCTTAAAAAAAAATAATAATAATAATAACAGCTATATTTAGATCACCAATCAGACATTCCATTTTTTTTTTATAACAAAAACGTATCATTCGTTGAACCTTCATTTTCCTAATATAATAAATTTGTTCTAACGTGACAAACAAAAACATAAAATAATGCAGTCAAATTAATCTTTGATTAAAGTAATCGAAGTTAGAGTTCCAAATAAGAATCCAACTACTCAGTTTGCCTTGACTAATTGGCTCTATGTTATGTGAACACATTATTTTATTTTTACATTATCATATACTTTGATCACTTCCACACAATAGCGACATGCATATAATAATAATAATAATAATAATAATAATAACAAAATAATGGTAGAATATAAAATAATTTTTTGTCAAAGTAACGTGATCATTAAATTAATATTTGATGTGATGATTAAATTAATTAGGCTTGGAAAGAATTTTCACACCGATAATATCGAAGATAATTGAAAAAAATTTGAAGAAAATTAATGTTATAAATCACACATATACGTATGTGTTTATGGGTTTAGCTGTCGTGTATACAGTTATGTAAACTTACAAGGTTAGTGATAAGATGAGGTTGGTCCGACGGTAAAGTCTTTCACACCCACACCACGATTTGTGGGTTTGAATCTCTCCCTTTCCCCCCCATAAAACCTCGAATTATTGTAATATTTCAAAAAAAAAAAAAAAAAAAAAACTTACAAGGTTAGTTATTAATCATTAGATTTCAATTCAATGGTTTATAAAATTAAGAATTAAAAAATTAAAAATGAAAGAAAAATGTTTAGGGTTTGAGGGTGGGGGTAGACTCGAACCCACAACTTTCTGATGTAGATGTGAGGACATACCATTAGACTAACCTGATCTTGTCACCTTACAGTTATTCATGTATAGTAGTTAAATCCATGTGTTAATTAATAATTTGAAATCTATGATGAATTTTTAGTGGTTTAGATTAGTTTATGCTTTTTATATTAATGAGGGAATTTGTAATAGAATGTATAAAAAGAGACTATAATTGGACATTTTAATTAGATTGTTATAATAATTCTTTTATTAAAAAAAAAAAAATCAATTGTGGTTTTGCATCCTTGTGTTTTTTATTATTTGACTAGATAAATGTAAAAATATTTATCATTAAAAAAAGAGAGAGAGAGAGAACATTTGGAGTACTTTTATTTAAGCACCTGACAAATTGTGGTTTTGTATGTCAAAACGTTAAAGTATTTATTTATTTTTTTGGACAAACATTTAATGTTTTTTTTTTTTCCTATGTTTTTAATTATCTTTTTTTTTTTTTTAATATATCAAATTAGATGTGATAATAAATGTGTTACATAGTTTGACTGATGTTTTTTTTTTTTCTTTAATTAATGGTTTCTATATATTAAAAAGAAAAGTTACCTTTTGATCTTTTTTTTAATTTTAATTTTAATTTTTTTTAAGAAGTTGATAGGGCTTATTTTGAGTGGAACTTCAGTCACATGCATTTGATGTTACTGATCATTATCAATAGTTGGTGTTCATGATCATAATATGTTGACCTGTATAATAAATATTACAATAAACTACTTAATTGATGTTTAATTAATCTTACAAACAATACCCAAAAATACCTAATCAATATTTTTATGAGTGGTGCTATTAGCACACCCACCGATGAACTCTTTATACCTACTTTTTAAATTATTTAGTATTCTTTTTTTCCTTTATCAGATTATTGAAAAAGACATACAATTTTTATTAAAATAAAAATCATGTACAAAGTAAAACTAATAAAACCCTACTTTCCTTATTTCAAAACCCTAATGACAGATTATTTCAAATCGTTGAATGTTTACTATTTTTGCTTATATTTTCTTTCAGATCTCGATCTCATGTTTCCCATGTTTAGTATTTATTAATTTTATTGTTTCAAATGTTTGTTATGTTTTTCTTTTCAAATTCTAGATCCATATTTTTTTTTCTCTCGTTTTATTTTCTTTCAGATCTTCTAGTCGTTCTATGATTTGTATCAATTATTTAGTAGATTTTATTTCCAATGTTAGTTTAATGTTATTTACCACCAAAAAAAAAAAACGAAATTGCACCAAGATCGAATCGCAACCAAGAAAACCTAATCTCCGATAAAACGAAACCACACCAAAATCCTAACTCAATCACTAAAAAATTATCAAACGATCAATATCACACTTACAATCTACCACCAGCAACCCAATCGACTATAGAAAAAAAAATCGCATCTAATAAGGATGGTTTCACCATGAAATAAGAAGAAAAAAGAAGTCATGTGAGTTGATGTGAGAAAACTGTATATAAAGATTAGATATGAAGTGTATTTTTTTTTTTTTTTTTTTTTTTTTTTTGTTTGAGAAAGATATAGGGTGTATTAAGTTTGAAAAATATATAAAAGGGTAATCCTGGAAATAAATAAAAAATTTAATGAAACCATTTAATTTTATATATTTAAATCAAAATTTTAAGAAGTGGAGCATATATAAATAGTTTAGTAATGGGGGTGTCAATAGCACCACTCACTTTTTATATATAATTAATAAGTTCTGAATTATTGCAAAACAATTTTCAAGTAGCACTCAAACATGGATGAAAACTATTATAAATTAAATCATCGGAGAATGATATAATTATCATTTATTAATTGCTCCCTTTAATAATTGTTCAAAAAAAAAAAAAAATGCTTCCTTTAATTTCCCAACTTGTGTGGCTTTTTTTGACTCTTTTAAGTTTTAACTATGACATGATTATCTTTCAACAATTTTTTTTTCCTCATGACGAACTGATTTTATTTATATCATTTCCATAACTATCAACCATTAGATTCATATACTTCACCTTAGTCAAAGTCGTCTTAAACTTAATTAATGACTTACAAGTTTCATCCTAATCTTAAAATTTTAGTTCGGTCATAAAGAGAGAAAAACTATATCTTTCAATTATTATTCCGAATATAGCTTACCATTGTTTTTCAAATCCAACTTCTTGCAATCTTGAAATATTAAAGATTTCAAATCTTTCATATGAAAAACTTCATCTACGTAGGTAGTTTCATATATAGGACAACTCATATTAACAACAAACAAATATAAGGAAACACAAATGTATAATATTTTATACATGAAAAATATATTTATACATATTTTATTACCATATCAAATAAGTGTTAAAATCGAATTATAATAAAATTTACTAAGATTCTTTATTCAATCTTATCTCATCATGTAAAAATAGTAATAAATCAATAGGATTTGTCTTCTCTATTTTTATGATTTTGTTAACAATTAATCACCTATAAAAGTTTGAGTAATATTGTCTTTGTCATAAGTTTTTTTTACCTCATCGAGTTCATTTAATATGTTACAAAAAATCACCGATCAATGTGGTTCAATGGTGAGAACGCCAAGTGGTATATTAAAAAATGTAACAAAATGTATAGGGGTTTTAATTGAATTGTGAAATCCTGAAGGGGCACACGCAGAAATGACATAGAACACAACAAATTGATAAATGCATATACCTGAGAATCGGGTGATAAATAATAATTTAATATAAATATGTCGGAAGGCGAGAGAAGGACGTGCACCCCAACCTCTCACGCGCCCACCACCCCACGCTACAATGCCCTAATTTTCTTTTCTTCTTTTTTTATTCGGACACCACCGTCACCATTACCACCACCACCATCTCTTACTTTGTATAACACAATATATCATTATAATACATAGAAAATGTATCGGTGCGCCGGACACAACATGTACCCTTCAATCACATCTTATTTTATTGTAAGAAATTCATGTTATTGGTTAGTCATATCACGTGGAGCGATATAAGTGGTTGACGCATTTTTCCGTCAAGTATATTGAATCGAATGTATACACATATTTTTAATCAAGTACTTAAGTCCAAAACGATTAAATACATCTAAATAGAGGTACGGAAAAGATAAGATATCGTTCGACCGTTAGATTCATCTAACGGGTAAGAGTTTACAATTCAGATGTCCATGTCTATATGCTTTGTTAGATTCATCTAACGGGTGAGAGTTTACAATTCAGATGTCCGTGTCTATATGCTAAAAGTACCTCAGAGTGAGAGAGAGAGAGAACATATAGAAGAGAAATATGCATTGAAGTGAGAGAAACACAAAAACCGGCAAACAGCTGCCTCAATTCAAGGCAAAACAATCAGCAGAAAACCTTAGTACATGTTTTCTTGTCTTGAATTCGTCGTATCTTTGGCCTGTACTTTTTTGGTCTTTTGATTTCTCTATAGTACACACACAACACTCTCTTGATCAGATTTCTCATCAACTAGCTACCTCATCATCATACAATTCATCTAACTTCCTTGTTAGACTTTTCAATTCACTTCAAGCTTTGATCTAGTTATAGCTATATATATATATATATATACATGGAGAGTTTATGATCATTGAAACCCTAAAGAAGAAGATCTAAACTTGGAGAATTGTTTGATTTGTGTTTAAAGCTTGTTGTTCAACAGTCATGGCTAATCGGTGGTGGGGGGGTCAGGTGGGTCTACCCGGATTGGATACATCAGCGACTTCATCTCCGATGAAGAAACCGGATCTGGGTATATCCATGGTCAGCAACAACAACGGTAATGGTGAAAGCAGAAGCGGAGATGATGAAGAGAGAGAGCACAGCGACGAGCCTAAAGAAGGAGCTATAGATATGTCCACGCGCCGCCCTAGAGGGCGTCCGGCAGGGTCCAAGAACAAGCCCAAGCCTCCCATATTCGTCACAAGAGACAGCCCTAATGCGCTCAAGAGTCATGTCATCGAGATATCTAACGGCTCTGATGTGGCCGAAACCCTAGCTAATTTTGCTAGGAGGAGACAGAGAGGTGTTTGTGTTCTCAGTGGGAGCGGTACAGTGGTCAATGTCACCCTCCGGCAACCGTCTGATCCCAGTGCTGTCATGGCAATTCACGGTAGGTTTGAGATATTGTCGCTTACTGGCGCGTTTTTGCCCGGGCCAGCTCCTCCCGGATCAACAGGGTTGACTATATACCTAGCTGGCGGGCAAGGGCAGGTGGTGGGAGGCACCGTGGTCGGTTCACTGGTGGCATCAGGCCCGGTGATGGTGATTGCTGCTACGTTTTCAAATGCAACCTATGAGAGGTTGCCACTGGAGGAGGAAGAAGAAGGCGGTACTAGTAGTGGAGCACAAGGCCAACTTGGAAGCCAAGGAGGAGGAGGCGGCAGCAACGGTGGTGGAAGCGGCGGTGGAGGAATAGGAGATCCTTCTGGGATGCCGCTTTACAATAATCTGCAACCAAATTTGGTGTCTAATGGAGGGCAGATGAACCATGAAGCTTATGGAAATTGGGTTCATGGGAGGCCACCATCTTTTTAGACAAAGTGAATTGAAGAAGAAGAAGAGAGGGAAGTTTATTGTGAGTTTAATTTAATTAATTAGGTAATTAGCTCTTGTATTGGCATGTAATGATTATCATAAGAGAGACCAAAGAAAGTAATTAGTAGTTGTAGATCAATAAATGATGAATTAATTTCATATGGTCTATGTTTTTGTAAATTTTAATTCTATGATTTTATTTCTCTCCTTTTAATCTTGATCAATATAATGTTTTTAATAATTAGTTGATTCTCCATCTCCTTCTTCCTTCTTCCTCCTTCCTCCACCGCAACCACAGGCGGCGGCGGCGGTGATGATGCTACCACTTATTCGATCGATGATGGTAGAGTACTAGGATTATTAATAAATTAAATTTATGTAATTATCATTTTTTGTCCATTTTATATGAAATTCATCTTGTTTTGTTTTCTTTATAGACAGGCTATGGTGGATGATGTTTAAGATAAAATTATGCTCTCTTTTTTATGTTTTTAATTAATTGAATATTATTTTAGTAGTGAGTGAAATTAGTGCCTTGATCTTTTTGGTATGCAAACCCTAATTTATTTCATAAAATATAAGTGTTGTGGGGTTCTGTGGGCTGTGTGTACAATATTAAGAATATATAATAAATGGAAAACCGAAGCATATATAATGTGTATATTATATTATACTATTAGTATCACTGCTTGAAACATGAAAAAAAAAAAAAAAAAAAGGGATTTAAGAGAGAAATTATTCTCATATATAATTACTGTATATTTTCTTTTCAGGACTCAATATCTAGATTCTGTAGCTGTTTCCTCTTCTTAGTTTGTTCATTTTTTTTTTTTATAACAAAAGTAATAATAATAACACAAGATTGAAAAACAATCCTAAGAAGTACTTTAATTACATGTTTAACTTTAATTGTTTATATCTTTTAGATCCAATTTTAATTAAAATATAATTTAAGTACTCTAAATTAAACCGCCATTTTCAATTTCTGTATGATTATATATATATATATATATATATATATTTTTTTTTTTTTTCCGGGTACGTACTAACATTATAAAATTAGTTCTTTAACTATCAATTGTTGAATTTATCTACTATTGTACATTTAGTCAATATATTCTATTGTTTTATTAATAGCTCACACTTTTTTACACTAAATTTATTAAATTCAATGTGCACAATGGAGAAAATTTTTACGATTTTTCTCTTATATAATAAAAGTCTATATAATACATGTGAGATATTGATTAAGAATAAATTATATGCAAGACATGTGAAACAAAATAAAGTGAATTTAAATTATATAATTAAACCATTGAAAGAAAATCAAGGAAATAGTATATATAAAGCAAACATAAAAGTACATATGTTTTGTATCATGCTATATAACAAATTTAAATTTCAAATAATAATACTTTTATCTAATGTGATTCATTGTAATTTTTATTGTTATCTTTTGATTTTAAGTTAGAATGGTAAGTCATTTTTCAATTGTTTATAAAGTAATTATTTAATTATAATTTTCAAAACATAATATATATATATATATATATATATATATATATTCTTGAGAGATGACCAGGCTATAGCCTGGGGCAGCCCTTTCACATGTCCGCCGATAATATATATATATATATATATATATATATATATATATATATATATTGATGTGATATATACTCTGGATTTCTAAGAGTACGTTTGAAAGAGCTTCTCAAGTAGATATTTTTGTAGTAAATCTTTTAGAGGTAGAGCTTTTAAATGAAAGTCGTTTGTCGTTTGTCGTTTGTCGTTTGGTTGTCAATTAAAAAATAGTTTTTTTAATAATAGAATTATCAAAATACTCTAGCAAATATTAAATTATAGGGTTATATTGGAGATTTTAGTGTTATTAAAAAAATCTCCAAAAGATCTACTTGGAAAAGTTTTAAATTTGGGTTTCTCCAAGTAGACGTAAACACAGCTTTTATAATCATCCAAAAGCTCTACTGAGTGACAACCAAACGATATAAAAAAAATTGAAAAGCTATAGACAAGCTCTTCTAAATAGACACTAAATTCCAGTTTTAGATCTATTTAGTTGTTTGGATCGCAATTCGATCATGCACTATATATCTTAGCTTTCACTAAGTCTTGTATAGTGTATGATTTTGCAGATCTCCTCTTAGCTCTTGTTCTCTGTATGCACATTTTATAAGTATGTGTTTGAAGTTTTAATCTCAGCGTTAGATATCTCTCAATTGTGGAGGTAAATATCTGGACTGCATGTGTAGTGCATGATCTTGTCATACCACTGAAATAGATAAATCATTTTGGTTAAACTCTAAAGACCTCAAAAGCCAACAGAAATGTGAATATTTTTTAATGGTAGTTATTAGAAGATCATTGTATACCGGAGATCAAAGTGTCATATATGTTGAAAAATTCCATCATGTGGGGCCACACATGTAATTATTAAATGTGTTGTGCTATCTTTTGGTTAAGCCTAAATTAAAGTGATCTAATTAAGATTTAAAGTTTTAAGGCTTAAGGGTATAATTGTCATAGAATTAATGTGTAGATACCAGAGTGCTATGTCTAATTTGATGAGGGGCCAAATTAGAAATAGCAAAACCTATAATAATCTCTTTATTATATATTAGGGTTATGGTCCCCAAATTACACGATAACTTTTGCTTGTCTGTATCCCCATCAACAGATAAAGAGAAAACAATTTAGGGTTCCTAAAGATTGTGATAATTTGGAAGATCACAACCCATCCACCGATCTCCGACAATGGATTCAGGTACGCTTCCGCATTATCTTATCTCCCTTTTCTCTTAAATTGATATGGGTTAGTAATATGTATTTAGGGTTTGATTAATCATGATTTAGAAACATGTTTAGGTTGAGATTCGGATTAATTATGTGCCTATGCATGTTGATTATGTTTTAATCAAATTTACTTACAATATAACCTAATTGCACTTGGACATTGTGCCTGGGGAGAACACCTTAATTGATTTTCACAACATCCATCATATTCCTACATTTTTCAAACATTGCAATATAATTAATGAATTGTAGTAGTTGCATATTCTAGAATGAAATCGGAGGTTAGAGATATATAGAATTGCAATTAGAAAAGGTTAAAGTAATTGTAGTGAACTAACTAGTGATTGATGGTTCTGGTGTAGGTGAAATTGACAATTGACTATAAATCATACATAGGACCCATTTTGGTATTTATAATAATGCAGTTTTCTCGAGCTTAGGATTGTATTTTTTATTTTTTATGAAATCTGACATACTTATTGGATCGGTGGTCTTTTAAGACCTAATGAGATCAACTGCTACATGGATTATTCGGTATACCACTTTCACTTCTAGAAAGGAATCTCTCCACATTTTGCTATTTAATAAACAAATTAGGTGCAACTTCAAGTTTAGGATTTAGTAATTAAGCATTCCTATTAATGTTGAATTTTGAATTCTTTTGGAGTACTGCTTTCAAGTTGTTTTCTTTTAAAAATGAAATAAATAAAAAAATTGATTAGAAAATTAGTACCATATATATGTGTATATATATATATACCTTAATTGGCATGACTCTGTCCACAATATTTGGAAGGAAAAAAAAAATAGTCATTCTCCATGTTTCAATCTTAATTAATTATCATTGGAAATTAAACAAGTCTTTTAGGATCACTTAAACTGAGAACATGATTCAAATAATTAGTTGCAAAATTGTTATACTTTTTATATCTATAATTGCAAAAACTAACATAATTACAAATTTACAACATTAATTAAAAGGGTGTCGATATTGGCACCCATAGATATTATAAACACACCCATATTTTAATAAAAAATTTAATTACAAAAATATCTTAATAGGAATTTACCAATAAGGACAAATTAGTTTAATTAAATATAAACCAAATACTATGTTCACTCACATCACTTTATTAAAATAAAAAAATAATAAATAAATAAAACCCTAATTAAACCCAACCCTAATTCTATTTCAAGTATCAAAATCCCCCAATTCAAGGATGTTCTGTGAACAGCTGGTTTCTCAGCAAAAATCTAAAAGATCTAATGATGTATACAAAAAGAAACATATGTTAGAAAAAATAACAAAAAACAAAAAAATAAGCAAAGTGTTTCGCAATATCTTCCAGACAACTTGAGAAATAAACTAATAATACCTGTCACTAAAAAACATTAGAATTGTGTGCTTGTTCTAGATCACTAGCTGCAATACAAGAAACAAATTTCTTTGATGGGAAGTTATTGACCCTCAATTAAACGAGTTTCTCTAAGTGGCGATAACATTAAAGTGGCTAAACAATAAATTGAGAGAACAATCATTTAATATTGGGACTACCTTAAATACATGCCGTAATATTTTCTTACATATTCTACAATTTTATCATAGGTACCAGCAACTTTTTATTACTTAAAAAGTTGAGTTCTCTCTGTGTTTCATTTCCTTGAAGTAGAGCTTCTTGAAATTTAAGAATTTAAGAATTCTCCAGACTGTGTTTTCAAGCCTGAAGAACTTAAGAATTTATCATTTATGAAATTGAGTGTTGTTAATAACTTAAGAGGGTTTATAAATAAATTGTATTAAAATGAAAACATTCATTTAAATAAGGGTACTATTGGTATTAAGATGAATGTTTGTAATAATGTTTTAATTTTAAATTTTAGACATTGGTGTACTTATAAATATAGGTATGCTTATCATATTTATGGGTGTCAATATCCACGCCCTAATTAAAAGACAAAAAAATAACAATCGTAAGCCAATAAAAAATTAAAGCTTTAACTTAGTGAGACTTTAAATTCAATCTAGTGGAATGGCCACTTAGAATCCACTCTTCCTTAAAATATTGTTCTCGAAAGCTCTTTGTGGCCTTTGTTTTTGTTTCCCTTTCTTTTTTTTTTAATCTCAAGACGAACAAGTCAGGATCCGTAAAAAAATGCTAGATGTCTACTCCTACAACTGATATATATTTACATTCACAACAATGAAGAAAAAACTTATACACATACTTTTAAAATACATACAGTACTAGAACTCTCCCAGATAGATGCACACCAACCACCTAATCTAAGAGGAGATGTGCTCCATGTGTCCTATTGAATGCTAGACTAGCTCATCATGAATATTATTTTACACCCTAGCTATACCTTATAAAAAGCACTCATATTGAAGGAAACGTTAGGACAAACTCAGCAATATTTTCACTATCCATCCACAGTAAAATTTGGAGTTAGATTGTGTTTTGTCTGAATTGAAGCCACACGATTCCAAACAAAATAGGGATATTCAATGTAATTTAAATGACATTTTAATTAGTATATGTTAGGCTTCGATAATTAATTAATTTATTATCAATTTATCATATATGCATACAACGAATCAATCATTGAATAAAAAAGACACTTCACTCGACATTTTTTATGGCATGTTATTATATTGATCAGAATTATGTCTCCCTATTATAGAAGAAGTTATTTTAATTAGCAACATAAAGGACCCTCTTCACATGGCATTGTATCATGTTGATAAACCCTAATTATGTATACTTAATTAACTAATATGTGTTATCGATTAAGTTATATATAATCACATGCTTACAACTTTCTAATGGTAGATTAAAGCAGCTGATTTCGACCGATCGGTGGACCCAACTTGAGTAATTAAGTTTTGCAAAACCCAGCTAGCTAAGTTATCCGTAAAAAGTCTTAACAAAGCCCAAATTAATTATAATATTTTGAAAAGGAATCCAAAAAATCAGCATTAAGGAAATGTGGACCACCAATAAAGCTTAATTAATAGTCTAATTAAATAATTAAAAAGCAAACTATACAATAATATATAATAATAATAATAATAAAGAAAGGGTTATCTTAACATGCGCCGTATGGCCCATATATATAAATAATGCTCACGTTAAGAACAATTTCTAACATCAAGAGGTAAACTCCGAATGTTGAGAAATCAATGGAAACGGCAAAAAATTTGTTCTTTCAAAATATGAAAGATCGTTTTTACTAAATTAATAAACTACTAAATTAAAATTTCTTTAACGTATGTTATTAGAACAGACGTGAAGGACTCTGTAATAAATAAAGTTATAATATATATATGAAGAACTTTTATAATGGGGAATCATGTATCAGCAGTGGAAAAATGTGGAGGGCATGTGTTTGTGTTTGTTCTTTTTTCTAAGTTCTCTTTTCATCTATAGAAATATTATTATTCGTTTGAATGAACAGTTGACGTGGATTACACGTTGTCTCCATCCATCAGATTAAAATAAAATATATTAATTAGGTGTCATTTGACCTAACTCTTTCTCATGATGTTATATGTTCTACTTATTTGTTTGTTTGTTTATCTCTTTTGGATGTATCTCCTCAAGCTTTATTAGAAAACCAATCAGAATGAACCTTATTGTCCATTATGTTGTTTCATATAATATAAATTATCCTGTGCAGGATTTCGTATAATTTTTCATGTGGGATTTTAAGCATGTTGTAGTGTTACAAAATAAAAAGATCTATTCTGTATATAATGTTATAAACTGAATTCTATAACATACTAATATTATAGAGTCGAATCCTATATAAAAAAAACTTACGAAATCTCATATCTCTCTCTATATACATCTATATATTAATGAAGATGACCGAGTTTTGTAGTGATCGAAGTGGATTTCAATATTGAATTCCTCTAAATTATATATTGAGAGTTGAGATCACCCAACAACACAACCGGCTGCTTGAAGAGGACACAAAGATTTAAAATTGTAATGAAGTACTACAGGTCTGTGTTAGTTAAACCAAAATATGTTAAATTACCAAAAAAGAAACATTAATATGTTGATGTAATACACCGCTCAATATAGTTTGGTGGAAAAGAGCATTCATTTAATCTGAGAATATATCAGGTTTAAATCGTTATATCCGTGAATGATATATAATAATAATAATAATAATTAGATGATGTAACAACTAATTATATTCAATTAAGATGAAAATGTTGTTAGGGCAGTATTATAGTTTATTAGAATTATTTAGTATATATTATTACTTTATATATAAAACTCTTTTTAAGTGTTGTTTGTTTGATCATTTTGTTTAATTAGATAATGTTAAAAATAAGTATGCATATCTTTTGATCCATATTTAATTGTTACTATTGTTTTCTTTTATATATTTTATTTCATCTTACAGCCGAAATGATTTATTAAACTAGGCATATCCACTTTGTTTACTTCTAATGGAGATAATACAGTGAACTCTTTCTTAATTTCACTTTTTTTGTGATAATTTGTTCTGGTATTATATATAGAGTTATTACTATTTAAGCTTGGACTTTATAAAATAATATATAAGATGACTAATTAGGCTGTAGGTGTATGCTGAATCCCCGACTTTTATTTATTTATTTATTTATTTATTTATTTATTTTAGGATTTGATTTGTAACGTAGTGGAGTTTATACTGTTATTTTACAAAATTATATAAACCACTCATAGTCACTCTATAGCACTACAAAGTTGGAATTCCACACAAAGAAAGTACAAGATCTAACACATGTTACTGCTAAATTAACCAAATCTCATTACCAAATCTCATTACCAAATCTCATAATTAAGGATACACTATTAGATTTCACTTTATGTTTATAGTAAGAAATCAACGACAACTATAGGGTTTTTGTATGACCTTTTATGTGTATTCATATATATATATATATATATATATTTATATAGATTTTCTATTATCAATTCGTCTTGACAATAAATATATCAGAACGAAGAATGTTGACCACTAGATTTACATACTTTTATTCAAAGTGTATGCACTTGTTAAAACTTCTTTTTATATATATATATATTCCATTTTCTTTTAGAACCGTTTGGATAGCTATATATTATATTTAGAATGTTAATTTTGATACTATTTAATCTAAATTAACCACGTAAAAGTATAGTTTTATGCAAAGGGGGTGAATAAAATCAGTTTTTGTTTTTCAAAAAGGGAGTAAATATCGGGTTTTAGTTGATATATCAAAGTAGAAAAATATCACTGATTATCGATACGTTATTCCTGAGTTCATTGGTTTCAAATTGAGTTTATAGTGATATGTCAAATCAATGTATTACTTTTTTTGATATGCAAATCAATGTATTACTTGCACATAAAAAGTTTACAAACTTACAAAAGGACAAAACAAATATTCCATAGACTTGAGAATATCATTGATAATTTTGACATATTCATATATATGAAGGGCTTTTCTGATATTTTTACAAAACTACAAAAAGGGTAGCTGGGTTGGGTACCAATTCCAAAGAAAGTGGGTCCCACTTCAAAACCAGATCCTGTTTGGCTTTTTTTATTACAAACTGAGGGTTAGGGATCGGACACGTGGCGAATTTTCCGTATTTAAGGCCTGAAAACCCGCCCGGATTTCTGTAACGGTTGGATCGGGAGATTGGCCCATCTCGTACCTCTTCTTCTTTTTTCAGGATTCACACTTTTCTCGATTGATATATGCTTCTTTTCTTTTAGTATATACATTTTGTGTGGCGCGACTCGAATCTAAGATATTGTCAGATTGAATAAATGTAATTTATTACACAAGCCACACTGAATGGTAGTATAAATTCTTTCTGCAAAAGAAACTTAATTACGGCCCCCTCCCCACACGATTTGTATATTAACTAAGCAACGAAAAAGTTTTTATATGGAAGTATATTGTAGCAAAAAAAATAATAATAATAATTTGTTCGTTTTTAAATTTTAATACATATATTTACATTAAACTTGTGATCTATCTTAATCATAAATTTTTGTAGCTTAACTATGGTAACACAATTTTCAGTAATATTGGTTGATTCAATGGATTCGGTATGAAACCGAATCCATCGAAACCTTCAAAACTTATTCTAATATCAAAGTATTGTAGCCATGTTTTTCATTATTTTCATTTTAGTTGCTTGTATTTACATAAAAATTGTTTTCTTAGTACAATGTATGCTTATTAAACCCGAGTTTCAATGGATTCAATTTCAAACCGAATCTGTCGAAATCACAAAAATGAGTTTTGATATGCAAGTATCGTAGAAATTTTTAATTTGACCGTTTTTGTTGCATATATTTATATTAAGGTTGTGTTCTTAATCTATTTTATATGGGAACATAATTTTCAGCAATTTTGACAGTTTCAATGGATTCGGTTTTAAACCGAATCCGTTGAAACCATCAAAATTTGTAACAATATCAAAGTATTGTAGCCATTTGTTTTAATATTTTCATTTTTGTTGCTTATAATTACAAGAAACTTGTGTTCTTATTTCAATTTATACTCATTAAACCGGAGTTTCAATGGATTCGTTTTTAAACCAAATCCGTCGAAACCCCACAATGAGTTTATATATGCAAGTATTGTAGGAATTTTTAATTTGATCGTTTTTGTTGTATATATTTACATTAAACTTGTGTTTTTAATCCATTTTACACTTATTTTTTTGTATCTTAACTATAAGAACACAATTTTCGGCAATTTTTATCGATTCAACAGATTCGGTTTTCGAAACATTCTAAACTTGTTCTAATATCAAAGTATTGTAGCCTTTTTTTTTCCCATTTTTGTTGCTTATATTTACCTAAAATTCTTGTTCTTAGTTGAGTTTATAGTTATTAAACCCAAGTTTCAATAGATTCGGTGTAAAATCGAATTCATCGAAACCACAAAAATGAGTTTTTATATGCAAGTATTGTAGCAAATTTTAATTTGTTCATTTTTGTTTCATATATTTAAATTAGACGCTCCATCCTTCACAGAGGAAGTGCCACTCCATCAAAGACAGAGCATCTCCATCTCAGGTGGAGTGTGGAAGAGATCTAGAATTTTTTTTCCATTTTTAGATCTATTCTCAAAATTTCCCTTTTTTATTTTTTTATTTTTTATTTTTTATATTTTTTTTATTTTTTATTTCCTTACTTACTTTTAAGAAAATTGGATGGATAGTGAAATTTAAAAAAAATTAGAAGCATTTTTGTATTTTTAACAATCAAACTTAGTCAACGATTAAGTTTGATTAACGAGAGGAAAGGTGAGTATCAATATAGATAAAGTTGATTCCACATGTAAAAGGGCAAACGTCAGAGAGGTTGGATGTTATTTACTCTAATAGTAATAATAATAATAATAATTTTTTGATAGCTACCTATTGTTTTTGAAATGAGTTTTCATGTAAAGCTTCTGAATTACTAATAGGGCTTTTAACAAAAAAAAATTATAATATTAGATATTCAATTAAAAAAAATGCACTTTTAAATTATAAAATGTGCTTTTGATCGTGATAAAAAAAAAAAAAAATTTTAAAGTTATTAATAAAATATTTATAATAAAAAGGGTATACGATGATATTTCTAAAATCTATTAATAGCGAGACAATTTATTATTATTTTTTTTTTAAAAAAAAATAAACTCTAAAAGAGCTCATTTATATTTACAAAGTTCTTGAATTTTGCCAAAAAAAAAATTACCAAATATCAAAAGCGAACGTTAAAAATAGCTCTTTTAACGGGTAGAAAAGTTATACCAAACATACTGTAACAAAATCTTTTATTTAAAATAAAGAAAAATCTGCTAGTTTCAGCTATATGACACCAAATTTATGTAATCTCACAAAAAAGCATTTGAAAAATAAATAAATGAGGAATTTATCTATAGTATCACTACTTCTAGTTTTCTTCCTCTTCAATTGTGGAAAAATGACAATCAAGGCTCATAAAAAATTCTGCAAATTTAGAGCCTACCATATGGAGTGCAGTGAAGCAGAATGTTGAAAGTTTTGTGAAGCAAATTATGGCCAAGGTGCTCCTAGCCATTGCATGAACGCAGTAACCTGCTGTTGCGAAGGTGACGACAAGCCGGGCAAGACTAAAACCTGCAACTTCACTCCCTACCGCATGCCAAAATGCTCTTCCGATGAATGCTTAAGGCTCTGCAAAGCGAATTTTGGACTCAAAACGGGTTCGAGACTTGTTGCTGCCATGATTTGCCCCATTGAATGTAGGAAGATCACTGCTGTCTATATAAGCAATTCAGTAAGTACTTTTCTGATGCTTTAGATGGTAAACAATTATTTCTATCATGGATGGGATCAGTAAGCATTTTACAACAATCTGAAGGAACCACAAAATTTCCCATCTGTAGACGTAAATTTCGAAATGGAGAAGTAAATGGCAAGAGAAAATAAAAACGAGTAATTTCTTCAATAGGACCTCATCGAAAGATGTCTTGACAGAATAATTCAGAAGGGCTTCTGGAACTTCCCATGAACCCACACCCTTTCCATGCTCTTCCCCTTTCGTCGATTCACTGACTTGACACAACAGTATTCTAGTTCAACCTGCAAGAGCATAAGCATAGGCATAAGCGGTTCAACATAAGCATTAAGCAGTAGCGAAAATAAATATATAAATGAATGAATAAAAGCTTAAGATGTAAAAGTACATTGATTTCTTATGGCGTAAACTTGATAAAAAAGAAAAACTTTGTATGTTCATTTGGTTTTAATAAGAACGTAATTATAAGACAATCAAGAGTTAATACCAGACAATGACTACTGTAATCACTAATGATAGTGAGATACTTTAATCCAATTCCTGTCAATTCAGCAGCATTGCTAACACTACAGTTTACAACCGAATACCGAGATATTAGATATTACTGTATTAGTACCTCAATGAAGCCTGCACCCAAAAACAAGTTTCTGACAGTATCTATAGAGAAGAAATAAGAACGGGTTCCATCTGATCGCATGTACTCCCTGAACCCCACCCTTTGTTCTGGATTGAATCGCAGCATAGTCATGTCATACAGGCCTGAAATCCTCAAAATGAAACTTTGTCATTAATTGCTGGATACACAGGACTTATTTCAAATTTCAATATCACTAGAAAAATACTTCAAAATTTGAATGTCAAAAATGCCTACTAGTTTAAATATTTCACATCAACTCCAAAAATTAATTTCTATAATTTAATGGTTACTCACCATAATCTCTAAAGAAGAGAAGGCCACCGGGCTTCAAGACGGAGTAGCACTCTTTGATGGCTGTTGGCATCTTCTGGAGTGGTACAGCTGATAGTGTGAATATCTGATAGATCACATAACAAGAGACAAATAAAATATCAGTGTCATTATTTTCTAAATTTCTTTTTTTTTTTTTGTGAAGTAGATGGCATTCAATCACACAAAGCAATCCTTCTGTGCTCAAATAAGTTTTTTGCGAGGTTTTTGATGCATGATACTAGGCTCTTGAAAACGTGGCAGCATACCAGAGAATACAAGATGATTAAAGAACTTATACAATGAGTCAATGATGACATCAATCTTCAAATAATAAAATGAACAGTTAATAATGACAATTTATAATTCATTAAATCTCAAGCTTGCATAAATTTATATTATTTGTTTGAACTTACTATTATACATTGAATTGATATGAGGTTGGGAGTTGTCCAATCAATAAAACGTAACTAGTTACTAGTTAGAGTTTTCATTTTTCCTTTTGCTTTTCATATAAAAAGGTGAGGACATGGATTCTAATGGCTACTTGTAAATAATATAATAACTAGTGTTCATGAAAAACAAAAAACAAAAAACAAAAAACACTATTCCTATATTTTCAAACAACCTGTAGACTATAAATCTGACTATTGAGGCGATTTCGGCAAACATAAACACTTACCAATGTGATAAAGTCCACCCTGCCAATACAGCAACTGCTTTCTCTCGACAAAGACATTAAATTTAGTCTATCTATCTCTTTAACATCTGCAGAATCAAACAGAAATCTTTGAGTTCATAACATAATATGAGGCCAAATATAAATTACACCAGATATGGAACACAGGAAATAAACAAGTGGAATTTAAGAAACCTGAAACTGAAAAGCAATCATGTTGTTTTTGCGGACAACTTTCTTGGCAAGAATCACAGGCCAACCACTCTGGAAACCCAGTTGTACAGAAATCACAATGGAAGGGATGGAAACGTTCTTTTAGCGAGGCTAAATCAACGGCACCCACAAACTCTTTAGCTCTCTCAAGAATCTCAGAGCTACAATCGCATGCATATACATTGATATTCTCATTCCCACTACAAAAAAAAAAAGAAAAAAGAAAAAAGAAAAAGATGTTTTAACATAAGGCAATTCACAATCATAACCCGAAACAATGATTATCACAACAAGGGAGGAGCTTGTAGCTAACAACTAAAATCCGAATTTTATCCTCTTTCCAAAACTATGAGCATAATAAAGAATTCTAGGAACATCGAATTGTCACAATTCCAAAATGAATTTCAGATAGCATGCACAAGATAACTGATTAACAATATGAAACAATATAGACAAGAACAAATATCTAAAGAGAGAAACTCTTAGAATTACCGCAATATAGGAAGAGCAGTACTGCCATTTCCACATCCTACTTCCAAAAGCTTAGAAGATTCTCCACACGAAACCAGTTCCGGGAATTCCTTCAATAAATACCGTCTCTCCTACATCCAATAGATGGAAAATCAGACAAGACAAAACAAAAGCAGAAGAAGCCAAAACAAAACACAATATATTCGATCAATTTATGAACACCCTAAAAGCCAAAACACATGTTTAACAAAACTGATGCAACAAGAAAAACCAGTTAACATTAACAAATTCAAGTACCCAATAAAGCTTTTAAAAACATGTAATTGCACAAGGAATTCTACTAGCATAAATTTCAAAACTTTGATACCAACTTATTTTACAGCAACCCATCAACTAAAAAAATGTCAAATTCAAGTATGTATATTGCAAATCCAAATCAAACAACCCAGTTAAGATTAACAAACTCAAGTACCCAATAAAGATTTTAAGAACAAGGAAATCTACTTGCATAAATTTCAAAACTTTAATATCAATAACAACTACCCATTAACTACTAAAAAAAATGTCAAATTCATGTATGTGTATTGTAAAGCTAAATCAAACAACTCAATAAAGGTTAACAAATTCAAGTACCCAATTAAAGCTTTTGAAAACATGTAATTGCAGAAAGAATTCTACTTGCATAAATTACAAAACTTTGATACAATAACAGATACCCATTAACTAAAAAATGTCAAACTCATGTACGGTTGTAGTGGTTTGAAACCTTGAAGAATTTTCCAGAGGAATGGCGGCTGTGAAACTTCTTCCAGGCATCAGAATCCTTCTCTGGTTCTTCTTCTTCTTCTTCTTCTTCTTCATGTTGTTGAAGAGAATGAAATGGAAGCAAGTGGTGTTGAAGAGAAGGATCGTCTTCGATTTTCTGTTTCAATGTCTCCCACTCGAAGTCTTTCGAGTGGTACTCTTCTGCTTCCGCTGGTACGCATACGCTCATTCTTCGTCCCTGTTTTTTCTGTTGAACAACAAATATATTCTTGGACACTTGGACATGACCCAATAGTTTTCGGGCCCAATGAATTCTCACAATGACCCTTTTTTTTTTGGAAGAATGGGGTTTTGTTTGGGAGAGGGACTCGAACCCGCAACTTCATATGCAGGTGTGGGGGGTTTACCATTGGACCAACCTCGTCTTATCAATTCTCACGATGACTTGGTATTGTTGAATTATGTTGGGTGCTCCTACTAGCACCCCATAATTACCTAAAAATGTTGTACAGCTAAATTAGAGCCCTAGTAGAGGTGTCAAATGGGACAAGGTACCCACACTCGGTTCTCAAATTAAGGTCCCGGCCCGTGTCCAAGCCATATGATAAGTTGGGTAAGGCTCAACTTTTGAGATATGTGCTGTGTGCCCGAAGGACGGAACTTAAGAGTAGGGTCGAACTCAAAGAACCAAAAAAAATAAAAATAAACTTGCTCGGCTAGCCGCTCAGATCTTGACGGGCAAACCTACTTTGAATATGGTTAAAAATTATAAGATTATGGGTTCGGATCACATTAACTTCCTCCAATCGATTTTTCATTCTAAACTTTCTGTATTTTGTGCCTACTACTTTATTATTATTATATAATTATTAAATAAAAATATTCAGAACCAAACCATGAATATTAAATTAGGTCACGTGTATGCCTTTATTATTTTGTTAGGCTTAAATATAATAGGACCACATGAGTATAAAGTACTTGGTCCATGCCAAACAAGATCATATGTAGACTTTATTGAGCTATAAAGCTTTTACACTAAATAGGTAGGTGGGTTCTGATAGGGATGCCAAACGTATCAGACAAGGACTTCAATCAACATGCCCCATACCTTAAACCTGGTTCGATTGAGGTACCTCATATCCGACCCGTGCCCACGATAATATTTTCGATTTTCGCCCCATGCTCGAAACTGTTCTGGAAACTCTAACTGACCCATTGTACTTATGGGTATGGTTGGCTAGGTTTGAGAGAGGATACAAGTAACAATGAGATAAACAAAAAACTTGTTACGTCTATGACAAATATTAAGTGCCCATTTGGAAGAGCTGCTACGTAAGAAAGATATCAACGAAGTTTCAAATTAGTGAAGTCCATACTATTCTTTTACTATGAGATTAATGTAGTAGTAATTTCACATCATTTTGTAATCGTTTCCGTGTAATTAACGAATGCTAAGTTCAACATCTCCTTGCTGGAATTCGGTATGCTTCATGTTCCTTCCCCTGCTTGTTGCAGAACCCTTCGAAGTTCGTCTGCCATCCCTTGTAAGAGAACTGGTTTCCGAATCAATCCATTCATTCCCATCTGTAGGCATCTCTCTGAAACATTATCCTCAGTACTCGCTGTAAGGGCTATAATCAGCAACCGGTTACGGCTACAGAACTTTCGAATTCTCATTGCTACTTCGAATCCATCCATTTCAGGCATGTGAAGGTCCAAAACAACAATTTTAAAAGAGTTTTCAACCATACTTAGCGCACTAAGGCATTCGAACCCAGATGAGACAGCAGTTACTTCACAACCTAGTTTCTCAAGGAGCTTCTTGGTCACAGTCCGGTTCACACCATCATCGTCAGCTAGAATTACCCGAAGGCCTCTGAACTGAGAATTGGAATTTGGTTGCTCTGATGAATTTCCAATTGCAATTGTGGTTCTTCCATACAATGGTCGGATTTGAAACCTGAGAGCAAGTGTCATCCTTTGTGCATAACCCACAGGATTCGAGGATATCCATATATTACCTTGCATCATCTGCTTATATATAAATTCTTCAATATGTTAGTCAAAAGGTGGCAAAATTACTAATAACATAAAGAAAATTTGATCTATTCTATGTTGAACCTTACAATAGTTCCATCACATCTATCGAATGTATCGTGTTTGATCTAGTTAAGTAAGAGTTCAGGATTTTCCTTTTCGAAAAACCCCCTTAATGCTTACATTCCTATGATTGACTAGTAAATTCTAACTCAAGGCACACAAATAAAATGAATAAAGGTTTCATCTACATAAAAACTCAATGATGTAGTCTAATTTACAAACAATATTGTTCTTGAGCAAAAAGATTATCACATTACCAACAGCGAGTTCAATTTTTCGAAATAGAAACAGCCGAAATAAGTTGTGCATAAAAGAAGGGACAAACCTGCACAAGCTTTTTGCACATTTTGAAGCTCAGGCCTTCCTTTATTTCATTGCTATTGTGCCTCCAGGCAGACAATTGTTTGGTTGCAATTGATCCATCTGACTTAGAACTACCTCCACTAATCTCAATTTCAAATTTTAAATTTACATAGTCAGAGAGCATGTTTGATCTCCACATTGCCATCATTTTATCATTCTTTTCCTCAACACCACTGTCTGAGAAAACCCGAAATGCAACAGTTCCTCCCCTTCCATCATGTATGTTTAATAAATACCCTACCATATGCAAAATCACTTGAAAAGTCCGTCTCTCGTCGCCTAAAACCTGATCAGGCAAGGAGGTTTGAACATCTAATTCGAAACCAAAGCCTTTGTAAGCAGACAAGCACTTTGCAAGACAAGAAGCTTCCTTAATCATGGAATGCAACCTAAAATGCCTCATCTCTAATGGGAATCTCCCATCATCTTTCGCTGCAATTTCCATCACATCATTAACCAGAGTTGAGAGGACATTGCTGGTTCTCACCAAGGTATCAACAATAATCTTTTGGTCGAAGCTCAAATTCTCATGGTTAAATATTGAAAGCAGGCCTAAAATGGAGTACATCGGTCTCCTCATCCCGCTACTCATCATTTTTTGAAATGAGTTCCTTGCTTGGCTTGCCATCACTGCATTCTTCTTAGCCTGTTGCAATGCACGATTACGCTCACTTAGCTGCTCTCTCATTAGCTGAGATTCCTCAAGAACTGCAGCGTGTGAAAGAGCCACAGCTACTTGATCAGCAACCACTTCCACTATTTCCATTTCTTGAATGCTCCACACCCTAGACTCTGCATTTGGAAGAACTAAAACAAGTATAGCATAACAAGTATCAACCAATTCAGGTGTCCCCCCTTTGAAATTTGAAACGCGGAGCATTGGCATACGCATTGCTGCCACAGCACCCGACTCATCAGTCCCACCGCCACTTGCAACCCCAAGAGCAGAATCCGGTCCCAAAATCCTCACCCCTTCGCTCCCTCTAATCTCCAAAACATCAGGATCATTAATCGGTATAGAAAGGCGAAAACCATCATTGGAAGAACTCGCTTTCAATTCATGGGTGAGGTTCATCTCATTTCTAGACTCATTAGGCATCCAAACCGCACAATTGTACAAATCCAAAGTCTTTGAAAGCTCAACCAATGTGGTGTACAAAATGGTATGCTTATGAAGAGTCTTCCTAATCTCTAGAGTCAGCATTCGAACATGCCAACTCGCTTCCTTCTGCTTCTTCATCATCCCAACTTCCTGGTCTAACTCTAAAACATTTCGCTTCAAAAAGAACTCCCTCACTTTCCATTTGAGGAGGAGAGGGATCAATGTCAAAAGGGTAATTGCAGTAGCACACGATACGAGTGCTGTGAACAATTTCGCAAGAGTGAGAGATACTACTAACAGGAATGAATGTCTAAATTGTTCATGGTAAGTCACTGCATTTAGCAGATGGGTCAATCCACACAAGACTATAAATGCTACAAACTGAATCAGAACCCATTTGAATGGTATATTTGAGCGACTAACAAAGTAGAGGAGCTCAAGAGGTATTGAAAAATAAGCTAAACCTATCAAGTAATCACTCACTGTTTGATAAATCTTAGTGGTTTGTATAATCTCAATCTCATCCTCACAATTGCAATCATGAGCAGAAACACAACACACAATTAGACAAGATATCAAGAATCCAATACTAAGTGCTCTTGACATTGCAGCAACAAACCCCACAAATTGACTATCTGTTCAAACCATTTACATAAAAAGAACAACAAAATAAAAGATACACAAATTTATTGAATATCTTGCAACTATTCAAGATCTAATAGAACCAGAAAGTTGTTAAATTTATGCAAGTGGTAGATAGATACTCTGTTAGATCTTGAAAATCTAAGAACCCATCTCTCAAAACTCCACAAATTCAATTCTTTTTTTCTAGCTTTTGATCAGAACTGCATTCACGTTTCATCTTCTAAAACAGATCATCACTAATCATCTAAGCAACAAAATTTTAAAGAGAGAGTGAGAAAAAGGAAGAACACAGAGTCAAAGACCAGAAAAAGTTGAAGCTAATAGAAACTTACAACATATGAAACCTTATTCAACACAAAAACTTTTAATATTCAAATAAAATTTCAAACCCAAATAAAAAAAAAATTAAAATTAAAAGCACCCACAAGTCACCAATCACCAATCACCAGACTCACCACCAATACAAAAACATGAGACAAAGAAGAAAGAAGAGCTAGAATGACACCAGCTAGCAAATAATCAATAGAAGAATGAACAGCTCTCTCTCTCTCTCTCTCTATATATATATATATATATACGTATATATATCTCTCTCTCTCTATATCTAAGCTTGAAACTTGACACAGAAAAACAGAGAAACTCAGAAAAAAAAAAGGGTAAATTATACTGGTTTTGGAGAAGAAGTTGTGCAAGTATGCAAGCTAGTTTTGGAGTTCCAGAAATATTGTTGAAAGGGAGAAGTGAAAAAGAAAAAAAGATTTGAAGGTGGGGCCAGATTTATAAGATGAAGAGAACCTAGACATTGTTCTATATATTTGCTTACAACTTCACTCCACTTGCCTTCACACCTTTTCTAGTTACATATATTACTTTTTTTTAAAAAAATATAGTTCCCAATTAATAGATTTATTAATTGGGAACTATATTTTTTTAAAAAAAACTTTCGCTATTGGTAGGATTCAAGACGCTGATCCAAGCGTCATTTGACCAAGCCCCGAGCTCATCCAACTACTAGCTGAGCTACGCTCTTGTTGACAATAAATATATTATAATAATTCGACAATGCTAATAGATTAGCATTATTATAATACATTGGAGGAAAATACAACCCTATAATAACATTATTATAATAGATTGGCTTATGATTTAGTAGAATTTTCTATTGATTCTATTGTTATATCAATATCTAATTCCTAGATATGATTGGTTTAACTTTCAACGACATTTTAAATTTGAAACCAAACGGGTGATCTAACTATAATATTATCTATTTGACTATTTCCCATTATTACAGTGATGAGATTCGAAACCTTCCACCGTAATTGTGGAAAATGAGACATAGATCACTTGAGCTAGGATGTGACTTGATTTACAAATCATTAAATAAAAAAGTTACAAGTTGTATGAGAGAGAAAGAGAGGGAGAGAGAGTCAAATCCTAGATATTTTAGGTGTTGAGTCTGTTTTTATGATTGAAGCAACGCTATTTTACTCAAATTTGATGTATAAATCTAGTGTACAAATAATGTAGCAACACTCTAATCTATTTATTTAAATCATGTAAATCTAATACAATTTAAATAAATAGATTAGAGTATTGACACATCATTTGGATACCAGATTTGGACAAAATAACATTATTGTTATGATTGACATGGTTGGTGAAGAGAACCTAGACCTTTCACACAAATTCTCCTCTCACTCCACTCTTTACTTGCTCTTTTATAGTTGATATGATTGGTGAAGAGAACCTAGACCTTTCACACAAATTCAACTCTTTACTAGTTTACTTGCTCTTCACTCTCTTTCTCTCTCTCCTTTTTTTTTTTTTTTTTTAATTATTAGTATTCAATATTCATATTCTATTATAATTTGTTTATTATTTTTAAAATAATTATTAAGATATAATTAATTTAAATGATAATTTATTTTTTTTTACGGTATCTATCAATCCATTATCTATACCAGGTATTTTTTTTTAAAGCTTTTGCATTCGAACCGCTGATTTGAGAGTTATTTATTCAAACCCCAAGCTCGTCTATCTAACAACTAAACTACGCCCCCCCTGTCCCCGTGGCTTTAATGAGAATTGTTTATATTACTTATGTGAATGACTGTTATTTGATTGAATTGTTATAGGGTTAATGCATCACATTACTCTTGCCTTTGACAACTCACAATATGTTACATTTAAATTTAATTATATAAATTTTCTTTATGGTCATGACAATTCACGTAACGTATCATGTACACATTAATTTGAATAAATATTTTGGACAATCTAATCCAATATTTGTTTTATTTTTATTTTTTTGAAAAGCGGACAATCTAATATATTACTCATTAAAAAATATATATAAATGTTGGATGCATTATTGCAAATAAATGTTGACATTTTTGGAAAACATTGTATTATTTATGTATGGTTTGGTGTTCCAAAAATGATCGAAAATAGCTTGAGAGAGACGGAGCCAAAGATTTAAGGTGTGGGGTATCGCTCGCACTTTAATGGTGCAAAGTATGTAGGCATCACGTACAATGTAGAATCCTCTCTCTCTCTCTCTCTCTAAAGTCTTAACCCCAATTCATTGGGCCTTTTCAGATTCCAGTCGCTGTTAACTTTAACTTTCTTTCCATCCAACGCGGTCCGGATAACTATTCCAAAGATATGAAAACGGTCACTTTATATTTTGTATTTTTATACGGAAAGTGAGACAAAAAACCCTAACCAAAATGAATAAGGAGACACAACAAACTCAACTAAGAATCGATATGAATCCACAATTTTAACATGTAAATTTAATTTTAACGAGCATACATATTCACAAAGATGGTGTTAGAAAGAATAAGTCTACAATTAGCGTCTAGAATATCATTCACGGTATTCAAATACCAACTCCAACGTTACCTTATCGATAATGAAAAGAAAGTTAATATTACAAATAAGATGTAATATAACACCATGATGTTACGTACTCAATCAATCATATTGGATTACCTTACATGTAAGGCGATATTAATAGAAAGCAACATATACAAGCCTCGCTAGAGGAATGCTAACGTTAGTCGCTAAATATTCACGTATTTTAAGATCTTTTAAAATTCTGTCTTAAAGATCTAACAAGAAGTAAAGTCTGACGAGAAATTATAATTCAACTGAAATCAACATTTAACATTGTAGCTAATATGGTAAACTCAAAATCCATTACAGTCTCACTCCCACCTACAGCAAACTTTTCCTGTCTCTCATCAACACCACCAATGACACTGTAATCTACCCAAATATGCACACTGTAATCATCCCAAGTCACATAAACTACTTATTTGATAGCAAGAATTCGAACTCGAACTCCAGTCTACGAATAGTATACATAAACTAGCCAAGAACTCCAAAATGCCAAAGCAAAGGCAAGTAAAGTGTTATAATAGAGAGCATATGCAGAGTCATGGTATTTTTTTTTTTTCAGCCATCATCCTTTTGACTCATGGTGCAAGCTTTAAACAGCATCAGCTGACAAAAAAGAGTAGAGTGTGCCATTTGGTCTGTACAGATATATAATACCACATTTCGATAGGATGCAAGGAGTTGTACATCTATTTGATTTCGTAGAAAGCACCTATAAGTCAGATATATCTACGGCAATGAGTACTTTCCATACCCTCAAAACAATCTTTAATCTGGAATTTGATCGTAGTCCCCATTTTCAGGCGATTGATGTGCTCCGTGACCTGCTCTTCCTGCAAAAGAAAACATCTCATTTCAGCGATTCCTATCTTTCTCTCTCTTTATATCTTTCTCCAATGTAAACTATACCTGGCATTTCAAAACCAGTAGAGCTTCTGGCATCTAGGCTACTCCTCCACTCTGTTGGTCTTGAAGGTGTGATATTCATACCACAAGATTGAATCATGAAATGACTTCCTCCAATAGGTTGATAATCATCGTTTACCCTCACCGGATTTCTCCCAGAAGAGTCAACGGGTGAGCGGAAGCCAACACTTGATACCGATGTCCCGCCAATTGGCGAAGGCAACTTGCTGCCAGAAGCATCATTTTTTAAACCGGCACCAACATTCTTCCTCGCGTCAATCAGAAAGGTACCAACAATTACCTGAGGATCCAATAAATGATGAGCTAAATAAAAGACAGGGTGCAAGTAAAATTGTTGTGCCCTACATCATACTCAGAGATTTGATTCAAACAATTGTATATTCTATATATTACCTGAACTGGACCAGCAGCCTTTAGGGGTCCACCAACCCCTCCCCCAACGATCTGACCATCTGTACTAGATAGACATACACTGAGCCCACCAGTTCTTCCTCCAATTTCGGTACGTACATAAGATCCGGATAACGAAACGATCTCAAACCGACCCTAACATCAGATTTTGAAGGAGCAATTATATTTTGACAGTATCAAACAAGCAGACAACAAGTAAAACACACTTCAATTTGCCTTTCTTTTTTCAGTACTTAGACTAGAATAAAGTGACAATATTTAGGCCCATATGTAAGGCCATACACTTCTGGAGGCCTTGGCCACTGTGAGAAAATCCAAAACATCTCAATATGGATCTTGAAGCGGTCCTACAGTATTAGTACTACATGTTTTAGTTTCTTTTGAGTGCTCTCACAGTTCTAATATGGAATTTTGACAAACAGATCTCCTATTGGGCAGTGCAAAGTGCAAACATAGTTTCAGGACTTTATCAACTAAAAGACCAAGTCACAACACACCTAGCTTGGAAAAGGTCGAGAACTGATGGTACCTAGAACGATTTTTTACTCCTTATCTTTCCTCCATAAACCATACTGCTGACCCTAAAAAAGCGGTTAGATGTAAAGGCCAGTATAATGGAATCTATATGACTACATACTGAGAGATTGAGGAGATTTATCAGACCCACTAAAATTTAGACAAAGATATTAACAATTTTGTATTCCCGAGTTTGTTTTCCACATTGAATTTTCATGTTTGCTTCTAGAATTTGTTGACCATGTTATGAAGTTTCAAAAACAAATAACTAAATATTTTTTTGAGGTTATTCTTTTGTATATTTTCCACGTTCTTAAGTTGTGCTCTCTTTTGTGTTTTCTTAGATATATAGATATTACAAAAAATCATAATTGACTTTCTCATAAATAAAAATTCTAATATCTTCAGAATCAACGATGCCAACTTACACTTGTCATATATAACAACCATTCCAGACTGTTCATTAATCTCCTAAAAGTTTATATTACTATATTGAAGTTAATATAAACCTTTTTTAAAGGATACTAGTAAATGCATTGACCATGTATTGATTACTACAATTCTAATGTTGCAAATGCACCAATGGAATGAAATAATTGTTCAATAATGTACAAGGGCTAATAGCTTAATATTATTATTCTGCTATACTCCATATGATTATAATATGTTGCCATGATGAATAAAAGTTATTAAAAGCCTAACTTGATTCAGGACATTACTTATGGATTATTAACTTAAACCTCCTGAGAACACTAATTAAATCAAAAGTAGATCAATTTGGTTATTATAATTTGTATTTTCCTGTCAGAATCCAGTGATCAAATCCAAACTTAGGCTTATCCCTAACAGTTATGACATGTGCATCTGTCAGACCATGCCCACTTGAAGGGGAATAGTTTTTGTAATAGACAGTGTCACAGTGACAAGAGATTCTCTCTCCCCAATATGATTATGTGTTGTTATAGAAAGTGACCCAACTCACTCACTCACTCTCCCCCACCCCCAATAAAGGTATTTCTTCCTTACTGCGCACTTTAACAAGCATTCCATTGCCAAAACATGTTATGTACATCACGACTGTAAGATATAAAGGAAAATCATATGCAGCTATTGTTGACTTCCCAATTTATTTTTACTTCTTTTAGAAAATCATAATTATGTTTGAAGATTGGCAGAAGAGTTAAGAATAAAACTGTGAAATAGAAAGGGACAAACACATAAACATACCTCGTAAGTGATGTTACCTCCTGATGTCGCTGGCTGGCGGAGAGATGCATTAGAAATTGAACCAGATGCAGAGAGAATACATATCTCACGTTTACTTTGTTGCATGAACACCATAATTTTATGGGAAACATCCTATTGAATGCATTCATTTACTATGTTAGAGGGGTGAAACATAAAGAAAAGCTTTTCATTCATTTTAAAACCAATATTGGCATCTGAACTTGCCCACTAGGTAATCCAAGACCAATATTTAAAATGCTAAAAGAATATAGAAGTTGTCCAACAGACATCAGAACAAAGTCAAGGAACTCTACATCCGATATCTGTAATGTGAACAGATTCAAAACAGATATATCTATGAATTCTTTTTCATCATGCAATCAAATTCAGAAGAAATGCTATCCAGTATATTTACTCATTTGAGGTCGGTAATTGAATGGGGTTAAAAGAAAGAACAGTTCTAATAGAAAAATTATAGATACAGATTTTCCCATTCAACTACCAGAAAGAATGATTGGGATGGACGTAATTCCATTATCATATCTCAGTTTCCAAATGCCATGAAAAATAAATAGACTCCAAGACCAACTTGTTAACCCTAGATTTTACAAACATTAGAATGAACAAAGTCTTAGGGAAAGCTTGGGGAAAACCAGTCATTTTATCATTTAATTGATTTGTTATTAGTTGAAGTCCCCAAGTGAAGGGAAGAAAGTAAAAATGGAGATAAAATGAATAAAGGTAAAAAGTATGTAGTCAGCATGAAGGAAAATGGCCACAGCCCTGAAGAAAGATTCTAGGATAGAAGGATTCTTGGTGATGGAGAAGACAAGACAGTCTAGACTTATGACAATTAATGACAAAGATTGTTACCAGCCAAAGAAAACTACCACAGCCACCATAATCATTATATCCATATGCCACCATAATCATTATATCCATATGCATGTTGCTCCTCCAAACAATATAATTTTTATAAAATGACGACTATAAAATGCGGGAAAGATATAGATTAGTTCTTGAATTATAATCAGAAATGCTTGTAACCTAGAAAACATATCAATTAAGAGGAACACCTTGTCTCCATTGACCATCTTGAGCCCATCAAGTAAAATGACAAAATAATTCATGTCAAATTTTGCCCAATATTACCCGAATCCTAAACAGATAAAGAGGGCCATAGAAAGCAAATAATCATAACCTTCCAAAAAGGTTAATAAGAATAGTCAACTAAGGAAACCCATTTTTGTCTTATGTTGTTTAGCTATAAGCATATTATCACACATCTGTATATGTAACCTTAACACTTCGAAAGAAGAGATACATTCACTAAAATTCAATTCCAAAATACCACCTAACCACTACCATACATGTACATGTGTAACATTATACAGGCATTCACTACAGCAATTAGACAAAATTATAAAAACCATTTATACCACAATGACACAATCCCCTATAACTATAATAAAGAGATGTTTCTGGTTTTCTTTTCTTTGTCCCTAGTTTGACATTTGTTCCTATTGCAGCATTAAGATATGATCTTGTATGACAGTTATCATATAGGTATACTACAATAGCTGGAAGTCTGAAATACAAAGACAATAGTGAGAACTAGGAGCTTTCAGATATAGTTATGTCAGGACTTCACAGTTTAAATTAAAGAGAAAAACAAATGATAATGATTATTGGCAGGTTTAGAAAAGAAGAAACAGAATCAGCCTCTTCATGAGATTATATCATAATTAAAATTTTCTTGATTCTCATACGGATAAGAAGTTTCATAAATTGGGCTAAATTTTTGCATGTTTCTTTCTCTTTAAAGAAATATTGCATGCTTTGTGTTTGTGTGTATTTTTTTTTTCACTTGGATCTCTTCTGTTTCCTCGATTTTGCCCAGATACTCCTTTTCTTAACTCTTGTTCTTGTTTAGCCCCCTCGGCCCCTCCTTTTGAAAGTTGTTTCTATTTCTACTCTGTCTCTTCCTCACTTTCCTCCCTTTCCTCCATTTCTGAGGTTTCTTTCACCTTCAATTTCTTAGTAAAATTGGGTGACGGTATTCTGCCTAAATAGTAGATACAGGTAATAAATAAGAGAATAATAAAAGGATGAACAAAGTCATGAACTCGTGTATGTCTCACCATGGTGAGTCCATTTTGGCATTTATGTCTCGATATCTAAAAAGGAAATTTAGAAACTTCCAAGGCTACAGGGGATACATACCTCACCAGCAGCTACATTAATAACATGAGGAGTAAAAGCTTCCCCTGAATTGCCTGCATCCAGAAATTGAAGGTCGGAGCAGCAGTGAGTTATTAAGTTATACCTCAAGCTCAACAGAAACTACTGAAGAACCTATTTGGACCAAGCAACATATAAACCCAAAACAAATAAACAACTTTACACCATTTGACAGAGAAAACAGATATTGCAATATAATTAATACAAAGTGTTTTTTTTTTTTTTTCAAAAACAAAAGTGAAACAAAACAAATTTCAGTACTATATATGTATATATATTAATATATATAGAAGGAAGAATTCTGCATTATTTTCTTTTATTGAGAATTAAAAAGAGAAAGGAAAAGAACTAGGGACTCTCACTCACATAAGAAACAACTTCATGGTCCACCAAAATTTGCCCATTCAATAGCTTAATATAGACATGATATGCACAAAAGGCTACCCAATCACCATTTTGTAACTTGAAACAACACTTTTTGCAGTTACTCAACCAGCATTATGGGTCACAGCCAGAGATAGTAATCAGAAAAATAACATCCATGCATTATGGGCTAACTAATATCAATATTTTTTTTATAGGAAAAAAAAAATAAAAAAACTTTTATCGATACTGAAACTTATAAGATATTTTTTGCATATTTCCTAACTAGCAATATTCTCACAGGTAAGAACAGTCACAAATACATCCTTAATCAACCTAAGAATCAAATTGTAAAAGTTTTAAAAGAAAAAGAAATGAGGCTTGGTTAATAAAAAAAAAAAAAAAATAGTAATAATAAGAGACTTAAGGCTAAGCTAACCAAAAAGACATGCACACATTTTATCCACAAAAATTGACAACAAAGGGAAACTTTCAATTACGTTTTCTGCATACGACATCTTTGACAGCTTATGCAAGAAACAATACACGCAGATACATGCAATAACCATTATGGCACCAAACAGACAAAGAGGGCACTAATACAAACACCACAAAGGTATCACATACAATGTAAAAATAAGATCACAAACTCAAGGAATTTTCAGTTAAGTTCATCGAATTCAATATAGAAATAGTAAAAAGCTGGTTGTTTTATAAAGATAGCAAACAGATTAAGCATCAAAAACAGTATTAAAACGCCTAACAACTACTATAACTCAAACAAAACAAAAAAAGCTTACACACAAATGCACCTATTTACAGCAGAGCACCAAAAACCAAAAAGTTAAAGCATGACCAAGAACAAACCACATAAGTACTTTTAACTTGACAAACAATCCAATGAAACCATTACATAATAAAGAAATGGGGCTCACTCAAAGAAAAGAATTGTAAGAAAATCCACATAGATTATAAAAAACCAACAAAAGCAACAGAAAAATAAAAAAACAAAAAAAAAAAACAAAAAACAAAAAAAAGCTACTTTGAATCACACCATAAAGTACTTGCAATTTTGCAAAGGACATAGAGAATGAATGCACCAGAAGGTTGACAAAAACACCCAAAATTCAAACCAGAAGCACAAAAGTGAACCAAATAAAATTAACAGCAAAAGCCCTTTAAATTCACGAAATTGAAAATTACCCACCGAAAAAAAATCAAATTTTGTTTCATTCCCACTCACCAAAACCAGAAAGCTGAGATTTCTTGGTGGTCATCGAGTAGGAAGAGGTGGAGCCACCACCGGAACCGAGCAAGGCTTGTTGTTGGTCCCTCCTATCCTTGGAGTTGGACGAAGACGACGCCGTCTTCTTCGCCGCCAGAGCCTGCTCCGGCGTCCCGTACTTTCTGGGCCTGCCACGTTTCCTCCTCGCCGGCTCCAGCGGCGATGTCACGGCCACCGAGTGCGGGTACACCATTTGGTGAGACCCACCACCACCACCACCCCCCTCATCGTTGATGTTGTTGTTGGATGGAAGCATGCCATTGGTCGGAGAGGGAGTGGTGGTGGTAGCAGCGGCGGCGGCGGCGGCGGAGGTGGTGGTGGGGTTGATGTGGTGGTGGTGCTGGTGGTGGTGGAAGTAGGAGCTGAGTTGTGGTAGTTGCGTGTCGTTGGGTTCCATTTTGTTAGATAGAATTTTAGAGAGAGTATACGTGTGTGAGAGATATTTTTTTTATTTTTTTATTTTTTTCAAGCAATGTTTAGGTTTTTTTTTTTTTTTTTTTTTTAGGTTTTTATTTTGTTTTTTAAGTGGATGATTCTCAGCCGTTGGATTGGTGTTCTGCTTTGTGATTTGGACTATCATGTTTGACTACCACAACTTAAAATTTATCAACTTGACATTTTGAGTTAAATCTAACGTTTCATCCATCCACTTCATTGCAATCTATGGTAGGTGTCAATGTGTCATTATCCAACATCCAGTCCGATACAATCAGATCGAATAAATTATGATTCGATTCGATCCAATCTTAGAATAGCATTTGATCTGATCTGATCTGATCTAATTGCATAGTATTTAAATCTGATCCATGATTAGATTCATTTGAAGCGGTTTTTAATATATAAAAGTTAAAACATTATTAAATTAACAAAATAAAATAATTAATCTATACACTTTTTCAAATAAATGTCTATTGTTAATAAAAAAAATACATAAAAATTCATAATATATAAATTAATTACAGGGTAAATTATTGGGGGTTTTTTTTTTTTTTTTTTTTTTAATTATCATTAAGATTTCAATCTAACCATTGGATATATTTGATGATGTGCATTCACTCTTGACTTAATGGTTGTATATCGAATACACAACCCCTTCCACGTTTGTAGTGAAGGGTTTCAAGTCTCATTATGTGTATATTTACTAGTATGTGCATAGATTTTTCTTTGGTATTGTGGAAGTAGCTATCTTTATGGTATTGTGAAAGTTGAGTTGTGGGAGTAAATATCTAGATCACGAAGATGTCTTGGAAGTAGATATTTCTCGAATGTTGCGGAAGTAGAGTTGTGAGAATATTTGTAGAGGTAGATATTCAGGTTGTGGAAATAGAGTTATGACTTCTGTGAGTAATTATTCAAGTCATACAGATAATGTCGAAGTAGATGTTTCTGTGATGGTGTGGAAGTAGAGTTGTGAACCATACCCTATAAATATTATAAGAATAGATATCTACATTATGTTGTGGAAGTAGATATAAAGATCACGCGTGTAGTATATATCCCAACAAATCCATAACTTCGCTCAGATATATGAATTGGTGATTAATATATGAATGGATAAAAAATGTTTTAAGTATTTTCTTTTATAGGTAAATACACTAAGATTCTTTGAAGTTTGGTATGAGTAAAATTAAATAGTAAGTACATTTATCTATTCAGACCTTCTTAGCTTTTAAAATTAACTTTGAAAAACCGATCAAAAAACTAAATTGATGATAGTTATTGAAATTTAAAAAATGAAGATATTTTTTTATAAAATAAAATAAAAAAATAAAGGCAAATACAAATAATTAAAAAATTTAGAAACAGTTTTTAATTAAAAATTGTAAATTTAAAAACAGTAAAAAAAAAAAAAAAATTAAAATGAAGATGTTTTAGACTATTGGAAACAATTTTTTATTTTATTTTTTTGGAGTAGACTATTGGAAACGTATCATTATGACATGACATTATGTATCATTATTAATTAAGTCGTGAAAAGAATTAATATTTGTCGGGTTAATTGCATGAACAATCTTTAGGACTTAACGTAATACTAATGCTAGACAAATCAAAAAGATTAGTCTAAAAACTAACTTAAATATTATGGCGGATGGTTTATTTATTAACCATGTCATCCTATGATTTGTATAGTAAGAACAACTTACTTACCACTTCATTTGAGTTGAATTTTTAATTAATTATTTAGGTTGTAATGTATTATTTTTAACATAATTTTGCATGATACTCAACTTTTCTTTTAATTACATGAATGCCTGTTGCCGCAGGTTGACTTCCGTCAAGACTAATAGTCGACTAACCTGAAAATGTAAAAAATCACAATTAACTCTGCCAAAAATGTTGAGAAGAGAGGAATGTCAAAGTTGAATTGTCCAAAGTTTAAATTAATAATAATAAAAAGATTGTGGGCCTCCTCTGTCGGAGGAGGCCAACGATTTCTTCCCTTGTGTCGAAGGAGATCATTCCTCCACCATCATGGATGAATCTCCACAGTTAGAGGAGGTTTAATTATTATTTTTACATAATATATATATATATATATATTTATATTTAAAAAATTTATATTATCAGTTCGTCATGATATAAAATATATCAAGACAAAGAATGTGGACTATTAGATTTACATACTTTGACTCAGAGTGTATGCACTTGTCAAAATTTCTCCATATCCTGATATATTTTATATCAGGACGAACTGACAATAGAAAGAATATATATATATATATATATATATATATAAATTTTTTATTAATCTAAAATTTTAGTGTAATTACATGGAAAATGATGATTGGATGTTTTTTTTAAAAAAAATTCATTTATTATTTTTCTATAACCAAAAGACCAAATTACCCTTCAACCCTTGCATCCTAACAACGGTCAATGGTTTTGATGGTTCATGTAATTAAAGAAAAACTTGCATATGTGTGCAATTATATCAAACCCTAACAAAATGTTTGTGCAATTTTTTAATATTGACCGTATAACTCTATGAACCCTTTTGTACATTCAATGATTCACTTACAGTTTAATTACAGTTTAAGTGGTTATGTACTTTTCGTTCACATTTTGTGATATAGACCGAGTTCTACATTTGTCTATAAAATCATAAAGTGTGAGAAAATCCTTCCTTATAGTGGGAGTTGCTCCTTTGTTTTTCAAGTATCAAGATTCTAGTATTACTTTTGTCTATAAAATCACTAATTGTGTGGAAATCCCTTTCCTATAGTGAACGTTGCTTTTCGAATTTCGCTTGTAAGTTGAAACAATTGTTCTCATCAGGTTTCCTTGACCTGACCGGTGTCAGACTAAAAAAAAAAAAAAAAACTTTCAACCCTTATCAAAAGTCAAAATTGCCAGGCTTTGGAAAATGACCAAAATAATCCAAAAATGCAGTGGCAGTTTTTTGGTTTCCTGTTTTTAAAAAAGTAACGGTTTCATTTTTAAACAGTTGGTGTCCACCCTAGTAAATCTCTCTCGGTTCAATTTTTAAACAATCTCATCATTTCAAGTGTTTCATCGTTCCAAACTCTGGTAATCTTTCTTCTGTTCCAATATATAACTTCAAATGGTGTTAAAATTCACAACTTTATAGGGGGCTTGATCACTTCTGTTCTGTATGGTGGTTGAAACACAGGCAATGCTGAAGAAAAGAATAATATCATTGGACATAAATTGATGGAACCAGGTTTCTGATTCTTTAATTACCAAGTTATATAATTTACAGCATTTTACAGTTGAATCATGTAATCTTAATCTGTGTTTCCTCTGTTGTAAAAGTTGGACTTTCGAGTTTCGATAGACGAAAACTTCTGATTGTTGCATTGTGTTTGTAGGTGGAGTTCATGATGACAGGAAGGAGATGGTGGTGCAACTTCATGTTGAAGAAGGTGATTTCTCATTGTTAGGACCCAGAACCAATGGATGCTCATCTGGGTTCTCTGATAAGCCTCTTTCATGCTTTGGTTGTGGCATTGGATGGTCCTTGTGAGTCTCAAAACTTTTTTATGTCAGTTCTTGCCCTCCTCCATTGCAGTCTCTTGGAGGTTGAATTTTGTGATCCTCCATTATTTTTAAGAGATTGATTATTTTTTTTGCAGATTTTTGATGGGTTTTGCGTTTCCTCCATTATGGTACTATGGTACGGTTCTTTATTTTCGGAAATATTATATCAAAGATCCAAGGGAGCGGTCTGGCCTTGCAGCATCAGCCATTGTTGTAAGCAGATAAACCCACCATTTCTTTCTCATTTCTGTGTGTAGTTTGGGGCACTTACATGTTGTAGCATCTTGTGTGAACAATGATTCTGTTATTCTTCAATTGTCTTGCAGGCTTTGATTAGTTCTGTTGCCGTCTTGATTTCCCTCATCGCTGTGTTTGCATTTTCCGGGCAGAAGTGACTTTCAAATATGAATATATAAAGAGTGCATAGCAGAGTATAGTAGTAATCATGAAGTGATTGTAAACTTTCCTGTAACAACATTTCTCAAATCTAGAAGCAAATGCATTAACATAATCCGTGTTGATCTTTTAACCAACAGAGACTTCATTCAAACTCGATAAGTCATTAGAATTGACAAACGAAAAAGATATACAGACAAAGGTCCGTCCTAATATACATACAGATACAATTGCACAAATACATGCCACGGGTGCAGCAGCACTTTCGGAACACTGGTTCTTCTCGGTAAATCAATATTTTCATAAGTATCAAGGTTTACTAAACAAAACAATGCACGAGTTTTGTAACTTCAGAGCTCATCCTTGGGTGGCTCCCCATCGATAGCCTCTTTTGTAGACATTGTGTTATGCGAATTCTTAAGTTCTTCTAACTGCAAAGAACATAGTTGGGGTGTCTCAATAATATATTCCTATTGAAGCAGCCATACGAAGAATAAAATAAAGTGTTTTTCCAACGGCAAGAAGTGAATAAAAAGAATTAATAGTTCAATGAAATGCAGAATCAATGGGGATAAGCAAAACACCATCTTGGCTAACATGTTAGCTAAAAATTACTACCGTAAGTTAGTTGCTATGTGAAAAGTGACTCAGAATTCAGCGAAAATGATGATCTTGAGGCCATTGTGTTAAGGAACCTTTTCGGTTGAAAAAACCATAATGGGAATATGAATTTTGTGGTTCTTGGATGGAGGAAAGAGGCTCTTAAATCACATACAGAAGAGAAGCAATGGTAGATATAGGAAAGTATAAAACATAATCACCTTTAATGTTTATATTCCTTTCTAAATTCTTGTTGTGGTTGCAACGAACATGGTGCAAGCGTTAGGTTTCGGATCCCCAAACATTACAACCTCATATATTAAAGGAATTAAATATGAGAAATGCAAATTAGAAAAAGGAATTTTGGGAGGATGAACGATAAGGGCAGAAAAAAGTAAGAAAAGAAACGAAAACACATATTGGTAGAACATGACGATTTTACACTTGGCTGCAACTTTACAGGCATTTGCATACAAACATTAGTGCAAGGCTGACAAGAATAGATTAGGACTTGACTGTAATCACCTAGGAGAAACAGAAAGAGATGGAAAGATTTTGCAAGTTAAAATCCAAGAAGAAAAACGAATTCCAGGCCCTTTATCGGAACAAAAGTCGTTTAAAGTCTCAAACAATAGAAAGTGTACATGTTCACTCCAGGCAGCAGTGCTGAATCAATTGACCATGGAATGAACTCAACAACATTTAAACAAACCTATTATACATATCTCAATTACCCCAACCCAATGCGACTCAGATCAGTGTCCCATAACCATTTTACGCACAAAGGTCGTTAGAGAAGGAAAGCTGAAGTCCAAAAGTTTAAGTTCAAAGATCAATCAAGTTGAGTTCGTTAATATTCGACAAACATTTATGCAGACACTGGATGTATATGAAGTCTATTCAATGATAATTTTGTTAAATTAGACGAGATACATAAAATTGCATTCCCTCCACAACATCTATATTCATAAAGCTAAATAATCTTACAACAGAAATGCATGTTATGTTTGATTAAGTGCAAAATGTAAACAAATGACTAAATAAAAAGGCACCTCTTTGCAAGTTTCTTGGTGTTTAGCCAAAAGATCATCATATTTTGTTTGCAAATCTGACATTTCGGCTTGTAGATTTTCATATTCAGACACGCTAGGACCTCCTAGTTTCTGTTGAACAAACCTGCCCAACGAAAACCAATAACAAAAACACCAGCTTTTGAGCAAATTATACAACCCCATCTCAAAAAAACAAAAAAACAAAATTCATATCAACTCACTCAAGGGCAGAGGAAGGCTTGTCATTTTGCTCGTCATTTTGCTCATACAATGCAACCAGAACTACCAACACAAATGAAAATAAAAATAAAAATTACACAACTTTAAAATTCATTGAAGAAAAAAAAAACCCAATTAAAAGAAAAGCAAGAACCTTTAGTGAGAGCATCAAGAACTCCACTGGAATCCAGATATTTCCTAAAAGCTTCCTTCTTTGCATCTTTTTCCTGAATTAGATAAGCAAGTAGTGAAGATTTTACATCAAAGATTAGATTTTTCATGTTTATATCGAAATGGGTCAGCTGCACCTACATTACATGTAAAAGTTTCACATTTTTCTGCCGACAAAATTCTTACTTACGTACTTACCTCTTTGTATCGCATCATCGTTTTCTGCTGATTTCTCTGCTGATGGGGTTCAGCTCAGTTCTGTTCTATAGCATCTAAAAATTTGAATTAAAAACAAAACTGAAAATTAGACAGCAACCACCGTGATAGAGCTGGGTTGGTTGCAGCCCAAATAGTCGATTTGTATTCGGGCACAGATCAGAATCGACCCATCTGACCCCCCAACTTAAAAAAAAAAAAATATATATATATATATATAGAGAGAGAGAGAGAGAGAGAGAGAGAGAGATAATTGCACTAGAATACCCTGTATATATACGAAATTGTTTTCTTTTCTATGTGGAAATTAATTCCTTAATTAAACGGATACTTCTTCGAAACCCTTGACCATTAGATTGATTAATTGAGATTTTGATGCATATCAACTCTTAGCACATGTGGTTTTGCATATCCCATCCACATTGGTGGTTAGTGGTTTGAGTTTTATCATACACATTTTAAAAGCATATGTAGATATCCAGGTTGAACATGTATTGTTTGATTTTTATAGATACCGATAGTCCTAATGTAATATAACTGTAATAGTAGTAGTAATATATATATATATATATAAATTCTATTATCAGTTCGAACTGACAAAAGTTATATCAGTTCCTTGCATGTGGGCCACTAAATTTAAATACTTTGACTTGGCTGTATGCACTTGTCAGTCAAAGTATTTAAATCTAGTGGCCCACATACAAAGAACTGATATAACTTTTGTCAGTTCGAACTGATAATAGAAAGACTGATATATATATATATATATATATATATTAGATTTTGATACCATAAGGGAAAGTATTAAATTGCCCCTGTAGTTTAAAAAAAAAAAAAAACACAAATCCATGGTTGATGGATTTTTTTTTACATAAATTTATGGGTTAGTTTTATAATTTTTTTGTTGGTTAGTTGTACTAAAGTACCCTGAGTTTCTTCATTTGGGCAAAATGTCTCTGACTTTCATAAATTCGACACAAAGTTACCCTGATGTTAACTTCCCATTGTTAGGTGTTAATGTTAGAAGGGTAATTAAGTCTTTTTACCATCTAAATATAAAATAATAATTAAATAAATGCATATTATTTAAATATTTAAAATAAAAAAATAGATGGAGTTAAAATCATTTAATAATAACAAGATCATTTTAATATTTTCTCCTTACTACATAACACAATGAACACAACAAGATCATCACTATAGCTCCAACTATTGCAATTATCCACTTTTATTTCTTCTTCTGCAGTGATGCAAAACTCAAATGAAACCCACAAAAATGCAATTTTGTTACCTTAGAAAGCATTTATGATTCATCAATTCAACTCCAAATATTGAAGCAGATTTACCTTTGTGTTCAACTTCCAAGTATATTAATTTTTCTCTCGTTTGTATAGGACTTGTTAAACTTTGTCCCTCTGCTCCAAATCTCACATCTGGTTTCATTTTCTTTGTTTGTAGCAGCAAAGACAACACGAACAATTCACAGAGCAAATTAGTTTGCAATTATGTAACATCATGTTATCACTTTCGCTAAACTTGTTTCCATCTCCAAACAGCAAACCAAAGTTGAGTTCAAAATAAGAACTAGCTCTAGTACTGCACATAGCATGTTCAACTTCTAAATAAAAATCAGTATTTGGGTCTGTTGGTTTGCGGGTCCAGACCCAGACCCAAGAAAATTGGTGGGTCGGTGGGATGGGCCTGGGTCCTCTTTAGACCCACAGGTCCAAACCTGAAACCGAACCCATGAATATATTCGGGTTTGGATCTAGATCTGGGTCTGGGTCTGGGTCTAGGTCTAGTAGGACCTGACCCGAACCTAACCAATTGACATCCCTACTTGTAATAGCTTCTTTTTTTTTTGGTGAATCTTGTAAGAGCTTTCTTTTAATAATCTTTTATCAATATTCAAGTATAAATTTCCCACCCCTTACAGTTCTGCAATTTTGTTCTTGGAATTAATTTGGGTTTTGTGTTTGGTTGGTTGTGATGAAGATTTTTTTGGAAGAAATGGATGGGTTAGCGATGATGTTGGGGATGAGGATAGAGTTGATGATATTGTTGGAGATGAAAATAGAGTTTTTTTTTTGTTTTTTTGTTTTTTTTTGTTTTTTTGTTTTTTTGTTTTTTTGTTTTTTGTTTTTTTTGTTTTTTGCTTTAATAAATAAATAAATAGTAATAATAATAAATATATTTTTGATTATGTGTTAGGGGTAAATTTATCCTTTCATACATTTGGCAAGTCAACCATTAAAGTTAACAGCTTGACTTTAATGGGAGGGTGTGTTTGTATTGAATTTATGAAACTTACCTACATTTTGCCTAAAGGAAAAAATGCAGGGTACTTTAGTACAATTAACCATTTTTATGATAATTGATTCATGATTATAAGAATGTTTGGGCCTTTGAGTAGTTTAAACATTTTCGTTTTTCTTTTAATTATTTGTTAACGTGTGAACAAATTTTATTTGTTTTAGTTTTGGAAATGAAATTATATTTTATATCTTAAAATGACGAGATGAGGTTGATGAAGTGGTAAACCCCTCACAATTACGCCATGAGGTCGTGAGTTTGAGTCCTGCCCTCCAAAAAAAAACCGAAATTTATAATTTAAAAATAAACAAATAAATAAATAAATAAAATTATATCTTAAAAGATTACACAAATCTGTAAAGGGTCATTTTCTGGTGTGGTAATTTACACTGTTGTACCAATTGAAAACAATTTATTTATTTTCTTGAAATTTTTAAAGCCAAGAAAACACACAAAAAGGCTCATTTTATACAGTGAAATTCACGCCATTTTAACTCCCAAAAAGGCCAGAATGCCTTCATTTGCCTCTTCAGAGCAGCAAATGCCACACACCTACTGATGCAATGAATCAAAAAATCAGCTCAGACCCAGAAAAAGCCATGTAAAAGAATGTTAAGCTCACTTGAACACTGAACACACATAAAAGGAAACTGTAAACTAAGATCTGAATATAAAAAATAATGTTTCGGCATTCAAGCGAATCAGCTGTCAAAGTTTCAGGGAACAATGTTCTTTCTTCACGTGTATGATCCCAAACAAGACAGCTCGTCTCATCTTTGGTACATAAGAATCCTTGCAAAACATGTTTGGGAGGAAGTTGTGCTAATAAGAGATCAGGACTAATCTGTAGCATCCTCAAAGCTGTAAATATGTCATATGTAAATTTGGTAAAATTGGAAACCTTTGATGATTTTGCTTCTGCTTCGATGTTTTATCACGATATCCATGTGGAAATCACCAACACTGGAAGCATTATTACCAAGCCGTAGTTCACCAAGGAATCGACATTTTCAATGTTTTCGATCTTGTTACGAAAAGAGTTCAGCAGGTGAGTAAAAGGACACTGTTGATACATCCGTCTCTTGTATTAGTTTAAATAAATAGTACACAAAACAAGGTACACTGGTATATATAAAACAAAATATTAGACGTATTACCTCTTTGGTTGTGTCACTAGTTTGCTCCTGCACTTCTGAATTTGTCAACGACCTTCTCTCATCTTGGTCGACTGATTGTTGCAAAGGCATTTTGACCTTTTGAGAGTTCCTTCTTGAAAGGATTCTGTAGGCAGAATCAGTGTGTATTGTTTCCATGACTGAACCAAAGAAGGTCGTCACAGGTGCCTAGAGGTAGAGAGACGTACAAATAATTGGTTAGAGATTATTTCTATCTAATTCTAACCAAAAGATTTTAAGAGAAAGTATTGTATTTTGTTGCAAAGAAACATGAAACAAATGGAAAGAAACCTAGGCTTTAATTTTTCACGCTCGTAGAAAACAAAGACAAACTTGACTTTACAAATATAAGATTTTGGGGATACGTAAGAATGAAACAGTTGAAATGGAAGGTTAACAGCATCAGAGAAAATCTAGAACTTCCATACCTCTTCTAAATATCTCTGGTATAGATCTGTTCGGTAATATGCATTTGACATCAACAAATTTGGATTATAAGAAGTAAAGAGACTGCAAAAGAACCATCAAACAAAATGGTGAAGAGCCGGAAATAAATAATTCACAAAAGAAATTATGCAGGCTGTAGGGACACTCAATCGCTGAAGCATAATATGCCCTTCTCTACTCATTTAAAACGTATGAAGTCCTACTTTGAAGTAGTACCTGCTCAATGAGGCGTTGTCATACATATTCAGCTTTTCAAAGAAAGCAAGAGTATAATATGTAAAACGATCCACAACAGATACACCAACCTGCATAAGTTTAAAAAGATATGTTCACATATGATATCATAAAATCCTGAAGTGAATCGAGAAAATTGTGATTTAAAAAACATAAAATCCAAGGGCTTATATATTTAAAGATTTGATACTTTACAGTTTACACTTACATCAGAGTCCAAGTGATGAGAATACGAGTTCTCCCCTTTCTTGCTGCTTCCAATTGCCAAAACACCAGGAGATCGAAGCTGTGCAATTTAAAAATAGATTTAGCACTGAAACCACTTCTCACATGCATTAAAGTTGAGCTAAAATACTCTGAATTTCATGTTAATACAGTAGGTCCTAATTGGTCCAGAAGTGCATAAAAAAAAACTCCAAATATGGATAGCGGTGCCCAGATTACAAAATGAAAAAGCATCTCCCAGAAGCTGAAGTGCACAGCAACTGTAGTAACACCTGATGCTTTATAAAATATCCAAGAATATATTACTGTTGCTTTAAAAAATTTACTAGAGTTTACCACAGCACGGTAGGTTTGACCGGCGTACCAATATGGTTAATTGCAGCAGAATATATAGATTGAGCATAATTAACTATTATAGACATAAAGTTATTTCACATAAGGCCACTCATGACTCATCTAAACTTGTGTATGATGAAATGTGATTCTTGGATAATCACAATTCAATCATCTCTGTAACAATCAAGTAGCATTGCAGTCATTCCCATTTGAACATTCCATCTAGGAAATACAGGTTAAACTTTAAAGTTTCTTCGTCTCACCACAATGTGCATGTTTTCACTATAGAAATGAGTAAACATCATTTCTTGGACAAAACAAGTGCACAATGCACAATTACTAGTAGGAGCCAAATAATATGACAATTGTGAAAATATAAAACACTATTTAGAAACACAATACCAAGTCACTGACCTGAGAGAAGAGAGTAGCAGCTTGGCAAGTGTCCACCATTATCAGCAACTCCTTGAATCTAATTTAAGGCATAACCAGCAATATATGAGCTCATTATTAAGTGAAAAATCATATATGTCAACAGTCACCAAATATATAATACGTGATATAAACTTTTGCGCAGGCATTAGTCATAGAAAAGTAAACATGTACTATATCTATATTGGTTTCATTGCGAATTTATAGTTTCAAGTTATGTGAGCAATCGTTCAATTCCAACCAAAGTGGCTGAACTAGACGTTATTAACCATAATAGCCTCTATAAACGATTGACAGCCAGTTTTATAATTGAATTATTAACGTTAAAATTATAATAACTAACATTCTCTCACCTGCGCTTTTCTTTCATTTGTTTCACAGCATCGGCTAGATCATGACTTTGGAGCTCTTCTGAGTCCTGGAATTTTAGAAATTCATCTCCCCCATGCCCTGTCATGTATAGAAGAATATGGCTTCCTTCATCACTTAAAAGACGCTTTGATCTGGGAACAGCAGTTTGGTGGCGCCCGGTTAAAACTCTTAGAAAGTTTTCAACTGTTACTTCATAACCCCGATAGTCCACCTGAAAAATTACAGTTCAATAGAATTAAGGACTGAAAATCATCAAAAACCCTTAAATTATGATTGTTTAGAAGCAATACATGTTACTTTCTCAGAATACTTATGGGAAGGAAAAGGAGCCAGGGTAGGGGCAGGGATGGGGTGGAAGTGCTTTCTGAGTCATTGTACGGAAAATTTATTTCACTTCTAAAATATAGCACCTCAAAAGATATGATGTGAAAAAAAAAAAAAAAAAAAAAAAGTTTCTCCAATTATAAAATCTTTTGTCAAAAACCACAAAGGCAGGTGGAAAAAAAGTTAAAGGCTCAATCCAAGCACAATTAATTATCTGTTTTGAAGCCACCAATGTCCAGCAAAAACCAACCATGATGTTCGTGTACGACTAGTTTGGGAGTAATCAGAATATGAACATTTATAGAAAGCTTACAAATTCTTGTACTGCTCCATAAAATGTTCAATGAGACCAGAACCAAATCTATTCATAAGGATAACTATGCTTTTCGGAAATGTCAAAGGAATAAGCAGAGTCGTAGAAAAGAAAAACTCACCTCAACATTATCTCCATACAAATTAAGCCTGTGGTTTTCATTGTTGAAAACTTGAGCAGGGTACTTGTTTCTAGCATTACAAGCCATGTCATCTGCTAGCATAAGGATTATCCTCTCATCAGGTATTCCTAGCCGCTTAACTGTCCTGGGAAACCAAGGAAAAAATTTCCTATTAATGAAAAAGATAGGGGGGCAGGGGCCTGGCCGAGAAATTTCTTTGCAAGATTACAAGATAAAATAAAGAAACAAAGAAAAGTCTAATCGCTTACCTATACAGGGACAAAGTGTTAGCCATATGCCGATAATTGAACCTGAACAAAGGAATACCAAAATTAGTTTAACTGGCAATGTTATGGGACCACTCTTTCTCCTTCTGGATCAAATAATGCCACAAAATTGGAAAAAACCTCAATATATGCAAAGAGTCAAGTTTCTGATTAAAGCATCAAGAGTTTTGTGCTTTTAATGGATATCTAAATGAAATTGGGGCAAATAAAATTGACCAGAAAAGGACCTTAAATCAATCATTGCTTGTTATATAGTTCACTTACTCCTTTAGGTTAACAATTATATAAAAAAGGAAAAGAACAGATGAAAGAAAGAAACAGTAAATGTTTTACACAGAGGAGGAACTATGGAATACTTTATAACTCTTTCAAGTTTCTTCATAGACATTGAATATTATTTTAGCCAACCGCAAACAAAATACAAACAACACAGACTTTAAAGAAAGATATGCCCAATGAAGGGGGACCCTTGTCTTCGAAAGTCCATAAAAGAATTCGAAGATGAAAATACGGAAAAGTAGAATGCTATCAGGATCAAACCCTTGAAAAGCATGAGACGAAACCAAATCCAAAACCAAATTCATATACATTTATCAATCAATTCAACACTTGAAAACAAGTTACAAAAAGCACAGGCCTTTAACACTAACATGAAACGGCCACTAATGAATCCAAGCTGATCAAACAAACATCATACAATCAAAATTATCAACAACAACAACAACAATACAATAAGATTATCAGTGATTGAGAAACTAAAATTCAACACAATTAGAACTAAAATACACACATGGGTTTCATTTATCAAACAAAAATATAACATGGGTATGATTCATTTACTAAAAAAAACAAATCGAAACTGAAAAGATTACAAATTTGAAAAAAAAAACGAAGTGAATAAGAAGGTGATTGACTTACTGACCAGAAGCGAGAAGTGCAAACCAAGACAGCCCAATTGTTAGTGTGCATAGTGGTCTCAGCTGAGACACTGTACGCATTGTAACTGCAGAGAAGCAAAAGCAGCACCATCACCATCACCATCGCCGAATTCTTGGAACCGAACCAACTGTACATCTCGAACCGCAAAATTTTCCTTCCTTTTTTTTTTTTAATATTTTTTTGTAAATCTACTTGTTAATTTGCTAGAAGTTAGAATCATCAAAATGTTGCGGGAAAATTTTGGAGAATTGAACGAAAAATGAGAAAGATAAAAAAAAGGGGTCTGGAAATTTATAAGTGAAAATTTATCAATACATTGAACAATATCACATCCGTCCCTAAGGTTAAATGTAATTATAAAAATAGAAATATTTGCTCTTAGTATACAGTTTCGTCCCCAGTTGTCTTTTTTCCCATTGTGGCAGTAGATCAACCATTGCAAAATGCTGCAGACAAGAGAGTAGACACAGAGTCTAGTCTTTGTGAAGTTGATCTTGTCGATTTCCGAACCCTACAAACCCTGCAAACCCTACATGCAGTTTTTGATCTTGTTGTCATCCTAGCAAATCCTAACAAACCCGGTTTTTTGAAGGAAGAGACTCGAACACATAAACTCGTGGTACAGGTGTGAGAGATTTACTACCGGAACAATCTCGTCTCGTCAATCCTGACAAACCCTTGACCATTGTATTTAATATTAACCTAAGGACTAAGGAGCCGTTTTGAAATATTCTATGTTTAAAAAAAAAAAAAAAAATCATTTAACAGGATAATTGAGCTATAAACGACAAGTCGTTTGCAACATCACCACCTATACGGCTATACTTCCCCTTTTGTCACTCCACGCACGCCCCCACACACTCACTCACTGACTCGCTATTACAGACTACTCATCAAAGCATTTCCAGGTTTTCTCTCTTTCTCTTTACACTCATATTTTCATATAATGAAGTTGGTATCTTTTTTTTCTCTCATTTATGGCTTCGATCATATAAATCGATGTTTTTTTTAGTTCTGGGTATTATTGACTGAAGTTTCTGTTCATATAAATGTTTCACCTTTAAAGAAAATGGAGTGAGATCATGGCTTGTAGACTTTGAATCACTTGTTAGCTCTTTTAGTGGAGGATTTTGGAAGTAATCCCAGAACCCAAAAAAGCGATAAAGTTGATGATGCATATGCTTGTTTGGAACTTTTTTGCTAGACTGATTTTAGGTTCTTTTGTAATTACATCTGTATTGTTCACTCATTTTCTCTACTGGGTGGTCATATATTAGCTTGTTTAATTTGTTGTTTACTTGTGTTCTGTTCCCAACTTTAGAGTTTTGAGTTGTGTCATCTCATAAGATTTTGCTGTTCTTGGTTGAATTGGTTTACTAATGCAGAATGTTACTCTTTACTTTCTGTGAAGTATGGTATTGAACGGTAATTCGTTTGCTATGTGGGGTTTGTGGTTCAAGAACGGAAAACCCTAGATTGAGGCGCATTTTAGAAGTTTGGTAGTTTACATTATGTCTTTGGATCAATAATGTTAAACAGCTTGTATTGAATATAATTGATGAAGGTGCCTTACCCTCAAAATTGTTATAGAGCCCTTTTAATCCATGGGTTCGAGTGATAACAAAAATGAGTTTCTCCATAGGTCTGTTTCAATTATTCAAATAAAGTGCCTGAACAATTTGCTTGGCGCTTGGCTGTTGTAATGATGTATTGCTGATGTCCTTTAGTTGATGCAGTCTTGTTTAGATGAAGAGAGAGAAGAGGTCCGACGATAGTGTTCATGATGCGTTGAGCTGTGACGACATCCTATGTGATATCCTTCTCTGGTTGCCACCAGAATCTGTTTTCAAACTCATTATTGTATCAAAGAGGTGGCTTTACTGCATCTGTAGCTATGCTTTCCGCCGCAGTTACCTGAAACAATGGAAAGTAAGTTCTCAGCTCTTGGGCTTCTTCGTCTGTAATTCCTTGTACCTTGGAAGACCTCGAGGTGGCCTACGTCGTGGCAAGTCAGAACCTGCACTTCCATTATTGTCAACAAGTAAAGAGGGTGATGATCTAAAGTATTCTGGGATCCTCAAACAGCTCGGTTACTTCATTGACTCTTCTAATGGCATTCTTCTTTGTGGTCGCCATCCAAAGACCTACTATGTGTGGGATCCAATTACCAAACAAAAGCACCAACTCCCTCGTCCTCGAGTGTACTTTGAGGAGTTGTGCATGGCATTCATTGTTGAAGATTCTCCTGATGACACCATGTGCTACAAGGTAATTCGTGCAAAATGTGAAACTAGACTTGATGAAGTTAACAATGTCACTATAGAGACTTACTATTCAAAGACTAGAACATGGTGTTATTCAACCCTCACTTGCACTTCAATCTTGTCACTGTGTCCTTGGTTGGTGGCTACTGTGGTTAGAGGTGCCATTCACTGGTTTGCAGTGAAAGGAAATATAGCCATCTATAACCCGGAAGATGAAGATAGACGTATTGCTTTGATCAAACTGCCAAGTTCATTTGATTTTGATGAGCGTGTTCTAGGCGAGTCTTCTGAAGGGCATCTGCAGTTTGGTATAAGTTGTAAGTCGGGCATGGAGATATGGATTCTTAAAACAGAACAAGATGGTGAGACATCCAACTGCTCAAGCAACACATATGGGAGCAGTAAATGGATATTGAGATATAAGTTGAATTTCAAAACAACATGGAAGAAGAATCCAAAACTCATGACAACCTTTAGCACATGTTCAAAGTCTAAAGAAACTCAGCTATTGTCATTCCTCCCTCAGAATTCAGAATCCGTTTACATTAGAACCGGAGATAACATATTTCTTTGCCATCTCGAGTCTAAAGAGATAGAAGTGATTCACTATGATGGTCGTGGCTCTTCCATTTTATGGGATTTCAGTAGAGTAGCGCCTTACTTTAAGCCAGCTTGGCCCTATTCTTCTTTATGTCAGGATGGGCAGAGTACGACTTGATTATCATAGCGCGATCACTCCTTTGAGCATGGATGAGTATGTGATACTTATTAGGACATAGGTTTCGGTTTTCTCTGTCTTTGAATTTGAATTTGGTTAATGGTGAATGTTATGTATATATTCTTTCTAATTTTCATGGAAGGTTAGACCGAAGCAAATATCTCTTTGTCATATCCTCTATCTATGCCCGAATGAGATGAATTGATTGTATATAGTTTTTCATGGAATGTGTTTTAGCACTTGCATTTTCTATTACAGTAAAAATTTGATGTAAGAATACTGCAGAAGCTAAGAAGCACATCTGATGAAAAATTGCTACATGTTTTTAATCTTTTATCTCTTGAGAAGAAATATCAGCTAGTTGTACAGTGGAAACTAAAATGTTCAGTTCAATATCATGGTTTATGGGGAGCAAAGGCGTCCCGTTTTGAAGCAATAATCTATACGTAGGAAACGCGAATTCTAGATGTTATCTAAAGCAATTTGAATCTACACCTTGAAAGTAAAGAGAGACCGATAAAATGGAACACTTCCATGTCAGCAACAATGGTGATTAATCTGCGCGTGGCAATAAGAAACTGAAGCCTGAATTCTCGCGGATAAGAGGTGGTGGTTCGATGTCAGCAATGTCAATTTGTTCCATTGATTTCGATAAGTCATCAACTGAAAATGGAATGCTGCAAGACAATGAAGTTGTAAGCAGTCAATTACAGGTCGATCATGTAGATAGATTATCATGTCGTAAATGAAACTAAACACGAAAAAAAACATGGTTGAATGTCATTGCTAACCTGGAATCATCATCCAAAAGGAATGAATTACTAACTGCATTGTTAGAATCTTCTGTCATCAACACTCTCATATTGGATATAACCTGCAAATCATCCGCGGTTAGTTTTTTTTCCGGAATGTCTGCATACTATGAAAACTTTTTTACTGTAAAGATGTCTCTAACCTAGCATTGAGTAATTGCATCCATAAAAACTTACATCCGTAGACACACTATGCGTGCCATACTTGTCATCCCAGTACATTGTACTTATCCGATATAGCTGCTGTATGCTAAGAACCTGAAAATGAAGAAATTAAGCTGGTTGAGATCTGGATGTTGAAATAACATAACAAGTTGCCTGCCATCTACGATATGCGTTACTCACTGGGCAGAGGTCATGGCTTATTTCATCCAGCGTCTTCTTCGGTTTTTGATGTATAACCTGAATAAGGGAACATTATATTTAAGAAAACTTCAGCTCCTTTTTCTTCAACATCATAATACAAATTGGAAATGAAATACTGAATAGAAAACATACAAGAAATCCGATGGCCTGTCTTATATGCTTGAGTTCATCCCAGGCTGAACCTGCATACTGCAACCGTTTTTTTTTTTTGTTTAATTAGTCGATATAAATTATACAATCATCAAGTGAAGTGGCGTTTCGTTCCTTCAACGTACCTCATCTGTTGCTTTATAACACCAATGTTCCAGTTCAGCCAGTCCGGCTTTAACATATTCACCATTACTAAACGAACAGCACTCTCGCCTTAACAAAAGACTGCAACAAAATGATGCGTGGAATAATAAGAGACAACGCATACCTTCAGTACACAATAATTCAAAAGAAATGTGCGTATAGACTAACAAACCTGTTGAAAAGTTGAACATTGATGAAGGAAAATATTTGCGTGAAGACCTTACGAACTAAAAATGGCGGTACCTATACCCAGATAACAAAAGTTTAGGCCAAGAATATTAGATGAAACTATACTTACAGCCAACCAAAGAACATCATGTTCAATAAGACATCCAATGAGCATGTCTCGGAAACATGAGAAAGCTACTTGCAGTCAATCTCAATAGTGTAAGTGACGAGCAAAACAAGAAAGCTATAAACAAGAATCGGAAGCAAAATGGTATAACTAACATGATTTGCTTTCAAAGTGTTTAAGAAGTTTCCAAGGCTCTTCACAATTCCCTGCCAGTGAGCAATTAATGCTTGTTGGGCTGCAGTGTTAGCAACCGAACGCGATGATCCCTTGACCAAGCTTGCTCTTGATGTTCTTGGTGCCTATCTCATCATAAAAAACAGAAAGATAGACATTTGTAACTTAAATAAGAATAGAATGTAATGTGAAGATGATCCACTGATTACCTGGATGCAAAGTCCAAGCAATGGAGAAATTTCTTTCTTGAGATTATCGCGAATCATTCCATAAATCTTTTCAACATAAGCTGTAAGTTGCTGTTTGAAAAGCAAAGCTGGGTACTTGGCTTCAACTTGTCGTAAGGAATCAACTCCACCATTCATGCCACCGTTGATTAAGGAAAGATTAACTCCTTGTGGAGATCCGCGGAAACTCTAAAATGGAAAATTAGAAATCACCAGAATTAGCTGCAGAAAAGAAAACTTCTGATGACTAGTTGATTCTATTGAGAAATTTGTACTTGTGTCATCCTCCCAAATAGCGTGGCTGATGATGATCGACGACGCTGTGGAGCCATTCCAGCTGCACCACTAGCTTTCAGTGTTCGTTGGAGTAGCAAGAGGAGCGTTGAGGCATTGGATAACCAATAGGCCAAGACATCATTGTTATCCTGAGTCTGCAATCCAATTGGTAAATATTCAAGCTCAAAAAAGGATTCATATGTTAAGAAAAGTTGACAAAACACGAAACCAAGCGCAAAATGTTGACATTTCAAACCTCAATAGCATGGCCAATGGTCCTGAATGATCCGATCAAAAACGCTAGTCCGCTCAACTTCAAATGATCTCCATTGCAAGAGGCATTTGTATATTATACAAGCAGCAATAGGCCGATTCCCTGAAAATCCCAAGTGTTGTGCAATGCAACGAATGAGCAACTCCTGGTTCTCCTGTTGTTTCTCATTTAGTGATTTTTGTGGTTTCTCTTCTATTTCAGAAGGATCTCTGTGGTTTATTGAGTGGCTGTGCAGATCCTGTTTCGATATATATGTATATCAAGTGATCAACAAAAGACAATAGACAACGAGGAACATTTAAGTAAATGACATTGCAAATTTCTCTACCTGTAGTTTCATTGTAGTATAAATTTACAATTTTTTACTTACCAAAGGTTTCACATCCCCCGGTAAATGACCACTTTCAACCCTCTGCAATTATCAGACAACAGGAATATCACAAAAACTTTTCGAGAGGTTAAATACTGAAATCGACCATATATTATACTCCATCTATGCAAATACCTGTATAATTGATCTGGAGCGGCCTGAAAGGAACTTATTAGGTGCCATTGAAACAGCCTGTTGCCGTAGTACTTGATTCTCGGATTCTAAATTGGTGAGTTTCTCTTCTAGCCTAATCATTGAAGTATAAAAATGTTAACAACATTTGAAAATATTAAACTGGTAATGATTTCTTCCACATATAAATATATTAATATTACATGTTTGAATTTCAAAAAAAATGGTTGGTACATGATAAATTCAATATAGTGAGGGGAAAATATACTACCTCGTCAAAGATTCCTGGAGTAGCTGAACCTTTTTCTCTGTTTCTTCTAACTTTTTCCGCCTTTCTTCACCAGTCTCTTGCGCTTCATTGTATTTACTTTCAGATTCATTGGCTCTTTGTTTCTCTGACTCCAATGAGGTCTGTGGAGCCATGAAACACAAGATCAAGAGAAACTCGAATAATGTAATCATCATCAAATTTTACCATATACATAACAAGCTAACACCGCACTCAACCTACGTGAAGACTCGTATATTTCTCATAGCCTTTAATGTGATGTCTGAATGCAAAATTGGGTCAAATTTGAAAAATAAGAATTTTTGATGTCAAATTGCCATATAGTATACTAATGCAATGGCTACTCAATAATCAATATCACAAATTTCATTCAACATAAGAAAGCATACACCGATTACTGAGATGAATTAATTTCTTACCTTGAGGCTCTCCACTTCTTCTGTTAACGAATCAATCTTTTTGGTATCTTCAACCAAAACTTGTGTTTCTTTAATAACAGGAGGTGCTTCTTCGATAACCTGCTTTGCAGTCTCTCGTTCCTTGACAAGTAATGCATTTGCTTCATCAAGTTTTGTCTGCATTTCTTGCAACGAGTTCTGAAACTTTGCTACTTCCTGTGCCTTTGCTTCTTCTAAGTCAGTCTGCAGCATAATTACAATTGAATAATTTACCATTAAATTTAAACTTCTTAAGGGAAAAGTATATATATTTGGGCAATATTTGTATATCATATAATGTCTGTGTGCAAAAATATAATTATTACCCTTAAACGTTTCTCCAACTGTAAACGCCATGTGAGTTCCTCCACTCGTTTTTCAAGCTTATCTTTTGCTTCTTTTAGTGCACCCGTTTCCCTTGCAGCCTGCAGAAAAATAGAAATGGAAGTTTTTATTCAATGTTAAAGAGAGATACATATATGATAATGTGAAGCAAGTGTTACTATTTGGTGAGAGAGAAGATATTGCTCGTTTACTTATTTATTAGACTTATGAAAGATAAATTGTCTAAAACTATATTACAGAAGTTATCCATACTGACCATTTTGAGCTTTCGAAGCGCTTTCCGACCAATTTTTCCCCTCCATCTGGTCTGTGCCTTTATCACTCCAATCAAGAGCTTCTTATAGTATGAAGAAGCTTTATAACAACGAAAACGAGCCTGTGTTTTTTGTTTATTCCAAGAAAAGGCACTGTTTTAAAACACTGGATAGGCAAGCGGAAAAAAATATATATATCCAAACAATTTACAGGTGCAACCTGAATAATGATTGAGGCTTTAGTTTGCTTCCTGAATCTGAATTGTTTACGAGCAGCCATTGCCCTTAAACCTGTCTGCAAAACAAGTGCAGAAAGATGCAGTTTATTGTAAGATTTTCTGGCTTCGTATTTCCGTAAGTGCTTCTGAATTTTCACAGCAGCTGCCTCCCTCTTCAAGCAAGTAAAAAGTTTGCAAGCGAGTGAACCTACAAGTTACACACAAACAAGTGAACTACATTAACGGAGAAACAAATTTTCCATTGAGCTGATGCTGTGAAGAGCTCAGCCGAAAAGCATACACACAGGAACAGCTATACATTTAGTTACAAATGGAATTCTGCTTAATATTTCACATAGCTTACTTCTGGATAGAGATTGCAAACATATAGCACCCTCTCGCAAGACAATAAAACGTTTACGAGCACAATGAGTTTGTATCTTCCTCTGGATAGTTTTTGCAGCATTACTGAGTACTTCAGCTCTCCGTGCATCTAATTCAGCCATCTGACCAGCTCTTAAAAAGACCTTTGTTTTACCTATCTGCAAAATCATTTCAAGGCTAATACGTAAATGCCTCTGGCCAAAATTAGGTTGGATACATGAACTTTAGCTAATTTAATGCGCGCTTGACGTTTATTCCAAATTCAAGTTCATTGATATAAGAAGATAATGCAATTATTATTCCAACGAATTATATGTAATTTCCCAAGGAGCACAGAAATTTGTTGTATTACCTGAAATCCTTTAAGCCCTTTCTTGTCCAAAATCTTTTGACAAGTAACCTTTTCATCATAGCTGCTCATAGATAAAGTTGATTCCAAATTACTTATAATAAATTAATAAGCAAATTTCAACAAGAAATTCAAATCGATAAAGCACTTTTGCTGTCAAAATGCTTATACAAGTAAAATGTTACTTACTTTCCTTCCAAAAGTTCTGGGGCTAGAAGTCCAAATCGGTTGATGAATTCAAAAAAGGACGGCGAGTAGGGTATCCAGCACAACTGATTCTGATTGCTTCTAAAACACCCTGCAGACGAAAGCATCAGTACTAACTGTACATAAGAAACTTGATGAGAAAGCTTTTTTTTTTTTTTTTTTTTCTCTTGAAACCAGCTCAAGACAGATACAAGAAACATAATGAAATCTATAAAATTGTACTCACACCGCAGCGTAATTGTTGCATGATGTTGGCATTCTCAAATATGGCAGGTTTTAAAAGGTTGTTTGGCTTTACACATCTGATGTAGTGAGGCTCGGTAGAGTTTAAAGTTTCCATCAGTTGCGTTAGTTGTAGCTGCATTATTTACACCATGAGAACGTGAGTCTTCGACTTCCCACATCATAGAAATTTTATTGCAGTTTAAAAGAAGCATAAGGTGGTAGACATAGATTCTTCTTTGTAGCAACCACCATATTACCATAAAAATTCAGAAGTAAAACTACCTTAAAACGAGAACCAATTGAAGAAAACTTAGAAGATTTAGATGCCTCCGGAAGTGGAGGGAAAAGGCCTGCTACAAATGAACACTTGGAAGCACTCAACAAGTCCTGATGTTCAGGAACTACATAATCTTTGTTTTGTCCAAAATTGATCAGATTGATAGAGGACCTGAAAATAAATGTTATGAGGGAAAAATCTATATGGAACAGCAGCTAACAACACTCTTCGCTAGTAAACTTCTTGTTTGGGTAAAAAAACTTTGCTATTAAAACATACCTCTCCAGCATAATGAGCAATGGTGAAGTCCGTGCGAGACAATTTTGGTTTGATAAAGCGCTTGTGAGCTTTAAATGTCTGGTAGAGCTTATTTGAAAATGTTTCATGAGTTGACTTCGGGAACATGCTGCAAAGATGATAATGATATGATCATCAAATAGAAGCTCAATTCTAGAGTTTCACACATCTAACAAGCTTAATAATCTTCAAAAATTTCCTTTGAAAACGAAAAACATGAATAGAAACTTCAAGTAAAACATATAGTGAATCAGGGCCAGACTTGTTCAAGAAAAGAGCACAAAGATGAAAGAAAAATATAATACCAAGCTTCATCAAGGAGGGCAATGATGCCACCTGGTTTCTGCAAAAAGTAAAGAAGAAAAACTCCATAAATTTCACATTGGTGAACCCTGGAAAATTATATATAGAACCAAAGTTGAACAAGATATGAACAGATACGCTTATAACCAACAAATCGGTGGAATCAAACTAGGATAAAATATTGAAGCATTGCTGAACAGAAATGAAAGGGGAATATATTACCTTTTCAAGAAGATCCAAGACATCTTGATTATCAACAAATTCAATGTAGCTCCAATCAATCTGTTCTTTCGTGTACTCTTCTTGTTCCATCTTGAAGACGTGCTGAAACACATCACCAGACTCTTTTTAAGATAAACGTTACTAATTAAACTATAGTTAAACTGTGAAATATGATCTGAAAAAATTACCTGATTGAAATGCTGCTGCAGTTTTTCATTTGTGAAATTGATACAGAATTGCTCAAAACTGCACAGCAGGGTATGGTGAAAATAAGTTAACGAGTGTTTCCTAAAATATCTTCGATAATCATTTCATTTAAAACTTTTATGCAAGTGGTGTTTAAAAGTCATTACCTATTTGTCTTAAAACTTTCGAAACCATAGATGTCGAGGACTCCAATGAGATTTTGAATTAGGGTCTTGTCCAATGGAGCTATTAATTTTATCCACTAGCCTGTGTATAATCAATCACAAATGCACATTTAGAAATATATCAGGATCTCAGTTCTCATCGAAATTCATGTTTTTCATAGAAACTGTAGAACATTTCAGTAGCGTTTTACCAGTCAAACAATCGAGAGTAAATTGTCTTAGCTAAACCATCCCTGCTAACTAAAGCACTTTGAGGATCAAGACTTCGCTTTATAACCTCCTCAGGAGTGATCATGACACGCTTACATAATGCATCTTCCAAGGCTACTGAATCACACCTAAATAAAAATGGAATTCAAAGATTACTTTAATGTAAAAATATAAAAAACACAAGAACATGAGCTATTGTGGTGATATAAGGAACTCATACATGAGAAGTTCCGATGCCATTTTAAGATGGAATTTGGCCGTGTCATCCTTCGGAACTGATGAATCAACTTCTTTTCCCTTGGTGAATTCAATATTGCCAAGATGAAGAATTGAAGCAACAACTCTAAAAATTGCATCCTGAGAGAGAGAGAGAGAGAGAGAGAGAGAGAGAGAGATAGTGAGAAGATGATCTTTACCCATTTTTTCGTTCTTTAAGTAGTTAAATGCATACTTCTAAAAAAGCCATACTTGGTCCTTTGCGCTTATTCCGACAATATCCATGGCCCGTCTTGTGGCAAGATAGTCATGAGCATCACTTACACCAACCAGTTCATAGCAAGTTGACTGGTTAAGATAGTGAAATGTTTTAGGATTGCCCAACTTGTACTTCTCAACTTCCTGTTAAAGCTAGAAACTTCAGCCAGAGGTTATAAGAAATTGGTGTTATTCAACGACACCAATGATTATATCAATCGGTTAATTGTTGTATTTCGATAGAAATGTACCTCCTGTGGTGCAGCACAAAGAAGGTAAAAGCAATGGTAATTACGCTCAGGATTAGAAATTTGGCAAACACGGGATCTCTCTAGTAGGTATGTTCTAATGGCAGCTCCTGAAATTCTTCCTTGCTTATCGAACTGAATCTCGACAAATTTACCAAAACGACTGCACCAATATTAAATTTATGAGAAAAAATCAATGTCAAACAACCAACAAGTTACAAGAATTCACCTTCTTTACTGATAAGTTAAACATATAGCAATGAGAGTAGATATGTTGATAATGCAATTCCTTGAACAGTGAGAATTATATCTAAGTATGTAGCTTACACGGACACGGTAGTAGTATATATGTACATAAAACATCTTTGTCAAACAATATTTTGCAATTAGAATCCGTCTCACCTAGAATTGTTATTTCTAACAGTTTTAGCATTCCCGAACGCTTCAAGGACTGGATTTGACTGCATTCATAAAGTAAAAATGTCTTATTAGAGTTCACATTGGATAGAAGATAAGTAGAGAAACAAAACTTGAATGAATCATTGAAGAAAAATATTATACTATCATACTTCAAGAACTTGTTGTTCAACTGTTCTTCCTTCAGTGGCAGTCCTACCACCTAAGAAGGCAAGGTACCGCATAAGCATTTTTGTAGTCTCGGTCTTGCCTGCTCCACTTTCACCGCTAACCAAAATTGAATTGCTTTTCCCCTCATTGATCATCGCCCTGGTTTTAGACGAAGCATTTTGGTTGAATATTCTGTTCATCAATATAAAAAGAGCAATATATGTCTTGTAATATGAATTGAGTCGGGACAATTAACCTGTAGGCAACATCAGCTACTGCAAAGACATGAGGACTTAGTTCTCCAAATGGAGCTCCCTTGTATTGTTGCATCATGTGAGAATCATAGATATGCGGTAGTCTTTGGAATGGATTTATGGCGATAAGAATATTTCCGGTATATGTCTGCATTGATATATCGGTGATTACTAGAGGAAGATCTAATAGCACAGACAATAGTAGCAAGGAAATTTATGGAATTATTATCGGTTTAAGAACTTACATAGATTTCATTCAGTTCGTATCTAGTTTTTAAGTTCACCAAAACTCCAGGCTCGTGTAAATAAGATAGTTTTGTCATGTCATCGACACCACCAGCAGGAGCTTCCATATCTTTCGGATAAAGTTTTGACAGATTTGCAGTAATCTTTGAAGTAAGAAAAATGAAAATAATGAACTTCAGTTCAGTGAATCACAAGAATCAAAAAAAGGTAAAACATGATGTGCATATGATCTTTGAAAATAAAATTTGAAATGCAGGGTATTTACGATTTTAGAGGTAGACAGTGACAATACTAATTATTGACCGGAATTCACAATCATGTAACAAAAAATTTCTTGTTCCTCTAGCGAAATGTGTAGATGTTGATACAAAAACATCAAGGATGCAAGTATAGCATATGACTCTAAAACCAATGACAGTTGAATTTCTAATTAAATTTTATAGAAAAAGAAAACAAGATTGATATGTAAACGTTAAAGCAACTTAAATCTTAGGCTGTTCACCAACCTTCTTGCCATCACTAGTCTCAACCTCAACATTCTGTCCAGTAATTTTTAAAACCTGCCCATCAATCCAAGCCAATTCCGGGTCCTCGACCCAGACATGAGAACCAACAATTATATTTACCGGAGTTCCCTGCAAATGTGAAAGCATCAGGAAATGAAAAAAAAAAAAAAAAAAAAAAAAAATACACACACACATTACATTCCCAGAATTGTAAATCCTCAACCTAGATTTGAATAAGAGAACCAACATTCCCAGATGTAAATCCTTCGGATAATGTTCTTGTCATGCACTCTCTTGGTCCTCTCTCTATAAATCTTGGCATTCTCATATGCCTCTTCTCTAAGTTCCTCAAGCTCATTCAACAAAATCCTTATTTTTTTCCCTTTGATGTCTCGAAAAAAACCATTAATTCTAACACAATTTTTCTATAAATTCTCTAAAAACTTAGAATGTGACATGATCTTTGCTCTGTGTTAGCGCAACCCAATCACCAAGTTTGTCGGTCCAACTTATCGTAAAGTGCCTAAATTTCTCAGTTTACTTCCCAGTGTTCAATTTTCAGTACATTATCTTAAATCTTTGCCAACAAAACACAGTTTTGCCAACTTGTTTATATAAATTATACATTGTTTTCATGTCATAAATCGCAATTCATCATTATCTTCCCAATAAATTGTACACATGAAAATTCATCAGTGAATTTAATTTCTCTTCAAATCCTATCCAATTATTAAGTAATGTACAGCTTAGTTCTTGTTGTCCCTAATTTCTTCAACAAACCATTACCTAATCTCACAATTTTACATTATATAACAATCACATTTTGATGTAACATATTCAACTTATAACATTAATTATAAAAATTGATAAACAACCAAAGTTCACTTACCATATTTTAAGCTTTCAATCTAAAAGCTCCTCTGCTCACAATTTCATTGTCATTTCCTCCTCCTCCTCTTCAATCACGAACAAAAAAAACCCGAATCTGAAACCGACCCATCTGCCCCCATAATAATCACAACCCTTTTCTACATTTCAATCAAGAAACAAAATTTCCTGCACAAAACTCAAAAAAATGTGTACATACATATATATAAAGTTAGACAGCAAAGCATGCAAGTGAAAAAGATGGGAAAAAAAAGATTGGAGAGTAGAGAAAGATTTTGGTTTTGTGTAGAGAGAATCAGTGAAGGTGGTGGTGATGGGGTTGATTGGAATTGTTTCAAAGGGGTCCTGTTTGTTCGGTTCTTCATCTCCATTGGTTTCGCGCCAATTAGTGGCTACTAACCGAGTCTTCTTGTCACTTCTCTCTCTCTCTCTTAACAGAAATCTCATGCAGCTGCTCTTGATCATGTGTACCTTCTTCTACTCTATTAGGGTGGGATCTGCCTTATAATGGCCCTTGGATTTTGATCCAACGGTCAACAATCATTGAATCAAAAAAGCATGTGTGTTTTAATATTGTGATTTTGGGAATTTTACATTTTTTTTAAAATCATGTTTAAATTTGTAGTTTATTGAGTTAGATCTGATTTTACGTGCTTGCTCTGAAACCGAACGGGTCAGGTGTCTGTCGAGATTTATAGAGATTAAACGTTACAAGTACGATTCGGATATCTACTTTTATAATGACGCTCACATCATTGAGAAGAAAACTTCATACACATACTTATAAAATGTGCATGGTAAGACTCGAACCTCCTCACCATTGACGTGAAAAGGGATATGCACTATCATATTTACTCTGAGATGGTGTGCTGTGTGTTTGCAATTTGTCAACTAGGAATTTATAATGTTACATGAGATATGTAATACATCTTATTAACTAGTGAGATAATTAAGCAAATTTACTAGTTTTTTTTTTTAATTTGATACCAATTGGGTTCTATTAGGACCCGGCAAAATCCCAAACGTGGCGACACCCTGAAATGCAACCCCAGTACCTTTTCCCACATTTTACGATTTAATACATCAAATGTGAGATTTAAACTTCAATCATAATAGTAAATAGAAAGTGTATAACCACTTTGCTACGAGTAAATGTGTTATATGTAAACAAATTTACAAGTTGAACCTTGTTTTAGTACATTTTTTAATCCTTCTAATATGTTCCAATGTTCAGCTTAATAGTTTTTTTTTTTTTTTAATCAAAATGGTACATAATACAAAACTATCGAAATTATTGAATTGCATTTAGTTCCATTATTACAGGGATTGACTGTACGGGGACTCATATAGAGTCCCTATATATGCAAATGAAAATGATGATGCTTTAATGTTTGGCGGACACATGTTAGCCAAACATTAAAGCTTCAATTAAATAACTAATAAAAAATGTTTTTATTAATTGTTTAAATAAAAAAAATTTATTTAAAATAATAAAATTAAATTAAAAATATTTAAACTATAAAATTAAAATATAAAAATAGTTACCAAAGTTGTAAAAATAGTTACTGGAACCGTAAAGGTGGTTACCAAAACCGTGAAAGTGGTTACAAGTCAAAATTTTAAAAATCGTAAAATGGTTATCAAAACCGTAAAAATGATTACCGGAGCCGTAAAAGTGATTACTAAAGCCGTGAAAGTAGTCACAAGTCAAAATTTTAAAAATCGTAAAATAGTTACCGGGGCCGTAAAAATGGTTACCAAAAGCGTGAAAGTGGTTACAAGTCTAAATTTTAAAAATCGTAAAATGGTTACCGGAGCCGTACCATCTTTACGATTTTTACGATTTTTAAAATTTAGACTTGTAACTACTTTCACGGTTTTAGTAACCACCTTTATGGCTCCGGTAACCATTTTTACGGCTTTGATAACCATTTTAAATTTTTTTAAATTTTGACTTGTAACTGCTTTCATGGTTTTGGTAACCATATTTACCGCTCTGGTAATCATTTTACGATTTTTTTTTTAATTTTAACTTGTAACCACTTTCACAGCTTTAATAACCACATTTACCATATTAGTAACCATTTTTACAGTTTTGATAGCCATTTTTATATTTTAATTTTGTAATTTAAATATTTTTATTTTCATTTTATTATTTAAAATAATTTATTTTTATTTAAACAATTAATACAAATAAATTTTTTATTAGTTATTTAATTGAAGCTTTAATGTTTGGCCAATATGTGTCCGCCAAACATTAAAGCTTCGTATTTTCATTTGCACATGCAGGGAGGCTCCCTGCCTCCCTGCTTAGTTGTCAATTGTCAACCCCATAACCCATCACTCCATTAGTATATCATAGTATCTAGACTAAAACAAGGGATTCGATTTGTTTATTTTATATATATATATATATATATATATATATATATAATTCTATGTAGTGTAAATCTACGCAAGTTCTTTTTTCTTTTCGTTTTTTTAAAAATGTATTTCTAAATTATTATTTTTCTATATTATTTATTTACTTACTTCGTTTTAGAGGTGTGATTATCAAGGAGTTATGTTGAGACCGCAGTTTTGTATTAATTTTTAATTATATATAAATGGGTACTTGCATATACAGATTTTCTATTATCAATTCGAACTGACAATAGATATATCAGAACGAAGAATGTGGACCACTAGATTTATATACTTTGACTCAAAGTGTATGCACTTGTCAAAACTTCTTCATAATTTGTGGTCCATATTTTTCGTCCTGATATATTTATTGTTAGTTCGAACTGATAATAGAAAGACTGTCTGCATATATATATATTTCAAAATAGAGTTCGGAAGGATTTAGTTTATATTTATAATAAAAAAATTAAAAACAAAAATGAAAAAGGAGATGTTCATATATATTTGCTTGCGCTTAATTACAATACCTCGATTTTTTTTTTTCTTAAAATTTGACACTGTCAGCAAGGTCTGTCGAAATTCACTGAAATCAAATACTATATGTACGACCCAAGTCAATGGTCTGCCAGTACATGTTAAGATTAAACACTATATGTGTTATCCAGTTATCTACTTTCATAAACGGAAGATATCCACTTTTATAATAGTAAGAAGAAAATTCTTATATTTTTAAATATGTATGATAAAACTCGAAACTTCAATATTAATGCTCCGTTTGGTAGGGAGGAAAGAAAATAGGAAGGATGGAAAGATTTAGAGGGATAGAAAACATGAGGGAAGGAAAGGAAAATGATTTTCCCTCGTGTTGTTTGGTAAACAGGAAGGAAAGAAAAGAGCATTTTATCAATTTTACCATTTTACCCTTATATTATATTTAATATATTAAAAAATTTTGGGTAAAATTGTAATTTGAGTTACCTAAAAAATGGTGGGTCCCACACACCATTTCTTTCCCCTTTCTTTCCTTCCCTTTTCCTCCCACTTTTGGGAGGAAACAAAATGGTGGGCCCCACACATCATTTTTTCCTTCCATTTTTCCTTTCCTTCCATTTTTCTCTCCATACCAAACACACACTTTTCCATTTTCTTCTCCCTTTTCCCTCCACCCCTTTCTTTCCTCTCCCTTTTCCTCCCTACCAAACGGAGCATAAAGTAAAAATCATTACGGATCTACTCTTTTAAATAAAATATAAAAATACCCCGGATAAAGATTTTTGGTTCCGCCCTGGTAGTAAGGGAGGTGCACGCTACATGAGTAAGAGGAACTTGCTACCTTGATTTCTTTTAAGCCAAGGAAATGAAAAATTAAAAGCTTGACTTAATCAAAAGCATATTTACAAGAAAATATAATAATTAATAAGAACCATTCTTTCTATGTTCTTTTTATTACTTAATCAAGCCTTTCTTTTTTCTTTTTTCTTTTTTTCCAGAAAAAAGAAGAGATCAAGTCAAAGTTTCAATTTCCTTTGTCACTTCAGCTAAAACCTTAACTAATTTAATTATTAAAAAAAATTAAGTTAAAATATACACTATTACACTATTACACTATTAACATAGATTAAAAAGGGGATTTCAATTGTTTCAAATTTAATAAAGATAATTTAATCAAGTTCCTAGTTCTGAGATTGGGGTGGTTCTCCACGTTATTAAGGTTGTTTTAGGGAATTCTTTTTTTACTTCTATTAAGTTTGTTCCTAGATTGGCCAATAAGGTTGCTCATAGCCTCGCTAAGTTAGGTCTTGGTCATGTTGGTGAGTCTGTTTGGCTGGAAGATTGTCCACTGTCTGTGGAGAGTCTGGTGTTGGGCGATTGCCCAAATTCTATGTAACCTTTTTTTTAGTTAATGAATTCCATTTTAAAAACAAAATAAAATTTAATAAAGATAATTTTATATACACTATTACACTCTCATATATATCTTGAGAAAATAATTTTATTTTATCCTTATTTTTATTTTTATTTAAAAAAAATGTTTCAAAGTCTACTTTTATATATATATGGGATAATTACTCCGGTGGCCATCAATTTGGGTTACCACTATCAAAATGGCCATTAGATAGGAGATTGGTTTCGAAATGGCCATTTTTGGTGAACATTGTTACATTAATGACCATTTCATCCAATGAATGGTATTTTGATAAATAAGGAGATGATATTAATTTATTTTAAATGATTTTTAGAAATCAATTTTTTGTTTTGTTTTTTGAAATGAATAATTATATTTAGTGTGTGTATATACGTATCACATATCTCAAATATATATATATATATATCTTTTCAACTTATCTCAAATATATTTTTTAGAATTTTTAGATTAAAAAAACAAAAGAAAAATTGATTTCCAAAAAAAATCTAAAATAAATTAATATCATCCCCTTATTTACTAAAATGCCACTCATTTGATGGAATTGGATAGAATAGTCATTCAAAAATGGCCATTTTGAAACCAATTCTCCATCTAATGGTCATTTTGATAGTGATGACTCAAATTGATGACCACTGGGGTAATTATTCACATATATATATACATAAATTATATTATCAGTTCGAACTGACAATAGTTATATCAGTTCCTTGCATGTGGACCACTAGATTTAAATACTTTGACTTGGCTGTATGCACTTGTCAGTCAAAGTATTTAAATCTAGTGACCCACATACAAGGAACTGATATAATTTTTGTCAGTTCGAACTGATAATAAAAAGACTGTATATATATATATATCTCACAAATAATACACTTTAGCACATATCATTACCCAATTGGTATAGTTTTTTCATTTCAACAATAATGACAATCAACGGTTCAATTCTTACTACGAAACAAATATTCTTTTTAATATCTATTTTTTTATTTTACACTATTTTCCAATTACTTTCTCAAATTTCCATCTTCCCCTACAACAAAATAATCCATTTACTTTTTACCGTCATTGTTAAATTCTTAACTACCCTTAATTTGTGGTTTACTTAAATCAATTTTATTATATAGTAAATTATCTATTATTATTTTATATTTTTCTTTATTTTATTATTCTAATTTATTTAGAATCAATAATTAGAAAAATGCAAATGGCCTCTTGCCAATGTGGTTGGACTCTCCAAAGTGAGCCTCCACCACCACGGTTCAATGCCTAAGGCATGCATGTATATATATACATTTATTCATTGTCCCTCATTGGCTATTATTCCCAAGTGTGGGTGCCCTCTCCCCATTTCTTACTAGTAGAGTCTAATTCTCGCAAGGTCCCGACAGTTGTTGTAATTAAAAAAAAAAATAGAAGAATAAAAAAGTCAAAAACATTTCTAGTAATGTTTATTAATCAATTATTTTTGCATAAATTTAAATTGAATTCATTATAAATACAAAACAAAATTTTTTATTATAAAACTATATTTTAATTTTTTTTATGAATAAATATTACAATTTTTCATTGTTCATGTTGTTTTTCTTGTTATTATTTATTTTTTTAATATTGTATTTCTTGTTTTTAGTTCTTTTAAATGTAAGATTAATTAGTTGATCTCGAGTAAGTATTTTATTTTTTTTATTTTATTTAAAATTCATTATACCATCAATTTTTTTTTTATTATGATTTTAAGTTTTCATTATTATTTTTTATATAATTGTTATTTTGTTCAAGTGCCCCATCTCGTTAAATTTTCTAGGTTCGCCATTATATATATATATATTACTATTATAATTAGTTCAGAATTTGAAGGAGGGAAGACATGACTCGAAACCACAACTTTAATAGTGTAAATACCGTTGGGGACCTACTACAAGAATAATCTCATCTCGTTTGTTTCTAAATGTTTGTTAATGATGATCTTAGGGTATATATGCTTTAATAAAGACTATATAATAAATAAATTATACAATAATACTACTTTTTGTATCCGGCATTACTCTTAATTATGTATTCCAGTTGATGAATAGAAAGCTAGGTCTTCATCAATTAGCATATCAACTATCAATTTATGAGCATTTGGCCACTTGCCAATGTGGTGTAGCTCTCCAAATGGGGACCTCTCCACCAAGGTTCGAGTGGCCATGCATACATAGATGTATGTCAATTTTCCCACCATGTGTGTGGGTGTGTTGTCCCACTTGTATGTGGGTGGCTTCACCCCGTTTGTGGGAATTGCTAGTTCGGACTGCGCTAGTAGAACCTAATCTCATTGGTCCCAACAGTTGTTGTACATAAAAAAATATATATATATATAAAAAATATAAAAAAATAACTATCAATTTATGACACAACGGTCAATCACAAATATATAATTAATTTCTTGACTGTTGACACAATTGGACAATAACTAACCTTTCTAGGCGTTTGCCTCTAGAAAGTATTTTGTATATGCTAGATAACAAAAACCGGTTCAAATAGTTTTTTTTTTTTTTTATACCAATTGGGTTCTATTAGGACCTGGCGAAATCCCGAACCTGGCGACACCCTGAAATACAATCCCAGTATCTTTTCCTACATTTTACGATTGCGATTTAATACGTCAAATGTGAGATTTAAACTTCAATCATAACGGTGAAGAGAAAGTGTACAACCACGTTGTTACAAATTTACAGGTTGGACCTTGTTTTTGTACATTTTTTAAGAGCATCTTTAACAGCCTCCCTTGAAGACATCCTTTAGCTTAATTAAGGGAGTAAGTGTATTTTTGCAGCTCCAATAGCTCCTTAAATGGCTCCCTTAATTGTATTCTGGTGGAGTTCACTCCCTTAATTAAGGGGTGTTTTCAACCCCCGTAAAGTGGACTCCACCTATTTAAGATTATTTTAAAATGGGCCATACCTATCATAATTGACAAATAATATCTAATATTTATTAAACACGATATCTAACATTTAAATAATAATAAAAAATTATTAAAGGGGTCATTTAAGGGAGTATTGTTGGAGCACATACTCCCTTAATGGTCCCTTGCAATAACATACACCTTTGAATAAGGGAGTCTCCAAGGGAGACTGTTGGAGATGCTCTAATCCTTCTAATATGTTCCAATGTTCAGTTTAATAGTTTTTTTTTTTAGTTTGGGATTGACTACTATAAGGGACTCTAAAAGTCCCTATATGTGCAAACAAAACTATGAAGCTTTAAACAAGATTGAGGGGCTCAAGAGAGAGGATGGTAGCTGGACGGAAAGTGCTAAAGAGATGAAATTAGAAGCTGTGCAGTATTTTTTAGAGTTGTTCATGGACAAACAAAGAAAGGGAAATTATTCCCAGCTGCCAGCTTTGTTTCCAGCAGTGGGAAGTGGTAATATGGGAGTGCTGAATGCAAGCATAAGTGAGGAGGAAATCAAACATTGTTTGTTCAATATTGGTGGCCTAAAGGCGCCAGGACCGGATGGGTTCCCTGCACTTTTCTTCCAAAAGTATTGGAAGGTTTGCAAAGAAGAAATGATTAACATGGTGACTGAATGTTTTAGGAAGGGTAGTATAGCTGAGCATATCAACCAAACCTTTATTACCCTCATCCCAAAAGTCACTAGTGCTGTTAGTATGTCGCAACTTAGACCCATTAGTCTTTGTAACACCTCTTATAAAGTGATTAGTAAGTTGATTGTTACAAGATTAAGACACCTCCTACCTAAATTGATTAGTCCGAATCAGGTTGCCTTTGTGCCTGGAAGGCAAATTCAAGACAATATAATAGTTGCTCAAGAGGTGTTTCACAAGTTTAAAAAGGTGAGAGGTAAAGGGGGTCTTATTGCTTGGAAGATCGACTTAGCCAAAGCCTATGATAGGATGAATTGGGATTTTATTAAAGATGTCTTGAATGAAGTTGGAATTGATGGCAATATTCAGAAGCTTATTATGAGTTGTGTTTCAAGTGTCCAATTCAAAGTGCTTATGAATGGCGAAGCAACTGATAGTTTTCGGCCTAGGAGTGGTATTAGGCAAGGTGATCCGTTATCACCATATCTCTTTGTTTTATGTATGGAGAAGTTATCCCACATCATTAACCAAAAACTTGGTGAGGGTAGTTGGAAGCCTGTCAAACTTTCGAGGAAGGGACCGGTGATCTCTCATCTCTTTTTTGCAGACGATCTCATTCTCTTTGGGCAAGCCTCTAGAAAACAAGCATATGTTATGAAAGAGTGCTTGGATATGTTTTGTGACATTTCTGGACAGCAAGTGAGCCTACCTAAATCCAAAATCCTCTGTTCCAACAATGTTAGTGACGGATTTGCTAAAGATTTAGCTGCGATCTATGGCTCCCCTATTACTAAAAACCTTGGTAAGTATCTTGGTGTGCCCCTTATTCACAGCCGTATCACGAGGGATACTTATAAGGAAATCCTTGAGAAGACTCAAGCAAGATTAGCTTCCTGGAAAAGCTCTACCCTCTCCCTTGCTGGAAGGTGTACTCTGATCAAAACTGTGTCATCTGCCATTCCAATTTTTGCTATGCAATCTGTTAAATTACCTGCTGAAATCTGTTCTAAGCTTGACAAGCTTAATAAGAATTTCTTATGGGGCCACACGGAAGATAGTAAAAAGGTTCACTTGGTTAAATGGGATACTGTATGTCTCCCTACTTGCAAAGGAGGTTTGGGTATCAAGCAGACCAAGTTGATGAACCGTGCCTTGCTAGCAAAAATCGGTTGGAGACTTAGTCAGAATGAGAATGGTCTTTGGGGAAATATTCTGAAACATAAATATTTGAAGGATGATGGGCGGGTGATCACCGACTTCAAGCAAACGAGTGATTGCTCTAGTACGTGGAGAGGTATAATGTGTGGTGCTAAAGTTGTGCGGAAAGGTGTGACTTGGAGAATAGGGGATGGTCGGCATGTTGAATTCTGGAAGGATGACTGGGTTCCTCTTACAGGTAAACTGCTGATGCACGCAACTCTTCCTTTATCTTCTACTCAAATTTCTGAGAAAGTTAGTGAGTATATGATTCAGGATGATTGGGACATTCAGAAGTTAAGGACAGTTCTCCCTTGGACTATTATCCATAAAATCAGTAGCATCCATGCTGGAAGAGAGCAGACTGGGATGGATAGAGCTATTTGGGGTCTAACTAAAAATGGGGAATTTTCTGTCAAAAGTGCGTATGGTAGCCTGTTTATGGATGATGAGTTGCCCAAATGGAAGTGGAGTTTTTTGTGGAAGCTTAGACTTCCTCCGAGAGTGAAGAATTTCCTTTGGCTTGAGCTTCATGGTAAGTTGCTCACGAATGAGCATCGTGCGCACAGAGGTATTACTAGGGAGACTACGTGCTGCAGGTGTAGTAGGGGATGTGAAGATCTCAATCATGTTTTTAGAGAGTGCTCGGTTACTCTGAAAGTTTGGGAAGATATCTATAAGGGAGTCACTCAAAGTGATTTGTTCAAGGTGGACTGGTGTGATTGGTTAACCCAAAATTTGAGATGCAATATGTTGATCATGGGGAGATTTCCTGCCTACATTCTTTTTGGTGTGACTTTGTGGTTTATATGGAAGTGGAGATGCAAGAGTGTGTTTGACACGAATTTTAAATCTCCTCTGTGTTGTGGTAAAATCATTTTTGATTATATTGAAGATTGGATGAGGGCGAACATGAATGACAGCAGCAAGGTTTTGGTTGAGCCTAGTTATATTGCTTGGTGCCCTCCTGAAATTGATTTTGTCAAATTAAATGTTGATGGTAGTTGGAACCCGGAGCTGGGCAGTATTGCTGCAGGAGGTGTGGTTCGAAATCATATGAAACAGTGGATTGGTGGTTTTGCCTTGAACAAGGGTACTGGTAACATTATGGAGGCTGAGTTATGGGGCATTTTTGAGGGTCTTCAGTTTTTGTGGAAGGCTGGGTTCAAGAAAGTCATTGTGGAATCTGATTCAAAAACTGCAGTTGAGCTTTTGTCTAATGATACTCATATTAATCATCCCCTTTTAAGCATCATCCTAGCTTGCAAAGGATTGATAGAAAGCAACTGGTGCTGCAGCATACACCATGTCTACAGAGAAGGGAATAGAGCTGCCGATGGTATGGCTAAGCTAGGACAATCTTTAGAGTTGGGTATCACTAACTTTATTGATCCTCCATCTCAGATTCTAAGCATTTTGAAAGATGACTACAACGGCCTTGCGTCTGCTAGGCTTGCCTCCTTAGTTTAGGTTTGTTGGGCTCTGGCTTGCAGCCCTCCCTTTTACCAAAAAAAAATATATGAAGCTTTAATGTTTAACAGACACATGTCAGTCAAACATTAAAGCTTCTATTAAATAATTAATAAAAAAATTGCTTTTATTAATCATTTAAATAAAAAAAAATTATTTAAAATAATAAAATAAAAATAAAAATATTTAAACTATAAAATTAAAATATAAAAATAGTTACCAAAGACATAATAATGGTTATCGGAACCGTAAAGGTGGTTATCAAAACCATGTAAGTGTTTACAAGTTAAAATTTTAAGAATCGTAAAATGGTTACTAAAACTGTAAAAATGGTTAACGGGCCATAAATGTGGTTATCAAAGCTGTGAACATAGTTACAAGTCAAAATTTTAAAAATCGTAAAATGGTTACCGGAGCCATGAAGGTGGTTACCAAAATCGTGAAAATGGTTACAAGTCAAAATTTTAAAAATCGTAAAATGGTTACCGGAGCCATACCATCAATAGGATTGTTAAGATTTTTAAAATTTTGACTTGTAACTACATTCACGGTTTTAGTAACCATATTTACGGCTCCGATAACCATTTTTACGGCTTTGATAACCATTTTAAAATTTTTAAAATTTTGACTTGTAACCACTTTCACGGTTTTGGTAAACCATCTTTAAAGCTCCGGTAACCATTTTACGATTTTAAAAAATTTAACTTGTAACCACTTTCATGATTTTGGTAACCACCTTTACGGCACTTGTAACAATTTTTACAGTTTTAGTAACCATTTTTATATTTTAATTTTGTAGTTTAAATATTTTTATTTTTATTTTATTATTTTAAATAATTTTTCTTTATTTAAAAAATTAATAAAAACAATTTTTTATTAGCTATTTAATTAAAGCTTTAATGTTTGGCTTACATATGTCCGCCAAACATTAAACCATACAGAGACTTTTAAGTGCATAGTTGTCATCCCCATCGGTATATCATAGTACCTGGAAAGGGAATCATAATTGTTTATTTTATTTATATTATTGATTTTGATAGACATTTTTTATTTATTTATTTTATTATTATTTCAGCATTTATATATAATAATTAATAAATATGTAGTTCTTTATTTTTCTTTTCGATTTTGTTTTTTCGAAAGCATTTTTAAATTATTTCTTTTTTATATTATTTATTTATTTCATTTTAGAGGTGTGATTATCAAGGAGTTATGTTGAGACCGCAGTTTTGTATTGATTTTTAATTAAATGGGTACCTGCATATATATTTCAAAATACAGTTTGGAAGGATTTAGTTTATATTTATAAATTATAATAAAAAAAATAAAAAACAAAAATGAAAAAGGAGATGTTCATATACATCTGCTTGCGCATAATCACAATACCTCGATTTAATTTTTCTTCAAATTTGACATTGTTAGTGGGGTCTATCGAAATTTACTGAAATCAAATACTATATACACGACCTAGGTCAATAGTCTACCATGACATGTCAAGATTAAACACTATATATGTTACTCAGTTATCTACTTTCATAAGCGGAAGATATCAACTTTCATAACAATGAGAAGAAAATTCTTATGTTTTTAAATGTGTATGATGAAACTTGAACCTCCAATATAAAAATAGAAATCATTGCGGATCTACTCTTTTAAATAAATTATAAACTTACCATTAATTTCATCACTTTTTGACTTTACCCCTTAATCTTTTATTTGAGTGTAATGGCTGGTCCGTACAAAGATTTTTGGCTCCGCCCTTAGTAGTAAGGGAGGTGTACGCTACATGAGTAAACCTCGATTTCTTTTAAGCCAAGGAAATGAAAAATTAAAAGCTTGACTTAATCAAAAGCATATTTACAAGAAAATATAATAATTAATAAGAACCATTCTTTTTATGTTCTTTTTAGTTTTTATTACTTAATCAAGCCTGTTTTTTTTTTTTCTTTTTTTTCTTTTTTTTTTTTTCCAAACAATATAAAAAAGAAGAGATCAAGTCAAAGTTTCAATTTCCTTTGTCACTTCAGCTAAAACCTTAACAAATTTAATTTTAAAAAATAAATTATGTTAAGATATACTCTTAACATAGATTAAAAAGGGGATTTCAATTATTTCAAATTTAATAAAGATAATTTTATATACACTATTACACTCTCATATATATATATCTTGAGAAAATAATTTTATTTTAATTTTTTTTTTAAATGTTTCAAAGTCTCTTTATATATATATATATATATATATATATATATATGGGATAATTACCCCGGTAACCATCATTTTAGGTCACCACTATCAAAATGGTCATTAGATGGGGGATTGGTTTCAAAATGGCTATTTTTGGCGAACACTGTTACATTAATGATCATTTCATCCAATGAGTGGCATTTTGGTAAATAAGGGGATGACATTAATTTATTTTAGATGATTTTTGGAAATCAATTTTTTGTTTTGTTTTTTTGAAATGAATAATTATATTTAGTGTGTGTATACATATCGCATATCTCAAACATATATATATATAGTAATTTTTCAATAAGGATTTTTTACAATACACACTTTAAACACCTTTGATGAAATTGCATGGAATATATTGAATCTTGATTTGATTTTTTATATGGATGGTGAAAATATTGAAATACATTTATGGAAAAAAATTTAAAAAAAATCGGGTGCAAGAACTAATTTTTTCCGATTTTTTTTGAAGATAAAACATTTAAAAATAGGGAAATATAAGAAAAAATAGTTCTTAAATCCAAAAAAATTCCAATTTTTTACCAAATGTGTATTTTAATTTTCTTAGGATGTATACAAAAAATCTCATCGAAAAACATTCATCAAAGGTGTATAAAGTTGCATTGTAAAAGTCCTCATTGGAAAATTACTATATATATATATATTTCTTTTTTTGAGAAGATTAATACTACAAAATCTAAAAATTCTAAAAAATATATTTGAGATAAGTTGGAAATATATTTTGATGGAATTGGATGGAATGTCCATTTGTGTAATAGTGTTTGTCAAAAATGACCATTTTGAAACCAATTCCCCATTTAATGACCATTTTGATAGTGGTGACCCAAATTGATGATCACCGGGGTAATTATATATACAATTTTTCTATTATTAGTTCGAATTGACAAAAGATATATCAGTTTCTTACATGTGGGCCATTGGATTTAAATACTTTGATTTAGCTGCATGCACTTGTCAAAGCATCTTTTAAATCCAATGACCCACACACAAGGAACTGATAATAGAAAGACTATATATATATATATATATATATATATATATATATATATAACAAATAATATACTTTGGCACATATCATTACCCAATTATATAACAAATAATATACTTTGGCACATATCATTACCCAGCATAATTGGTATAGCTTTTTCATTTCACCAATAATGATAATCAACGGTTCAATTCTTATTACAAAACAAATATTCTTTTTAATATCTATTTTTATTTTACACTCCTTTCCAATTACTTTCTCAAATTTCCATTTTCTCCTACAACAAAATAATCCATTTTCTTTTTCCCGTCATTCTTAAATTCTTAACTACCCTTAATTTGTGGTTTACTTAAATCAATTTTATTATATAGTAAATTATCTATTATTATTTTAAATTTTTCTTATTTCTAATATTTTTATGACATACCTTACACATCCAATCAATAAACCCTAAAATCTCAAATTTTAATTTATTGTATTAAAATAGTTCATCTCTTATTATATTCATTTTACTTTATCCTTTATATTTGTCTTTATTTTATTATTCTAATTTATTTTGAATCAATAATTAGAAGAATAAAAAATTCAAAAACATTTCTAGTAATTTTTATTAATCAATTATTTTTGTATAAATTTAAATTGAATTCACTTTCAATACAAAACAAATTTTTTTATTATAAAACTATATTTTATTTTATTTTTATGAATAAATATTACAATTTTCACTGTTGATGTTGTTTTTCTTGTTATTATTATTATTATTTAATATTGTATTTATTGTTTTTAGTTCTTTTAAATATAAGATTATTTAGTTTATCTCGAGTAAGTATTTTATTTTTATTTTTTTATTTAAAATTCATTATACCATCAATCTTTTTATATATATAAAAATAAAAACTTATTTTATTATAATTTTAAATTTTCATTATTTTTTATATAATTGTTATTTTATTCAATTTTCTAGGTTCACCACTATATATATATAATTCATAATTTAAAGGAGAGAAGACACGACTCGAAACCACAACTTTAATGGTGTAAGTACCGTTGGGGACATATTACAAGGACAATCTCATCTCGTTTGTTTCTAAAGGTTTGTTAATGATGATCTTAGGGTATATATATATATGCTTTAATAAAGACTATATAATTAATCAATTATACAATAATACTACTTTTTTGTATCCCGCATTACTCTTAATTATATATTCCAATTGTTGAATAGAAAGCTAGGTCTTCATCAATGAACATATCAGACACAACGGTCAGTCACAAATATATAATTAATTTCTTGACTGTTGACACAATTGGACAATAACTAACCTTTCTAGACGTTTGCCTCTAGAAAGCATTTTGTATATGCCAGATAACAAAACCGGTTCAAATAGTTAAAAAATAAATAAAAATGTTAGACGAGTTTTTCTCTGATAGACATATAACTATGAGCATACTTATATCACACTTATCACTTTTTACCAGAAAAAGCAATATAATTGGGTCAAATAATGCTTACATGACAAAAAGTAATGAGACGGGTAAGTGTACTACTATAAGTATGTTCACAGTTATATACCTACCAAAGAAAAACTCGAGTTTATGAATACACATTCACTCTTAGCTTAAGTGGTGTACAATTTGTATATACATGAGGAGCTTTCTTTCCTTATTGTGAGAATTGATGTCTCTTAATTGTCGTAGTAAATATCTGGGTTGCGCATAGGCGGTTAGAGACTTGAAAATGAATTCCACCACCGGTCAAGAGTGTAGAGAGATCGACCTCCTCTCGAGAAGTACTTGTAAAGCTTAATCTCGTTAGGTTCAATAGACCTTTCATCCACAATGATATCGGCTTTACAGCTGATAAATTTAGACAAATATACGGCGGTGATAGATATATATCTAAAACAGTACTTTTAGTTTCATCACATGATTAAATACTAAGAGATCTTAATTTCATCGAAGCTTCAAAAACTTTAATTAGTCAAAGTATGTACCAAAAATTATAGATTGTTTTAAGAAAACAATTTAACAAAAAATTGGATTATATAATATGTGTCCTTTCTTAGATTGGGACCCGATAAATTGTATTATAAAATGGTGAGACAAGAGAAGAGAGGCTGCATTATGAATTTTGATTGCTTCATTCACGTCAAGTATTGTATTGTAGTGACACATTTTTTTTGACTCTGATTCGGATATATCTTGTATGATTTTATTTATTTATTTATTTATTATTGTCGGCGTACATAATATATATTATCAAGTATCAACGATCCGTTTGAAATAGCTTCTTTAAATAGTTCTTTTAAAAATATAATATATATTTTTTTAAAGTTGTTGTTGATTTGGATATCTATCAATTAAAAAAACTTTTTTAAATAATAAGATTACTGGTTTCTAAGAAAATAATGATAGGAATACCAAAAAAAACTCAACCAGAAAAAAAATCGACGATAAGATTATATTATAAATTTTAGTGTTTTTTAAAATGCTAAAAAAATCCTTTAAAAAAAAAAAAAAAGCTTAAAAAAATTTACTTGGAAAAGCCCAAAATTTAAGCTTCTCCCGGTGGACGTAAAATGAATTTTTAAATCGTCCAAAAACTCTACTAGAGTGGCAACCAAACGATACAAATATTTTGAAAATACCTTTTGGAATTAAAAAGGTCATTTTGACTAGTAGAGAAGCTTTTCCAAACGAATAGAAAGTGTTTTTTTAATTTATTAACCGTAATAATAACATGACTTGAAACAATAATGCTACACGGTTATAGTCTAGAAATTAACTCGAACAATGCCATATATCACGTTATTTGAATTGATTTTCGGACTAATATTTTCAATCCGTAAAACATTACCGAACACACCCTAAGTTACTTAATAAAGTTTTCCTTCCTTTAATTAATTATTCAAGGCGGTTTAGTGTAAGATTCCAAATGGCAAGCTATGAAAAATGAAAAAAAAAAAAATAATTAGCGACACTAATCATCTATTGAGACAATCAAAAAACGATTAAGCAGCCATATTAGAATTCTAAAAGAGCCGTCTCTTTCAAAATTGAGACAAAATGGTTGGTAAATAACAATTTTCCAGAAATCATAATTTTTCCTACTTTGTCTCTTATAACAAAAAAATCTCGCACAGTCACAATCCTTCCTTCTTGGAAATTCAGTCCCATGAATGAAGCTCATCATTTCACTATATACCTGTATATATTGAAGCTGCACATCTATATATATATATATATGACAACAGAAGCTGATCATCATTATCATCATCATCATCTTCTCTTCTACATATACATATGGGGAAGCTTAAACACCATTTTGATCCCTCCAAGAACCATCAAAGTAGCATGAATGAAGTTAAGAAAAACCCCATCAAAGTTACCTATATTTCAAGTCCTATGATGGTTAAAGCAAACAATGCTTCCGAGTTTCGCACCATTGTTCAACAACTTACCGGCAAGAACTCTCATATTCCTCCTGCTGATGACCATGATCTTGTTCATACTACATCACTACTCACTCATGAAGAAGAATCAAATCATCATCATCATCATCATCATCAAGCTCTTGATCATCAAAGAAAAGAGACCGTCACTGCTCCTCCTCATCATCATCAAGAGTATTTAATGGACGATGCTTTTTCGAACAATATCATCATGTCTTTACTTGATCATGATCTTGATGATCAGTTCGATAGCCGGTTCTTGTGGAGAGAAATTGTTTCAGCATGAGCGTAGTTCATAATTCATTTGGTGTTTGATTTCTTTTCTTTGTATCCATCTTTTTGTTATTATTAATAGAGAAAGTTCTGAGATATTATAAATAATATACAGTGGCAGGTTTATATTATAAACCAAGTAGATTTGCTTTCTATATAACACAACTTGCAGGCCAATTTTCAAGTACATCTTCTAGGAAGATCTTGGCTTATATGCATGTCACATAACAAAACTGCAAATTTTAGCGATTATCATCTATCGATGTCTCCGATGATGAACTTAGCTGATGATCAGTTTAGGTTTCTGATCAAAATAGAATGATCAGATCAAAGCACATCAAAAAGATTAATTAACCTACAAATTTACATGATACATTTTTACCATAAGTTGCATTTGTCATAGCACTTAGAAAAACGACGAAACCAAAGTTTTGAAGGCAAAGCCCTCACAGTTGTTTTGCATATCAGAGAACAAAGTTGTTTCTCTCATATTTTACCTCCTAAATTCAACTAACTAAATTCTCCTAAGCTTAGATCGATGCTAACAAACTACTAGGTTCACCGTTATTCTTACCTCTCAGTTCCCATCGTCACCCCCTTTCAAGTAGAGGGTTTCACCTCCATCTTGGCCTCCAGAGCTTCCTCCTCGCCCTTCGGAATTCCCTATATCTTGCTTGCTCCCTCCTGCAATTCCCCCCCTTCCGTGCATGCCTTCTCCAGAAGAGCCACGGTTAAAATCAGGAAATCCTCCGCCCCCAAGTCCCCCATTGCCTCCTGCAGCACTCCCTTCACTCTGCAGCATGTGAAGTCCCGTGCTTCCACCCGAGCTCATGCCAAGTTGACTATGCATGCCTTGCTGTTGCTGCAGCGCTGAAAATTGCTGTTGTGTGTACATCATGGAGGAGCGTGCAGCCATAATCGATTGTGGTGAAATCTGCTGAGCTTGTTGGTGCTGCATGTAGTGAGCTCCTGGCTGCATAACGCCACTGGAAGGGAACTGCAGAGCATTGACAGGCAATCAGAGTCCCGCAAAGGAAAACAGATCAAGAAAATATTTTAGAGATAGTACCGTGTTTACGTATATATTATGCACCAGAAAATTGAATAAGAGACAAGGAAAAACCATTGATGATTTTTGTCAAAAGATATACAATGTTCAACGAAAATGCTTATAAAGTAATTCTGCAGTGGATTGGGTAGGAAAGGATGCATTTACAACAATCTCTTGATTAATATATTTAATCCGAACACCCTAAGCAGTACGAATTTACAGAGTAAGAAAAATGAGGATTTTACCTGGGCATGCATGGTAGGTGGTTGGGGTTGAGAATCAGCAATAGCAGCCAGGTACATGAGGTTCCGCTGGAGCCTTGCTTGGTTTCTGCTACAAAGAAACAATGATAAGTGGCCTTTTACGCTCTTCTTAAAAAATTCAAATCTATCAAACAATGGCCAGCTTGTTAAAACTGTTTATGTGACTTTCACGGTACCATTGACGATACATTATTACAAATAACAGATTGTAAGGCATAGTTAGCACTTAGCTCTGGTTATCTACTCTTATTTATGCATAGTTAACGTCTTTTAGAGACACATACCGACAAACGACAGACGGGCAAACAGAAATTCAACTGTCGACAAGACTCCAAATATAGTGGATGTATACTTGACCTCTTGTAACATACTCTAATGCAAGACATCATCACTGTCTCTCAACAAACCATCTGTTGTGTTTCAAAACACTAGCTTCTAAAACCAAACCTTGAAGACATAATGTTTTAAGCAAATAATTTTAATATAAACTGAGATCGCATTGATGTTCACTTTCTAAAAGTAAACAGTAATCTAGTACAAAGGTTATAAGAATGTTACGTTACGGTGTACTGCTGACATGTCACAAGCAAACAGAACAAGAGATATGCAAAGCTAGAATTTATTTATTAAAATAGGAAAACGAAAATAAAATATAGCTCACTCTGCACACTCGCTCAGTTTTCCCGAATTCTGGCTCTCAACAATCTTCAGAATCAAAGACTTGTTCTCATCTAGATACTGCATGCACAAAAATGAAGCGAATAAAGAATTAAGCAACGAAATGACAGATGTACAAAAGCAGTTTGATAAATATATTTTTCTTTTGTTATCTCAAATTATTTCCTATAACCAAACAAAGGCCTGAAGAACAAAGAGTAAAATTATTCACACAGCTTTGAATCTAATTATCAGATTTCTTCTCCATGATAATCATATGTGAAAGACAAGGTAAAAAATTTGGAATACCAAAACTGATATGGAAAAATTCAATAACAAATATTCAGCTAGCTGATCATAATTACAAAAAGATGTAACTACAATCACAAGTCTCACTGCTTAGTTCTATTCTCAAGGAAACCTCACTGAGTATTTAGTTTAGACGGGAGGCTTAACCTCCCGTGCAGCAATTATTTGATCCAAGTTATAACAGATAAATCCAACAGCTACCAAACTAACCACCAACCACGTCGCTCTTCAAGCTAGCATATCATATCGAGGCAACTAAATGGTATTGGCTGACTTTGTATCACACTCACCTCATATGTTACACTACAATTTGTTGTAATCTAGTTGTCCAAAAGTGAACAATATATACAAAATTGCTGTCCAAACATAGCAAGTTACTTTAGAAGGCGAAGCGCCCTCCAAATATACTTACATGGACATAAGACGAGCCCTCTGTGAACCAATAAGAAAATGAGAAGTCTGATCCAAAAATTCCACCATTTCTCTTATGATACCATCAAGATTCAATCAAAACATTACAGAGATTGCCATAAACATCAATGAGAGAATGTAGCACTTAGTCTTTGTGTTTACTTTAAAAATACCACTGGATACTACCCTCTACTAATAATGACATCTTAGCCCCCTAATCATGCGTTATGACAATGAAAATCCCATAAACCCTTCTGTAAGAGACATCACCACACAAGATGTCATTTGAAAAAGTGATATTAAATCAATGCCTCTTTCAGACTGATACGTTATTACCTTTCCAGAAAGAGCTTCCAGCTTCTAGACGCCTCTATTATGTCCTTAACAATGTGGATCACACTAAATTTTCCATCCATTGTCGACAATGCCACAACAGTCTGCTGACACCCTCCTCCGAAATGTAACTTTCCTTCAGATATCCATCCCCATTACAAAAACTAAGCCAATACCCAGACTCAATTGATCCTATACTGAACAATTGTGTCTCAACCACTTAAACCACTCTCACTTCCATCAGCTCACCATACAGAAAATGTGTTGTTCTTGTTAAAAATAAATAAATTTAGACAAGCATTTGAACTAATAATCAAAAAGTTGTCTCCTTAGCCTCCATATAGGAACTTTAGAATCATAAGACGGGATGGTAATAATAAACTGCGTTGTTGTTCGATAAAAGAGAGCAAACTCCCGGTATGCTACTAATAGTATATATACACTAGAAACTTACATTACACAAGACCAAGCACCATATACTTTCCCTCATTTTCAAAGCCAGTAATATCAATTTTTTGTTAAACACATTCAGATCTTTACGAAGGTTATTCTTCATACACTTCACGCGGTTCGGGTAGATAGCATGATAGTGTTGAAAACAATAGCTTTTATGACAAAGACATCTACCATACCATTGAAACAAATCAAGATACAAAAGACACATAGAAAGAGGACCACTAACAAAAGACAATCAAAAGAGGACCACATCGACATTTAGAATGCAAATTGAATGGAAACATTTTAGAAAGGACCACAAACAAAAGGATACTCTGACTCAATGCCACACAATAAACTAATAATTCAATCAATAATTTACTCCGCCTTTGGCGCTTTACAGTTTAGACTATCTATTATTTTTCCATTGGAGTCATTACTAGAACGTAAAGGAAATTTGTGAAGGATTCAAATGCACAACATACAAATAAGCCACATTGAGATTACTTTAAGACACCAACCAGACCACAATTGGTAAAAGTTTGAACTTTTCCACACTAAAACCATAGTTTCAGCCACTGGTCTCATATGGATTCAAAATGAGGTGCTAGATTCATAAAAACCAGGTTGTATTACCTTTTCAGAGTCTCTTTTGTTTAATTTTATCGCATTTGCATCGTATTGTTTACTTCTATATACGGTCCATTGTTTTGCATATAGTAAATGGGCAACCATAGTTTCAGCTCAATTAATCAATCTCTAGTTAGATTAAACATTAAGGCAATTAATTGTTCATATTATCCCAAAATGTTGATAAAATCGACGAAAGTATAGTAAAAAATGAATTATATGTATATGAAGAAGCCAAAAGAGGAGGACCATGAGATTGACAATTGAACACGATGAGATCCATCAATTTTTAATATTAGGTATTTGTTTATACAATAAGAAAAACAGATAATAATAATAAAAGAACACACACATATAAAATAAAATAAAAAGCAAGTGAAATAAAGAATAGGAGCATGAAACACCACAGGAAGCAAATCTCTGCCTGTAATCCAGCTCATGATTGCCAAATGGTCTAAAATATACATAAAATCTCCAAGTATATGAATAAGAAAATAAAACAAAAACATCAAAATATAACAAACAACCCCTTTTATCAAAACTGCATCAATATTACATTAAGAACATTAAAATCAGAATTGGAGAAATGAATAAACATGAAATCAACTACCCACCTAGTAAAAATTCAATCTTGAGCAACAAACAGCTCAACCACCAAATAAAAATTCAATCTTGAGCAACAAACAGCTTAATAAACAGAGAATGATCATGAGAAAACATCAAAGAGATTGAGAGAGATACATATATATATATATATATATATATATAGAGAGAGAGAGAGAGAGCAGATGGAGAAAGAGAGAGAGAGAGAAAGAGAGAGAACCTGTTGAATATGATCAGTTGTGACGTTGTTGGGGTAATAGGCTGCCATCATGGGCTGCATCTGCATCAGGTGCTGCTGCATTTCTTATACACACACAACACAAAGACCCCTTCTCTCTCAGGTATATATATATATATGTGTGTGTGTGTGCGTGTGTATGTATACACACACGTATTTCTCTCTCTATATACTCAAGGTTGATAGAGCAAGTGAGTGACTGCAAATGCAAAGAGACAGGGAGAGAGAGAGAGATGCTCCCTTTTGCTTTTTTCCTAGTTTTTTTTCACTTTCTTAGCTTTCTCTCCTCAAGTTACACAGACAAAGCCTCCTGCGAGAGAGAGAGGAGACATAAGACAGTGTGTCTAAACAGAGAGAGAGAGAGAGAGAGAGAGAGAGGTATTTGTTGATATTGGGTTTTGTGGGTCACGTGATGGGTGATAGAGACTTGCAGAAAGAGTAAAAATGTAGTGTGTTCATGTGGTGGTATCTAGAAAGAGTATAAATGATGCAATCTTATTGGGACCGTCTCATTGGGTGGTATCTAGAAAGAGTATAAATGTTGCAATCTTATTGGGACGGTCTCATCAAATTGCAATGGGACCGTCCATTGAGGATTTTCTTCTATTCTCTGTGATTGATTCATTTAAACCAAGATGAGTGATGGATGACTGTGACTCTGCTTTGGTCCAACTCTTTTCGTCATCCCTTCGTGTGTGACGTACTCACTTGTGAAGCAGAGATTCCACTTGTCCTCCTCACAATCCCACTCTCCCTCCCCCTCCACGCGCCTCACGCCTCTTTCCATTTTGCATAAATAACACTCCTTTTAGTTTACAAATTACTATAGGGTTATATTAATCCCAGTTAATTTACCGTTGAAAAAGTCAATTGATCAACAATTACATATAAGTCTGAAAGAAAGTTTGACAGGTCAAAGATCTCTCGGGTAAACTCTTTCTCCATGTGGATATGTTGAAATCACCGAGTAGAATTCATTTTACGTGATCCGGATGTATTGGTGACCGGCGTTCACACTTTAACGCTCAAGTCAGCCAATAATCTCAAGGAATAAAGTGATAATTCTCAAGAGAAATTGAGAGAGTTTCTACTATTTAGAGAGTCTAGTCCTTGCAATGTAAATGATGGACTAATGAATTGTATCCTCATAAGATTATGATTTTTATGCCCGTTTGGGACTTTGTTTACTGACAAGGATCAGTTACCTTGGAATGTAGAGTTGCCCTCTGTTTGGAAACCTTTGGTTTTGGGCGATAATGGTAGATAAATCAGAGATTCCGCATATGGCATGATCTCTACTCTCATTTTTTTTATCTTTGTTTTCCTTTAGTAAGTCTTCTTGGAAAACCATTTCACAATACAAGAGATATCGAAACCAGGTAGTGATTAGGGATGTCAATGGTACGGGTCGAAGACGGGTTTTCCATTACTATCTCTAATACCAATTTGTATGAGAAATACCATCCCCAATGAATATCAACCTTAAAATGAACGGTGCGGGTATGGGGATTCCCCATTAGGGTTTTTTTGCCTCAAGCCATCCACATCCCATTAAGGCATTTTTTTTAATGAGTTTTTGATAAAGATCGTATTAAAATTAATGAATAATATTAAAATAATAGTGTGGGGGTATATTATATATAATGATTTGGAATGAAGTACTATTTCAATGGAGGGAAAAAAAAAGGGAAAAAGATGGAAAATTATGTTAGTGGGAGTGAAAAATATAAGGGAAATGAAAAATATAAGGGAAAATTATTTTTTCTAAAGACAATAGTCACAATACTATTTTTTTTAGTGTTAATTCCAGTACTAATTACGTACTTCAATATATATATATATATATATATACGGTCTCGTTCTGATCAGTACGCACTGATGTAACTACATCAATACCAATGCATGTGGATCACTGATTATTGAGAAGTTTTAACAAGTGTATATACTTTGAGTCAAAGTATATAAATCTAATAATCCACATCCAACACACTGACGAAGTTATATCAGTGTGTATTGACTTGAACATTTATATATATATATATATATATATATTAATAACGGGGTATGGGGACTTGAAATCCCATAACCGTACCGAAACTAATCGGGATTGAAAAAAATACTGACCTCATACCACAATATAAATGGTTAGTGTTAGGGGCGGATCCCCAGACCAATGAGTAATTTTGGGTAATTTTGGCATCTCTAGTAGTGATCATTTTGGCTGATATTTCTAACTTGTATCCTCTTGTGAATGGTGTTACGGTGGATTATGTTCATAGGAAGGGCAATCAAGTGGCCCATTTTCTTGCAAAGTACGTGCTATCTACTAATAGCGATTGTTTTCTGATGGAGGAGTTCCCTCCATGTGTTAGACGCTATGTCTTGGCGGATTTCCAGACTTCTTTGTAATGCTTGTTTTGTTGTTTATTTTAAACTTTCCAAAAAAAAAAAGATAAGGAAAAAAAAAAATCTCTTTCGCTCTTAATGAAAAGATTTTTGATAACTTTTGTTAAATTTGAGATAGTTTTTATTTTTATTTTTATTTTTCGAAATATTATATAGCTTTTTTAAAAACCTGTAACCTCATGATGTGTATGTAAGGAATATACAATTGGGTCAACCTCATCTTATCAAATTTAAGATAGTTATTAACATATTTTAAAATCATTGATAAAAAAAATTAAATAAAACTTCAGATTAAAAAATATATAATTATCAACAAAATCATGAATCAAAGTAAAAGATATTTTTTAATGGATTAATTCCCTCATTTATCCCTTCAATTACGATGTTGTTTAGATTTATCCATTATCAATAAGTTAATTCGTTTTTAACAATATTTATGGGTGGTTTGATGGAAATATCCTTTAAAATTCTTTTATTGACTTCTATATGCATCAACTTCAATTACTTTTTTTTTCTCTTTAAAGTTTTCTCTCTTATCAATTTTAAGTTTTCACTCTCATCAATTTCAATAATATTATTTTTCTAGTCCTTTATACATGAACAAAAACCTAGAAAATGCAATCCAACCAAATCACACTTAAATCATAGATTTTATTTATGCAAAATAAAGTTTGAAACATAACATATTCATTAAGCACATATTCAAGGCTTTAGAACTAAAACCAAAAATGCTAGAATACAAAAATATGTTCAATCAAGTTTTTCTAGCAAATATTTAGAGCACATATTCACCAAAATAATCAATTAAAGCTAAAAGGATTTTAATATAAAATTAAATGTGCTAAACCTAAAATATATTTAATTAAAAGATCTTAACACATGTAAAGGCTATCAATCATCATAATAAATTCAATTAACACTCAAATAGCCCTAGAGTATAAGGTAGTCGCAATACAACACTCAAACATGTGAAATTGTAGATTTAACAAAAACCTAAATCACATTTAAGTCTCTAATTAGACAAATCTAGCTTATAATTGAAGTTTTATCTCCAAACAAAATTTGTTCAAGTCACATACACAAAAATAGGGAGAAGGCCCTTGAACATTTTAAAGCTCAGAAAATCAAAAGATAAGCAAATACCTTGATAACTTGAGTGCAGCCACAAAATTGATGTTGAACACCAAAAATACATGAACAATTGACTTCAAAATTACTTGGAGGATATAGTAGACTTCAATACGAATCTCTTACTTTTTGAATCACTCAATTTGGTTGAGAAATGAGTGAGATATGGAGTTTTGAAGTTGAGAGAAAATTACATAAAAATTTTTGCACTAGTCTTCTTCAAAAATCAAAGATGAGAGAGATAGGGAATTTAAAAGAAAAATTGAAGGAAAGGTGATGTGATGTGGCATGGAGGGAACCACGGGAAGGAGGTGTGGCAACGCCACCTCAGTACCCAGTGGAGGCGCGTGGCCTCCACGGGGGCCGAGAGGCTCCTTTCCCATGGAGGTCACATGCCTCAACAGGAGAGAGGACCTTGTGGCAATTTGCCACCCCTCTTTTCCCTGCGCATCTCTCACGTTCTTCAACCGTTCTCCGAACTCCGAATTTGATTTTGTTTATGGATTACGAACTAGGACTCTCTCACGGACATGGACGTCTATGAAACTTCAACCAAAAACTTGAAATTCGACTTGATACACAAGGACGAAAACCATGTACGATAAACACAGGAAGTTTCATAAAATCTAACTCGGAACTCGAAAACATATGTATGAGTAACCGTAAAATTTAGGACTCGATAAGGAACAATATAACAGCATATTCAAGTCCGACATCAATAAAACACAAATAAATTACAAGAACACACAAATATGTCATTTCCTAGAAATAGTCCTAGAGCATGCAATTTCATAAAAGTTGTCAATATAAATCTAATATATGTGCATACAATAATATGTGTGTATGTATTATACCAATTGAGCACAATGATTCAGAGACACAATGTGTGTGTGGGTGTGTGTGCCTAAACGTCTTGCAAGAGGAATAAGTTATAGATATACCTTTGATGTGCAACAAAGATTGCTCATCTTAAAGACTTCAATTTGCATGATGTGTTTTCATTCCTCTTTGAAACCTGAGTGAACATGAAACTAAACAACTAATCAATACAAAAGAAATGTCGTTTTGATATTGAAATATGTCAACATGACTTAAAAACCTAACATATCTTAGTCCAAAAAAACATTTCTTTTGGATAAAAATAGTGAAATTATTAAGAAAGGACATTTTTGAATAGCTATTTATGGTTTTGGCCTTTTTTAAAAATTAACCAATTCTCAAAAATCAACAATGTGAATACCATTCAAAAGGATGGTATATCATGATCACTATATCTATTGCATTATTACGAGTTGAAATGAGACAATTGGGAGTTGGGACCCAACTCTAGAGGTCACATGCCCTAAACTACTAGTGTTGTCCAGTCCATTTCTAACTGGCCTAAATAGATTCAGGCTCCTCTGCAAGTCAACACAAGATCAAAAATGACCCCAAACTTGTCCTTAAATCTGCTATTATTCAATGACAATATAACTTAATTCTCAAACATGCAAAGCTTGAGCCAACTCCCAAGTGGGTCACAACTCACATACAAAATTACTTACCCATGGATCTCTACCACAACAACATTTATATATTTTTTTTATTACAAAAAGGTCCTCAAGCTTTCTATTAAGGCGTACAAATTAAAGAATTATAAATAAGAAGTTGTGGTGAAAAATTATTTTGAATGCACCGTTGAATAGTGCACCCAATATAGCCGAATGACCTTTAACACATTATGTCATATTTTCAATAGTCGGAAGAACCACTCAACAAAGATTTTATTGATAATGTATTCATGTAAATGTGATAAAACTAACTGAAAAGAGATTCCATTTTGAGCTTCTAGGCGTAGTGTTTTGGCCTTTTTGGGGAGGGGCACCCTTTGCCCTTTGATGGGATACCATAAGCACATTGATTACAAGTAATTGGGGACAGCATATAATAGTGGAAATGAAAATGATGAAAAGTAGGTTATATATGCTCCCAATTGCCTAACATGATGGGTGGTTGGGGTATCCCATTGATTGGTGTACTCAAAATTCCAGCAATTCTGTCCTTTTGTATTCATCAATAATTCCCTTTCTTATTTATTTTCAATATTTCCATTGCTTTTTAACCTTTTTTTTTGGGTGGCTCTCCGCTCTTCTTGTCCTTCAATTCCCCCACCACAACCCCACCTGACTCCCCCATGGCCATTGCTTTCTTCCTACCATTCGAGTCAAGTGGTGCAAGATTTTTTATTTATTTTATTATTTTCTTTTCTTCTGCTATGGTGTTGTCCCAAAACTTGTCTCATTTCGTGGCTTCAATGTTGAAAAAGATTTCAAACTTCAATGCAATACTAAACCAAAAATATTCAAGAGATTAGTTTTGTAGAAGTTAATTATTCAAAGTTTACCCTTGCTGATTTATGGTCTAAGTTTATAACATGGCCAAGGCAGTATCAAACAATTGTAACCGCAATAAAACTTGTTATCAATCAATATTTGCAACATCTTATCGTGGAGTACAACCTATTTCCGTGACGTCAAGGCCAATCCTGAGATTTTGGAGACCCAAGGCGAAATGTAAAAATGAGGCCCTTGATCCTCCATGTATGTTTACTTGATTTTTTTTTCCCCTAGTAAATACTTATAAAAATCAATATAATAACTCAAAATTAAGACAGTAACACAATAAAATAGTAAATAAATAGTCACTGAAATAAAAAGTTTATAATTGCATAAAAGAATATATCACTTAAACCTTACTCGTCTCACATTTTAAAAAATAAAGCAAACCATAATCCTATAGGATTCAATACTTCTAACGTAATTGAAAAGAAAAGATCAGATTTTACCAGGAAAGGTAAGTTTGATTTATTTTCAAAACCTAAACTTTATTTCTAATCAAACTAAAAAAAAAAATCTTCCTAAATTGAAAAAATAAAAATAAAAAATTCAAAATCCCGTCTAAAACAGAAAACTAGCAAAATGGAGGTCAAAATGATCTTTTCTGGCAAGACAACGATCATAACAAATGTAAGGCTCTTCGATACGGTTTCAACAACATATTATGTGCCCAAAACAGATGTTGTTTCCCCCTCCAACAACCTTCCGGAAGTGTCCTACATCAATATGATAAGGGATTTTATGTGTTGTTATCTGTTGTAATAATTTTAATTGTGTTACCGGTGGGTCTTTTTTTTAAAGAAAAAAACATGTGCAAACGGTAGTCCTTTAATAATAATTGACGGCTATTTTTGTTTATAAAACGTATGTGGACCTCCGGTCTTGTATTCATGAAATCACAAAGTTTTTTTTTTAAATTGAAATTTTGAAATTTGGAGGCTCATTACAATCTGGGGGCCCTAAGCGGTTGCCTCTTGAGCTTACCCTCAAGGCCGGCCCTGCGTGACATTAAAATACAATTTCTTGTTATAGTGAAAGACATATATTATTTATCTACTTTTTGGATAAAATGATAATTATTAAGTTTAACTATATTTGTTCACTATGGTCTAGCAATGTAGTATTGCCTTAAAATAGGAGTCAAAAAATGTAGTACATAATGTAATCCAAAATAAAACATCATCAACAAACAGTCCATAATAAAATTGAAACTTAGAAAATAATTAATTAAGACAATTCGGTTTATTTGATTCGGTTCGGTTTTGTATGTCCGAAACCGAAACCGAAACCGAACCGAATTTATTTCGGTTTTCAAATTTCAAATTGGTTTGAACCGAATAGAAGCTATGAATTGAACCAAACACCCTTTTTCGGTTTGATTCAATTTGGTTTCGGTTTTTGTGCCCACTCCTAGATTTGTTCTTGTTCCTTAAGTTAAGGGATTCTTTCATTTAGGAAAGATTATAATTGTAATTGTATATATATTTTCTTGTCCCTTAAGTCAAGGGATTATCTAGGTTAGAAAAGATTATAATTGTAATTGTATGTATATTCTCATAATTGATCAATGGAAAAGCAATGCCATATTTTTCCATTCTCTATCTCTCTCCATATTTTTTACATAAAAATAGTGGATCCACACATTTAGAATTGTACTCTATGCACTTAATTAAGTTCTGAATTACTACCCTTTTAGAAGATGTGAATCTATGTAGCACGGATACGGATACGAGTACGGGTACATGATATGGGTATGGGTACAGGATCTAGATACAGCACGATACGGGGATACAGTAAATCTCCAAAAACTAGGATACATATACGGTAAAATACGTCAATTAAAATAATATATATTTATATTTAACAAAAATAATAATATATAAAAACATATTTGATAATTTATTCAAAATCAAAATATATTTAGAATCCAAATAAAACATGTTACATAACAAACATAAGTCATAACAATGTAACACATTACAGGGTCCAAAATCCAAATAAAAGATGTCATATAAGTCGTAACATATTACAAAATCCAAATAAAACATACGTCACATAAGCCAAACTAGATTACAAAATCCAAATCGTAATACATAATAATAATAATAATAATAATAATAATAATAATAATAACTCATAAAACATATTCTAAATTCCTAATTAATTTCATTATCATCTTTCACATTATTAAATAATCTAAATAATCCGGCCTCTAACTCTGGTTCATCAAGAGAAATGTTTGTAATCTCAAGTATCCTGGTATTCTCTATGTCCATTGAATCAAAACCAAATTTTTTTTACAAAATCATTTTGATCCCTAAATTTTGAAATTATAATTTGACCTTGTTTTATACTAAAATAATTATAATATTGCCCCAAACGTATTCTGTACGTATCCTCCCTGTATCCCTCTGTATCCTTGCCGTATCCCCAAAGTATCCACCAAAAGTATCCTCTAGTGAAACTTGTGAAAAAGTAAACAGATATGCCATTTGGATACAAGCTACCTCCACCAAATGAAGTATATGTGCATCCTAGATGAGAATATATACAAATAGTAACTTCTTTTTGGTTGGGTAAAGGACAAACAAAAAGGACTAGTTATTCAATTATTGTTAAAGTACGTGTTAGGCTCATTTATTTTGACATTATATGGTTTGAATGGTTCCCAGGGACCTTGTACATTCAATTAGCATCACATCTTACATAATAATTAGTTAAGGTGATTATATATTAGGATTTTTGGCCTTGAGTTTCCATTGGGTTTTAAATTCATAGGTTGAAGATGCTAATATAGAGTTAGGGTTGGCAAATTGGATCATGACAAGATAATTCGATACAAATTCACGGGACAAAAAAATAATGGGTTTGGAATTATTTTAATGGCTTTCAAGTTGACACGATTGGCGGATTAGAAGACCATAGATTTTTGATTTTAAATTGTTTGAGGGTATTTGTCTGGATGTATATAAAATTTTATTAATATTTTTATAGGATACTTTTATTTTTTTTAGTTGAATTATGTTTTATAAACAAGTAATAAGTTGATGAAAGTCATTGAAAAGGGTGCCAGAATGAATATATATGCATGAATTCCTAGATTTTGTAGTCAAAAAGGACAGGTAGGCAGCTAGCAAAGAGAGGGACAGCTACTGATAATTGGAGCTGGAACTCTTAAAATAGCTGTGTGTTCTATGACACAATTCACATGTTTGTATTTTTTTCTCTTGTGTTGTCACACCACTCCATTTTCATATAATCTTTTATAAGAAAATTGTGTATTCAATTATATATATATATTTAAATCTCACACTACTAATCGGGTTAATAAGGACAAGTCAAGATAATCAGCCGTTGGTAATACAGTTTGGAAAGCAACTCCACTAAAAAAAAAAGGGGTATCCAACAACTTTTACTGTAAACGGTTATGTATATTGAACTATTGAATTTAATTTTATCTCGAAAAAATAAATATAATTTTGTTATTGGATATTTAATATGTGCTGCTTGGAAAAATTTCAAATTAAGTTTGGATGTTTGTGTTGGTTTTGGTTGGTGTGGCATGTGAGATGGAGATTGGAGATGAAGAGTTGGGGATTGTGCTTTGATTTGGTAATTAAAGGATGTCTGAATATCACATGTTGATGTTTGATATATATAAATATATATATATATACAAAAATTCTATTATCAATTCGAACTGATAAAAGTTATATCAGTTCCTTACATGTGGGCCGCTGGATTTAAATACTTTGACTTGGCTGTATGCACTTGTCAGTCAAAGTATTTAAATCCAGTGGCCCACATACAAGGAACTGATAAAACTTTTATTAGTTTGAACTGATAATAAAAATACTGATATATATATATATATATAAAAGTGTGTGCAGTGGCACACACTTTTATGTCTTTCTCTTCCTAATTCCACTTTATATTCATTTATGCTTCTAATTAAATAATCATTTATCATTATTATTAATGTTTTTTAGAGAAAATTATTAATGTTGTTATTAATGAAGGATGAATAAGAGGACTTTTATAACAAGGAATATGTTTTCCATCCCGATGTGACTCTGCGGAAAGTGTATTAATTCAGTCTGATAATGTTTTAGATTTAAGTTATTGTTACCGCATATGTGTTTTATTATTATTTTTTAAATAATAAAATAACAAGGAATATGTTTTCTTTGTCATAACACTTTCAAGTTCCAACAGCGGTGCGTTTACTAATGAAGAAAAAAAAACTTAATCATGATCGTGATTAATATGCAGAGTAAAAGTTTTGACAATTAAATTAGATGAACCTCACATATAAATCTGAATATAAGTTCCTACCGAAAGGAAAAAGACAAACTTAATTTGCCCTTCCTACCCCTTAAAGAATTAGTAAGTTCTATTTCCTTATTCCCTCTACAATGAAATTTGATTCTTTTTAAAGATCTCAAGTTCAAATCCCTCTTACTCTTAAAAAGCAAAAACGAAAACGAAAACATATCCATGTTAAAAATGATTTCAAACATGCCCTAATTTTTAAATCTTTAAGGCATGTTAAACAAGCTTACATCCATTTAGAGAGCCCCTTTGAGTGCTCTAAAACCATCCCCACTAGCTATTTTAGCTAAGGAGGGGGTTTAGGGAGCCCCCTTGGAGATGCTCTAAATGACTTCCTATTTTAGAGAACCACCAAGAGACTCTCCAAATGTAGAGAGCCATTTCAAGCTCCCTATCTTCTCTCTCTTATTATTATTATTTTTTTATATTTTTAAGTTGATTGATCTTCCCTCTCTTATTTTTAAAATTTAAAACAAAATAAATTTATTTACATTTTTAATTCAAAAAAATATTAAAATATTAATGACTAGTTATAATAAAGATGACGGTTGGAGTGAGTTGCTAGCTATATTAGCTTTTTAGCTAAAATTTAGAGAGCATGGTTGGAGATACTCTAAAGCTGTAAAATTTTCCAAATGCGGTTTGATGGTAAACGGTGCTTATTTAGTTTGACAAACTAATATATTAGTTACTATGTTACAAGCTAATAAAAAAAACCAACAAAATTGCATACAAATGTAATAAATTTCAACTAGCTCATCATCAATGACGTGTTAACTAATCATGAATCCCAATGAAGGAAAATGAACTTAATTTCTGATTTGTGATTACAGTGTTTATTAAAAAATATTTACAAACAAATCATGAATTAAGTTCCTTATGGGAAGGGAACTTCCCTTCTCCCACCTAGGGAATTAAGTTTTTTTTTTTTTTCCAATCAGGGTCGGCCCATGGGGGCAACAAACCCAGCATTTTACTGAGGCCCCCAACTGGCCTAATCTACTTCTTATTCTTTTGTAAAATCAGGGGCCATAGGGTCCAATCTATTTAAGTTTAAAAAGGGCCCAATCTCAAACCTTTCTTTGCTTTATTTATTTATTTTCAAATCAAGGTCCAATTCAATAAAAATAAACTTTAAAAGCCCAACTGAATTGTGATTGTGAGACTATCTTATTTGAAACAAAAACAAACAGTAAAGTAATAAAAAACAACAAGTTAACAACACTTAATGACCTAAAGCATTTAGAGTTACATATTTTTTATCAATCGTAGATAATGCTAGTTCTTCATTAAAGAGTAAATTTGAGTAATTTCGAATATATGAGAACACTTTTGGGTTTTTATTTAACTTGAGTAAATTAAGCTTTTCAGACATTGAGAGTTTGAAGTATTCTTGTGATACTCTTGAAACTTTTTTGTAATATGGGGATAATTATGATATTGATGCAGTTGAGTTGTTTTCAAAACTACAGTTGTTAAGAAAATCATTACCGGAAGGCACAATGAACCTATTAAAGTCTTGGAGTAAATAAAAAATATTCACATTTGCTTCCCAAATTCTTGGATAGCTTATAGAATTTTATTGTTACTACGGAGAGAAGCTTTTTAAAGTTGAAACTAATTAAAAATTATCTTCAGTCAACAATGTCACAAGATAGGTTGAGTGAATTGACTATGTTATCTATCAAAAAAAAAATGTTAGTTAATCTTGATGGTAATAGTATAATTAGTAAATTTGCAATTCAGAAAGCAAGAAGAATAGAAATTTAAACAATGTTTTGTTTTTATGTTTTTAAATACGATAAATATTTTTTGTTTTAATTTATATGGATTACATTGTATTTGGTAAATGAAAAATTATTTATTTATTTATTTTATGTTAATGATAATAATTTTTATATAGAGCCCCGTTTTTTGTTAATATCATTAAATGGATCGGGCTTCGAAATGTCTGGAGACAGCCCTGTTTCCAATAAAAGTTGTTTCCTTTCGATTTTCATTTATGATTAATAAACACACCATAATAGAGAGAAAACAAAAAATAACCATTTGAAACATTAAACTTTTGTTAGTAACCACTTTTTAAAAAAAAATTTAGTGTATATCCATAAATTACAAGAGTACCCCTGAAATTATTTTGTTTTTTTTAAAAAAACCTCAAACTTGAAATCATGGCCAAAACTTAAATGTTGAAACTTGAAATCATGACTAAAATGAAATATGTGAAACTTGAAATCATGCCCAATTTCCCTTCTTCCCTAATCTTCTTTCCCAAATTAGGTTTTTTCTTTGTCTTTTTTCTGCAGATCCGTGCGCCGACGAAGGGGAAGCTCCGACAGCACGATGCACAACGGCGCTGTCGGCTAGGCGTTGCTCGGCGGTTCACGAAGGACAACAGCTCTGCCACGAAGCCCAAAACCTCTGCTGCGAGGCCCAGAAGGTCGCCGGCGCTCGGCGACACCTTCGTCGGTGCCCGGCGAACCTCAAAGCACGCTTGCGAGAGAGAGATCGGGGAGAGAGAGCAGAGGAGAGAGAAAGAAAAAAGAGAAAGAGAGAGTGGGTTTGGGGATGGTTTTTATATGAGAGCCTTTCAGTAATTTCTCAAAAAAATGGTTATTAACAATTAAATTTTCGTTTGTGGTTACAAACAAAATTTTTATGTTTAATGCGGTCATTTTTAGCAATTTCCACCACCATAATATTGTGGCTTGTTGGTTCGTTTCTTTATGAGTTTTCTTTCTCCTATCTTTAGCACCTTTTCAAGCTTTCAGATTCGGAATGTTACATGGATTAATAAAGAGTAAGGACATTTTTGTTCATAAAATAATTCTAATGGCTAAAATTGTTATAGTAAAATTAGTCATATATATATATTTACTAATTCGGGGGCTATTTCAAAATTTTGACCATTAATTTATCTAGGGCAATTACCAATTAGGTCCTGAACTTTTATTTATTTATTAAATTCCAAGTTGTTTGTGACTTTTATAAAAATGACCAAATTGGTCCTCGTATTTTTCCCAAGTGCCAAATTAGTTTTTTTTTTTTAAGCAACTAAATTGGTCATTCTAACGATTTAACGATGTTAAATATAACAGTTAACTTTAACAATTTTAGTTAAAGTATGTAAATACCCTTTATTTGTCATATTATAGCAAAGTTTTTTTATCTTTTGTGTATTAAATTCACCATTATAATTACAAAAAAATCCAAAAATATTATTAATGAAACACCTTCTGTACCTTTTTTAATTAAGATTTTCTAAAAAAATCTAAAAATATTTTAATAAGAAAATATCAATTATATCTTTATTTTATAAACAAAGTTATCATTCATTCCCATTTTAGTCTTTTACCATTTTTATATGATTGTTATTTTTGTTGTTGTTGTTGTTGTTAATATTATACAATCACTGTTGTCAAAATTATTTAAAAATCAAAACCCGCAAATAAAATAAACAAAAATATATGTGTTAAAAAAACTGTGCATGGGTCATTATTATATTGTTTAGGAGTAAAATACAATTTTACCCCTACACAGTTAAAGTTGACTGACGGAATTTAGTTAGAGGGACTAATTTGGTACTTGAGAAAAATGTAAGGACCAATTTGGTCACTTTTATAAAAGTCGCAAACAATCTGGAATTTTTTTTTTATAAAAAAAGTCTAGGACCTATTTGGTAATTGCCCATTTATCTATGCCAATATCTTGTCGTTCGGATTCATTGCTCTATCTCCAATTTATGTGTGTGTATATATATATATATATATATATATATTACAATAATTCTAGATTTTAGGAGGGGAACATACTCGGATCCACAACCTCATGATGTAGGTGTGAGGGCAAACCATTGGGCCAACCTTATCTTGTCATGTTACTCTATCACTAAGTTATTTAGTGGGGTGTATTCGATTAGGATTTCAAAAGACTTTTTTTAAGCTTATCAAATTCATGGTGCCAATTTTTATTTTTATTTTTATTTTTTAAAATAAAAGTATTTATTCGAGAGTGGCAATATTTACACCCTTCTAAAATTATATGTATACCCCAGATAAACATAGTTTCAGAAATTCCAAAAATACCCTTAAATAAAATCTTTAAAGTGTTAAAAGTAACTAGATCTCATACGTCATATTAATACAATATTTAATATTTTAAACATTTTAACAAACATTATAATTAGTCAGAAAAAAATTATAATACCATTTGATTATAATATTATATTTTTATTAATTAAAATTTAAATATTTATTATTTAAAAGTATAAAGAGATTTAAGATGAGAAATCATTGAATTTAATTTTAAAACATAAACTAAAAGGGAGCCGATATTGACACCCATAAATATAATAAGTACACCCATATTTTAATAAAAAATTTAATTACAAAAATATCCCAATAGAAATTTACTAATAAGAACAAATTAATTTAATTAAAAATAAACAAAATACTATTTACACCCATTGATTACACTCATATCTTCAACTATATCACTTTATTAAATAAATAAATAAAAACCCCTAATTCAACTTTAATTCTATTTTTTTTTTAAAAGAACGAGAAGAACAGAAGCCTAACGGAGCTAAAAACTCACAGAGTAGTCTCCAAGATCGAGTCGCCACCAAAAGTGGTGGTATATATATATATATATATATTTACCTATTTTCATGAAACCGCAGGATTATGAAACCAAATTCAAAAGCTGAACTTTTGAACAGGTGCTCGTTGAGATGTTTTTTTTTTTTTTTTTAGTGCAGATAGGTCTTGATCATGTACTGTTGGAGGGAGGGTAGGGATGTTCGTTTCTCCTTTTCTCAATTCTAGGTTTGAAATTAGAATCATTACATTTTTACTTGGAAAGAAAGTGCATTTCATAACAGTATTTTTGTCGAACCCCTCGGCAGGTTGTTTGTAATCAATCTGTAGTTCACTGTAGTAATTGTTGAATATTTAACATCTTGTAAGATGTTTTCCAACAACATTGGTGATTTACCAGGTGTAATGTTGTGTTGGTTCAAAGAAAAATCCATCTTCTTCAAGGTCAAAGAGTGAAGCTGAGTGATTGAAAACATTTTTACCAAACAAATAGAAAGAAAATAGTTTCAGAAACATATATAGCCTAATCACTGGTAAATAAACTTGTCCAACACAAAGATCTATTCTTTTTATAAATAAATGACTGCAGAAGATGAAGAACAATGGAAAGTCTGTGATTTAAATATTAGTAAGTAATAATTGTAAGATCCTTGCAGTTCGAGACTTCTGTTGATTACATCATATGTTCTTCACAATGCATTCCATAAACCTGTTGGGTCCCAATTTTTTAGTAGGACCTATTTGGGTATTCATAGGACCTGGAAGCTAGAGAATTTAAAAATTTATCATTTGTAAAATTGGGTGTGTTAATAACTTATGAGGGTTTATAAATAAATTGTATTATAATGAAAACATTCATTTAAATAAGGATAATATTGACATTAAGATGGGTGTTTATAGTAATGTTTTAATTTTAAATTTTAGACATGGGTGTACTTATAAATCTGGGTGCGCTTATCATATTTATGTGTGTCAATATCCGTCCCTAAACTAAAATTCTCTTTGAATTTGAACGAAGAAGAGAGGTTTTTTTATTATTTATTATTTATTATTTATTTTTATTGTTGCTTGAACCAAAAAAAAAAAAAAAAACACATTGTCTACGCTCTACGGTCTACACCAGTACCATAGCCATAGCATAATATATATAGAGAGATAAATTTTCTAATGAGAATGTTTTACCGTGCCCACTTTAAGCACTTTTAATAAAACTCAATGAAATATATTAACAATCCAATCTATTGATTCTATTTTAACTGTTGCTATCGATAAATACAAAGTACCAAACTATATAAAATTTATTTATTTATTTTACTTTAAAAAGAAATAAAAATAATAAAAATTTTGCTCATCTAAATATAATCTGACAACATTTTTTTTCTTCCATTGATGTATATTCAGATTTTTGTCAGATTCATGTTTTTTAGGTTTTTCAAAAATAAAAAATAAAATATGTGGCTCACCTAAATCCAATCCAACAACATGTTCTTCTGATTTTATTATTATTATTATTTTTTTAACTTTTTCATTATTCCATGTTAAGTAAATTTTGAGAAGAAAATAGAAAAGAGAAGAAAAAAAAACTTGAGAAAACTTAAGATCTGTTTTTTATTTTTTATTTTTTATTTATTTTATTTATTTTTTATTTTTTTTAATAAATAAAGAAATAAAAAAGTTTGAAAGGACAAAAATATCCTTTATCATTGTTAACCTCACAGAGGTTGGTTGGTTGCATTTTGCCCTTTAGATTTTAAAATCCGCGAACTGTAGCTTTTGCCTTTTACCTTTTATTTTTGACTATACAATCTATTGATTCTATTTTAATTGTTGCCGTCGGTAAAAATGAAGTACCAAACTATATAAAATTTATTTATTTATTTTACTTAAAGAGGAAAAAAAAAATTTGCTCATCTAAATCTAATCTAACAACATTTTCTTCTTCCATTGATGTATCTTTAGACTTTTGTCAGATTCAAGTTTTTCAGAATTTTCAAAAATAAAAAATAAAAAATGTGGCTCACCTAAATCCAATCCAACAACATTTTCTACAAAATTTTTATTTTATTTTTTCATTCTTCAATGTTAGTAAAATTTGAGAAGAAAATAGAAAAGAGAAGAAAAAAAACTTGAGAAAACTTAAGATCTGTTTTTTTTCTTTAAATAAATAAAGAAATAAAAAAGTTTGAAAGGACGAAAATATCCTTTATCTTTGTTAACCTCACAGAGGTTGGTTGGTTGCAATTTGCCCTTTAGATTTTAAAATCCGCAAACTGCAGCTTTTGTCTTCTGTAGTTTTTGCCCTTTAGCTTTTATTTTTGACTGTCCAATCTATTGATTCTATTTTAACCGTTGCTGTCTGTAAATACAAAGTACCAAACTATATAAAACTTATTTATTTATTTTAGGTAAAAAAATAAAAAAATAAAAAATTTGCTCATCTAAATCTAATCTAACAATATTTTCTTCTTCCATTGATGTATCTTTAGATTTTTGTTAGATTCAAGTTTTTTAGATTTTTCAAAAATAAAATATAAAATATGTGGCTCACCTAAATCCAATCCAACAACATTTTCTTTAGATTTTTTTAATTTTTTCATTCTTCCATGTTAGTAAAATTTGAGAAGAAAATAGAAATGAGAAGAAAAAAAACTTGAAAAAAATTTAAGATCTGTTTTTTTTCTTTAAATAAATAAAGAAATAAAAAATTTTGAAAGGACGAAAATATCCTTTATCTTTGTTGACCTCACGTAGGTTGTTTGGTTGCAGTTTGCCCTTTAGATTTTTAAATCCACAGACTGCAGCTTTTGTCTTCTGTAGATTTTGCCATTTAGCATTTATTTTTGACTGTCCAATCCAATGATTCTATTTTAATCGTTGTTGTCGGTAAATACGAAGTACCAAACTATATAAAATTTATTTATTTATTTTACTTCAAAAAGAAAGAAAAAAAATAAAAGGCATTAAAGTATTAAACCTAATAACCTAAACCTAACTATCTATTCAGCGTTACCACTTGTTTTTTGTGGACGACAGTTTGGTGTTTACTAGAGCGGATGAGAAGGATTGCCGCTCCATTAAGAGTATCTTGGACTACTATGCGGGTGCATCAGGCCAGTTGGTAAATTTCCAAAAGTCCGCTTTGTGTGTGAGTAAAGGGGTCTCTAGGCAGTGGGCTCTGGCTTTGGCAAGTATTTTGGGCGTTCAATTGGTTGGCTGCCACGAGCGTTATTTAGGGATTAGGGTTCTAGCCATTTTGTTTTGCTGTTGCCGCCAAGAATTGAGAAAGAAAGGAAGAAGAAAGAGCCAAGAAAATACACTACCTTAATTACTTTCCTCCCGAAAGATTCTACAATGAAGCAGACAGCAAGAATTTAGACTTCATATGCATCGATGTCGGCTCAAATGCAGTGGACTTGCGATAACCGTCGTCTCTCAAAGAAGTTCATATACAAAACCCTTCATCGATCGTGCCGAAGGTTTCGAAGGCAACAACTTTGTTCCCTCTCTGATTGAAAAATTCCTCAAAGCCTGAGGGGGTTGTTGTATGCAGTACAAGTGTTGAAAACGAGATCAATGCACACCTATGTGATACGAGACATACTGAACAAACTTGCAAGCGATTATAAATTTTTATGGTTTTTGATAGGGTACTCACCTGATACTGTCTGAGGTTTCAATCCAAAGAATGTAAGGTTGCATTTATCTATCTTGTTTATTAGTTTATTACTATATTATTTTTAAGTTTTTTGTCGATTTTGTGGAATTGGTTTGTCACTAAATTTTTACGCCAACTCGATCGTTGCCTACAAGCAAAAAATTCACAATAATCGACGAATCCTATTCTACCAGTAATGCAAAACTTTGGATACGAAACAACCTCAAAGAGTTGGCAACTGTATCGTCATTAAGACGAGCATATCTACGATACGAAACTACCTCGCAAATGCATGAGTCAAAGGACTGGTATAGCAAGTAAGCAAGGTTAGATCCTACTGAGAGGTGGTATTCGTCAACTATGTCGAGCTCTAGAGTTTATTAGAAAAACAATGCAAGTAGAATGTGGAAGTGGTGAGAATGGTTTGGACATAAAAATTATGTAAGGGGGTTTGTATGTGAGCAGTCTCCTATATAGATCAAAGTTTATAGTCCAATTTTTTCTATAAATTCAAATCAGATTACTCTATTGAGCTTAATTTTTTTAAATTTTTTTCTGTAAGTTCAAATCCGTTTAGTTGTCCAAATTAATTGGCCTAATAGGGCTTTGAGTCTCTGAGAGTCCAATTGGGTTTCAGTATAAGAATTAATTTGGCCCATTTTGTGAGACCAATTGCCATTTAAAATATTACCCTAAATATATGAATTATTTAGGGATTAGGGTTCTAGCCATTTTGTTTTGCTATTGCCACCGAGAACCGAGAAAGAAAGGAAGCAGAAAGAGCCTAAAAAATGCACTACCTTAATTACTTTCCTCCCGAAAGATTCTACAACGAAGCTGACAGCAAGAATTTAGACTTCATGTGCATTGATGTCGGCTCAAAATGCAGTGGACTTGTGATAACCATAGTCTCTAAAAGAAGTTCATATACAATACCCTTCATCGATTGTGCCGAATGTTTTGAAGGCGATAACTTTGTTCTCTCTCTGATTGAAATATTCCTCAAAGCCTGGGGGGATTGTTGTATGCAGTATATGTGTTGAAAACGAGATCAATGCGCACCTATGTGATCCAAGACATACTTAACAAACTTGCAAGCGATTATAAAATTTTATGGTTTTAGATAGGGTACTCACCTGATACTGTTAGAGGTTTCAATCTAAAGAACGTAAGGTTTCGTGTATCTATCTTTTTTATCATTTTATTAATATATTATTTTTATGTTTTTTTTTGTCGATTTTGCAGAATTGGTTCGTCACTAAATTTTTATGTCGACTCGATCGGGATCGTCGCCTACAAACAAAAATTTCACAATAATCGACGAGTCCTATTCTACCCGTAATGCAAAACTTTGGATACGAAACAACCTCAAAGAGTTGGCAACTGTATCGTCATTAAGATGAGCATATCTACGATACGAAACTACCTCACAAATGCACGAGTCAAAGGATTGGTTTAGCAAGTAAGCAAGGTTCGATCCCACCGAGAGGTGGTATTCGTCAACTATGTCGAGCTCTAGAGTTTATTAGAAAAACAATGCAAGTAGAATGTGGAAGTGGTGAGAATGGTTTGGACATAAAAATTATGTAAGGGGGTTTGTATGTGAGCAGTCTCCTATATAGATCAAAGTTTATAGTCCAATTTTTTCTATAAATTCAAATCAGATTGATCCGTTTAGTTGTCCAAATTAATTGGCCTAATAGGGCTTTGAGTCTTTGAGAGTCCAATTGGGTTTCAGTATAAGAATTAATTTGGCCCATTTTGTGAGACCAATTGCCGTTTAAAATATTACCCTAAATATACAAATTATTTAGGGATTAGGGTTCTAACCATTTTGTTTTGCTATTGCCGCTGAGAACTGAGAAAGAAAGGAAGAAGAAAGAGCCTAAAAAATGCACTACCTTAATTACTTTCCTCCCAAAAGATTCTACAACGAAGCTGAGAGCAAGAATTTAGACTTCTTATGCATCGATGTCGGCTCAAAATGCAGTGAACTTGTGATAACCATAGTCTCTAAAAGAAATTCATATACAATACCCTTCATCGATCGTGCCAAAGGTTTCGAAGGCGACAACTTTGTTCTCTCTCTGATTGAAATATTCCTCAAAGCCCGGGGGGATTGTTGTATGCAGTACATGTGTTGAAAACGAGATCAATGTGCACCTATGTGATCCGAGACATACTTAACAAACTTGCAAGCGATTATAAAATTTTATGGTTTTGGAGAGGGTACTCACCTGATACTGTCAGAGGTTTCAATCCAAAGAATGTAAGGTTTCATCTATTTATCTTTTTTACCAGTTTATTAATATATTATTTTTATGTTTTTTTTTTTGTCTGCATAATTGGTTAGTCACTAAATTTTTGCACCGACTCGATTGGGATCGTCGCCTACAAACAAGAACACAAATGATAGGAAAAAGGAGCGCAAAATGTGAACATTTATAACATGGTCATTTTAATTGCACAAACACCCTTGAGTTTAGACGAAATTGAATACATATTCAACTTTTCCTTTAATTGCACAAACCTTCCATTGAAAAAAAGTTGACTAACTACCAATTTAATGGTCTAGACTCTAGAGTTGATCCAGGGGTAGATGTGCTGGATTTAATGCGTGAATAATGAGATAAAGATAATAATAAATAAAACGGATTGTACATGCATTTCATGTTATTATTATTATCATTTTAGGACCAGGATCCTCTCCTCACCTCACATTATCCTCACCTTTTCCTCACCTTTTAAAAGCATGTGATTGGTTGTTAATAAAGTATCAATCACATCTTAACCATTCATTCATTACAATGCTTATGTGTTATAAGATTAAGTAAAGTGAGGATGAGGTGAGATGAGGAGAGGATCCTTGTCCATCATTTTAATATTTGATGTTGATTTTACATAAATTTATTAAGCTTACATTACAATGCTATCATGCAATTGTTGTTAGATGCATGAGCTTATAATTTGATAAACAGTTAAGTGATACATCATTGGTATGTCATGCTTACATATATATATATATATATATATATATATATATATATAGTAGTAAGGAGCTCAAAATAGCATTCTTGTACACCCCGAACCCATCCTTGCTTGATCTATGACCTTTATTTACGAATCTTGATTGATCCTTAAATTGGATGACAATAGATCTATTTAACTCATGCATTTGTCAGGATCTGTTGATTAACATAAAAAAAACAATAATGCTAGAAGACCCAAAAAAGTGACCCAAATTTTGGACCCAAACATATGTGTCAACATCACACACAATATTGGCCCACGTCACTCTTCCCAAAAATCCCATGTGATGTTGCCACATAGGTTTGGGTCCAAAATTTGGGTCACTTTTTTGGGTCCTCTAGCATTACTCAAAAAAAAAAAAAAAAAAAAAAAAAAAGGACTTTTGTAGATTCAATACATAGTATGTATTTAGGGCCTATTAGTTTGCACTGGATTGGGTTCCAGGTTGAGCCCATATGAACAAGGTCCTAAAATGTTGACTAATAGTTCTTCCAGGTTGAGCCCATATGAACACATTCAAGTCCAACCCCATTTCATTGCAACCCCTTTGCCCTAATTTCTCAATTCCCAAATCGATCGCCCAAAAGTCTAACCTTTTTTTCTCAAATCCCTAATCGCCCCAAATCCAAGATATCACGCAGCAGAGCACAAGGTAATTAATATTCCTCTTCACCTGTTTTCTTTGTTTCATAAATAGATTCAATTCTAACAGTTGAATTGAAATTGAGTGGAAGATGACCGAGTGCCTGAACCTGTGGCAGTTGTTTCGGCAAAGTAAGAAGAGGACTTATTATATGCCACAGGCTTCTAGGTTTGAGTTTTCGTGATGAGTATGCGAGCGTGGCGATATCTGACGAAGTCTATACGACCGCATTTATATATGGGTATGCATATACTAGTAACTAGTTTTTATGATTTGGCGATTGGGTTCTTAAATCTTTATGTATTATATTGTATTTAACTATTTATGTTATTTGAATTTTGTACCCCAGAGACGAAACCCTTAGGGATAAGTTGGTAGATGTTGTTCAAAGCCTTAAAAAAGATTTTGTAAGTTTTTTTATTTCTCTGTATTTCCTTAATTTCTTCTATGAAGCATATATATGTCTCATGTCTATTATGTTTTGGTTAAGGGTTATGATTTGGAGGGCATAATTGTTGCCAACAATAATTCCGTGGTGAGTTTTCATTGTTTCTCTCATTCATTCGTTCATTCATTCCCTGTCTTATCTATCTATTTATATTCCTACCTTAACTTTTTTATCTTATTAGGTTCCACCAGTGAATATTCATAATCTTATGGAAGACCTGCACAAAAAGTTAAACTTTAAAAGTTTTGAAAGTTTAAAGCATACATGTTGGAAAGACAACATTACACCATGGGTACGTGTGTGTTTTAATAATCTTAATTCTGTTTGTCTCATTTATCATTGTTTGTAGTGGTATGAAATCTTGTTATTTTGCATTTAAAACTGCCCATCATAATAATTTGCCATTAGTTTTGTTTTATTAATTATTCAGCATTCATTCGTTATACAAATTATACAGGCATGTCATTGTCATTGTGTTGACTATTGACAGAGTTCAGAAGTGAAATGTAGCCGATTTGGGTACTTGTATTGCGGGGTAACATTTCCTTTAAGGTGCTCTGTAGAGAAAGTAATACCGGAACTACGGGAACGTCTTGAAAGAACTTCTGCTCAACCTATGCTACAGGCAAGTCTTCTCATTCCATGTGCAAATGTGCAATATTTGATTATTTTATTAGAATGAGCCAGTATTTTCTGTTTTAATGTTTTATGATTTTGTTCGAGTTCAAAGTAAAACTACTTAATAAATGGCGAATTAACACTTCTCTTCTTGTTGACAAATTTAATTTCTTATAAATTTAGCTAATGTAAAACTTGGTAAGGTTTAAAATTTTATTTATGGATTTGATACAAATTTTTTGACCTTGTTTAATTTCAAACTCATTTGAGTGTTCAAATTGAGAACATTTTTATTTTTACTTTTCGACACTTTCAATTTGCCTTTGAATTTAAAATCTCACTTTTATTGTTATTTTGATATTTGGTAGGCGTTTCTACATGTTTTTAACACTCTACATATGGAAAGAGACAAGGAGAGTATGGGAAGAAAGAAGGAGAGGGAGGGTAAAGACGAGGAGAGGGAGGAGTTCGAGAGAAGGGTACATACATCAATAAGACTTCTACATAGCCTCAATAAGGCTAATATTTTGATATAAGATATTTACATCAATACTACCACATATAGTCTTATTTTCCACGAACGAATTCCTAAAGGTGCATTATGATGAATGGTTATTGATTTAAATTATGTTTGATTTGTTTCCATTATTGCAAAAGCGGTTTGAATTTAAAATCTCACTTGTATTGTTATTTTGACATTTGGCAGGCGTTACAACATGATTTTAACATAAAAATGAAAAGATACGAGGAGAGTAAGAGAAGAAAGAAGAGTAAGGGAAGAAACAAGGAGAGGGTGGGTAAAGACAAGGAGAGGGTGGAGTCCAAGAGAAAGGTACATACATCAATAAGACTTCTACATAGCCTCAATAAGGCTAATATTTTGATATAAGATATATACATCAATACCACCACATATAGTCTTATTTTCCACGAACGAATTCCTAAAGGTGCATTATGATGAATGGATATTGATTTAATGTTTGATTTGTTTCCATTACCGCGGAAGTAGTTTGAATTTAAAATCTCACTTGTATTGTTATTTTGACATTTGGCAGGCATTTCTACATGATTCTACCCTACATATGGAAAGAGATGAGGAGAGTAAGGGAAGAAAGAAGAGTGAGGGAAGAAAGGAGAGGGTAGGTAAAGACAAGGAGAGGGAGGAGTCCAAGAGAAAGGTACATACATCAATAAGACTTATAGAAGGCTAATATTTTGATATAAGATATATACATCAATTCTACCACATATAGTCCAGGGTTGCACATTGGGGAAATGGGGATGGGGAATTTTGGGGGGAGGTACCTCCATCCCCAACCCCAGTTTCCCGTTTTTCCTTGTTTTTCCCTGTTTTCCCATTTCCCCGTTTGACTAAAAATTACAAAAAAAAAACATTCCATTACAAATACAAAATAAAATCCATAAGTGCATTACAAATATAAAAGAAAATCCATTACAAATTAAAGTATTTCAATAATCCATTAGTGTAAATGAGGTTTATATTGTTAGGTTTTCAAATAATAAATAAAATTAAAATATAAATAAATAAATAAATAAATATATATATATATATATATATATATATAATTATATTCATAATGTTTTGGGGGAAATGGGAATGGGAGAACCCCCCCCCATCCCCATCCCCATTTCAATTTGGGGATGAAAATCATCACCATCCCCACCCATTTCCCCATGTCACCCCAAATTTTATTCCTCAAATGGGGATGGGGACGAAATGGGGATCCAAGGGAAAATGTGCAACCCTAAATTATGTCTTATTTTCCACAAACGAATCCCTAAAGGTCTATTACTGCAGAAGCGGTGCAAGATAATCCAGTAAAGGTCTTCTAGGGAGCACCCTTGGACATTTGTGTCAAGATAACATACTAAAGTTTCATGTTCAGAAAGTATAAAAAGTGTTTTAAGTTTGCATTTTGGTGCCCATTAGAAAAATCGTGGTATCTATTTGGTTTTAAGAAGTTTTCGTCTTTCTTCATGCCGATGTTTTGTACAATTCGAGAATTGAATATTTTATGTAGTTTTCTGTTCGAATTTCTCCTAACAAACAATGTGCTGAGAAGTGAGAGAAACTCAAAAGATATATAAATTATAGCTTTTCTATATCCTTCTACATTGCAATACAACTTTTGCATTCATGTGATATTGATATATTAAAATGAAGTACCATTCATCATTTATGAAATCTCATTTATATGATTCTTTTGTCTAGAATTGCAATCAATTTCTATAACGAACGAGGCGGGGTCTGTTAGAACCCATCAAAACCGAATCAAATTGACCCGAATCTAAAAACTTAATAAAACAATTGGAACTGTGATGATAATAAGATGATTGACGCAGTTGGTTGTCTAAACTGTGATGCAAGTTTTATATACTTGACATTATGATAATTAGGAGTGGGCGTTTAATGGATCGGTTCACTTTAAGTGAACCGATAAAAAATCAATATTATTCGGTTTTTAAAAAAGTGATTTGATCCAATAAACTTTATAATTATCAACTGATTTAAAACCGATTGAATTGGACCGGTTTGGTTCGGTTTGGTTTTGGGCCTATTGGACCAAATTACTGGCTTTTAATTATTAACCTTTTAAATCACAATTTTTTTATTTATATTTTTAATATATTTTAATCATTTTGGTCCATTTTAATCTTCTTGGGCTGGTTTTGACCGAACAAAAATATGGGCTTTAACAAAAAATTTACACCCATTACTCATAAAATCAGATCTAGCTTCATTTTTTACCAAAAAATCTTCATCGTTATTTTGCCTCCCATTCACCTTTCTTAAGTTCTTCATATTTGGTTCAGCAGGAAAAAATTAATAATAAAAAGAAACCTCATCCCCATGTTCCCACTGTCTTGATACAAATATATTAGTAAAATATTTGATACATGATTATTTTATACAATATTTAATCATACAAAATAACAAACACACAACCATACAAAATAACAAACACAGAAGATGAGAACAGAGGAGAGGACAGTGAGAATAAAGGTGGAGATGGGATCTACGGTTGACGTGAGAAAGTGAGTTTAGAGAGAAATATTGGGGTTTGGATGTTTGATTGATTTGTTTAGGTTGATGAAATGATGAATGAAAACAAAATTAGGGTTTTACATATTTATATAACATTAGAGCAGCAGCATATAACATTAGAGCAGCAGCAGATTTTTTTTTTTTTTTTTTGGTGGATCGTCGGTTCGGTTTTCGGTTTGATATGTTGAACCGGAAACCGAACCAAAATTACCGGTTTTTGAAAAATCTAACTGAACCTAACTGGTTAGAGATAAAAAACCGATTAAACCGGTTTGGTTCGGTTTATTGGTTTTTTGCCCACCCCTAATGATAATTGTTATGATGATCAAATTGTTGAGCAGCTACCATGATGGCTAAATTAAGAAGACTCATAACGTCTCATTACGACGATCAAAGAATCTCATCAGTTTTTCCGCAATATCTATTATTGTATGCATTCGATTGCATAGAGAAATCCCAACAGAAAAAATAATTAATATTCCTATGTAAATATTGTAGTGACAGAAAATTCTAGCTTATTTAAGATGCACGGGACACTTGAATGACAATGTGTGTTAAGGGGGAGGCTCAAGCCTCTCCTAATCACGAACGGTGGCGGCTGGGGAAGCTCGCCACCCCCGTTTTGTGGAGAAAGCTCGCCACCCTCTAAGAAAAATATGTCTATATATAAAAAAAATCAAATAACTGTAAAAAATAAATCACAAAATTTTGAAAAAAGAGATGTAAAAATCAAATAATTAAAAGAAATCAAATGGAGGAGAACTCGATCTCTATTAGAGGAAATTTTAAATCTACATTAATGGAGATGACATATCTCTATTAATTAATGAAGATTTTGGTTCTAGATCTTCTCTAAAAATGGAGGAGATCTGAATTCTCCATTAATGAAATTTTTTGTTCCAGATCTGCTACAAAAATGGAGGAGATCTGGAACCACTTCTCCACTTCTCCTCTAATATATAATTTTTTTTTTCTCTTAATTTTTTAAATAATATTTATTGTTTGTGTTTTTGGATGAGATTGTGATGGTAAAGAAGATGAAGGGTGGAGAAAAAAGAAGCAGAAGGATTTTGGGCTGCGATTTGGTCTCTAAAAATTGAAGGAAAAGATGAAGTAGATTTTTTATTTTATTAATATTATATTTAATTAATAAATTGTTAGGGCTGATGTGGCGATATGTTATCAGACACTTTTTTTTTTCATTTATTCAATAACACAATAAAAATACCAAATTACCCTTCCCTAGTTAGTGACTAACTGTTCTCATTGGTTAGTCAACCGTTTGTTAACGGGTCAATGGTAAATTAGTATTATTATAATTTTTTACCGATTTTAGTGTAATTATGCATATAACTAGTGTAAGTTTGTGTAATTTGCCCACAAAAAATGGGTGTACAAATAATTTTTTTGGGTGTCAATATCCGTACCCTTATGAGAAATTGTCAAATTTGTTCTATTGCCTACAATGATCTTATTTGTCCCATTATACTCGGTACATATTTACAAATTACAAAGATCAAAGGTCAGATGATTTGTAGCACCCGAGTCTAGATGCTAAACATGATCGTCTGATGATAAAACAAATGCCTTAAATTGATAATTAGAGTTGGTAGCAAGCTGATATGACTAATCTAGCCAATAATAGCAAGCAGGAGCAGTATGTTGTGGTCTTCCAAAAATCTGACAATGCATACACTAGTTGGGATTTCGTCCTCCACTGTTGTGTCCTCTAACACGATACACATTTTGGTTTTGGTTTTGGTTTTGGTTTTAGTTTTTAGTACCAAAAGCACCATGAGAATACTATTGATTGTGCTAACCCTTGCTTCAATTTTTTTGTTGTGTGGCATCAAAAATGTATTTTAGGTTATATTATTATATCGTTTTATTCTCCCGTTCTCCCTTCATGAGTTAAAAGAAATCCACACAAAATCTCGGAAGTTATTGATTGAGAGGTGGCATTAGCTACCATGGCATCATACTTTGATCCCAAACATTGTAGAACATATTGACTAAGTTATTTTTCCGTGACTAGTATCTTAAACCTCGAAGAACATACCGATTAAGTTATTATTTTTTATGTGATTGTTCACCTATTGCTGTTAAGTTGTCAAACATTGTTTTCATTTTTTATAGTTTTGTCAAAAGAGAACTTAAAAGTAATTTACCTTGCTTCATACTTGCTATTCCAAATTAATAATATTGTTGTTTGTTGCAAGATATTTTGGTGGATCGGGGTGTGTTCCGAATCCGAAAGCAAACTACCCAAGATCATAAGCTTCTAAAATTAGAAAAACTTGATTTCTATAAAGGGATATTCCTATTTTAGTCCCCTCTAGTTTGAAGTAATTCTATTTTAGTCCACTGGTTTGTAATTTTATCATTTTTAGTCCTTATGTAACTGTTTCCATTAAAAGTACATTTCTTGACATGGACAGAGTGCAAAATGATCTTGCTGCCCTTGAGTATTGCTGATACCAGTTAAAAGACCCTAATGCCCTTCAATTTTACCCTTATAATAATCATTTAAATTTATAAAAATAAGAACAATTTAAAATAAAAAAAAATTAAAATTTAAAAATGGATTTGGTGGAGATTCAATCCACATATTGGATTTCCACCAAATAAAAAAAATAACAAAGATTTATAGTAAAAAAAAAAAATTACTAATGAATTTTACTCATAAGTCTGAGCCGGGCTGGGCTCACATGTACGGGGGAGTGTTAGGGTATATATATACTAATGAATGTCACAACCTAATAGATTAATCTTTTGACGGCTTATAAAGCAACATAGCAATTTGATCATCATGGCCGACACTTGTGAGTCATATAGCATTATAGCTTATTCTACCAAAGTGGATCAAACAGATCAAGCTTTGGTTAGAGGAGATCAAGCTCGATCAAGTAGGTCTTGTTAAAAGTAATCGAGCTCAGGAAAGCTCTAATGAAGCTGGTTCAGCTGAATCAGGAGCTTCTCAATGTAATCAGGTACAATGTAGAACATTGTTAGCCAACCTTGGTTAAAGGATATCACAGCCATACACCATGAAGGTAGTAAGAAACTAAGAGCTGATCATCAAGTCCAAAAGTACGTCTATGGCATTATTATAGGTTCTCTACCTTTAATTTGTAGCTTCCGCATTTTGATGAGGATAATTAGTTAGGAATCTTTTATGTGTTTATATATGTTATTCCCTCTGTAAATGAAGTTGAGTTGAGTTATTGAAGAAGATTCAGTTTCTAGAAAATCTCCATTAAAGCTTCATTGAAAACCTTGAAGAAATTCTCTCAAGACTTTTCAACAAACACTTTCATTTTGTTATCAAACACTTGTTTTTCTTCTTCTTTTCATACCTTGCATACAAATAGTGTACTTTGAACATCTGGTTAATTAATTGTGATAGTAAAAAGAGCAGTAGATGATCATGTGATTATTGTAAATTCTACGGGGTCTGAAAGAGGGAATCATCGTAAAGAAAAATATAGTAAGTATATGAAATTGATTATCAAGACTTCAAGGCTCGGTATTCGATTCTTTTTGACAATAATTCTCCCCTTTTCCGTAGAACCGCAAGTACACAATGGGTATGAGAATATTGCCGTTAGGATTCAATGAAGCTTACTAATCAAATTGTTGATTTCAAGTTATATACGACCCGAATCAACCACTCATAACACCGTAAATAATAATCTTGATGATGTCTAAAAAAAAATAGAAGAATTAGAGTAGAAAAATGTTCAGAGTGATATAATTTTTCTTAACCCAATAACTAGACTCTATCATTATATTTTTAGTGTCTTTTTATAAATAGTTGTATCTCTTCATAATAAGCTGTGTCTCTTAACAGTTACAGTTACAAATTGTCTCTTATAAATAGTCATGTTCATTGAGAATGGTTACACCTTTTTTTTTTTTTTTTTTAATATAAATAAAATTAATTGAAAATTCCAACAACCACCACCAATTTTTAAAAGATTAATTTTATAAAATTGAACAAAATGAGTGCAGAGAAAATACAAGGCATCATGTACAAGTCAACAACATAAATGATAATTGTCTTTTAGATTTGAACTTTAATTACATTTGGTGGAAATAATTCAAAACATAATTTGATAGTATGTGGAAGTTGAGTGCTGGTGTGCTCTGTTGATGTAGACTTATGCCTAACCTCGTGTCTTTCTTTATTATTTTTAATTTATTTGTTTTCGTGTGTGATTAGGGTCGGCCCTGGGCTTTTTAATAGGAGGGGTGGCCGCCCCGGGCTCTTTTTGCCCGGGTCTCTTTCTAAAGAAACCATATTTACATAATTTAAGTATTAGTTTAGGGGCCCAATTTTATTTTATTTTAGTTCATAAAAGGTCCAAATTTCTATTTTGAGTATTAGTCTAAAAAATGCCCATATTTACATGATTTCAGTATGAGTAGAGATATTTACACCTTTATAAAACTGTATGTACATCACTATTTGTATGCACACCCCCTTAAAAAAATTCAAAATGTTACAACTCGTAAACACACCTCACGTATTACCAAATATGACATTTCTCTTGTTTTTTATTTTTAAATTATCAATTAATAAGGTATAAAATAGTTAAAATAAAAATTGTAAAAAAAGTATAAAGGAGCGGAGCAGCCCTCTCAGAATCCAAAACCTCCCAATTCAAGGTGGAAGACCATCTTTTCTTTTAACCTTTTTATATTAGTTTAGTTTTTTTTAATTGTTTCTTCTTAATTTTTTTATAATATATAGTTCATTAATATTTATAATCGTAAATAGTCACTGTTTATGTTTTAATTAGCTTGGCCAGTGCCCAGGTGGTAAGTGGTAACCCACCTTATTCACCATGGGAGGCACGAGCATCAAGACCGAAATTAGTAATCACTAATCAGTAATAGCTGCTCCAACATCGGACAAGGGGAAGGATTTTAGACTTAATAAATTCAACAACCCGGTCTCTTCCACAAGCGTAATACTAATACCATGAAAGATATCCAAAGCTTTAGTCACCTGTGAAGAATAACTCGACTCAGATTCAATGGAATAGGCAGCCACATTCTATTCACCGATCCCAAATAACGAAATGGAAACCAATATTTTTTACTCCGTGCATTTAAAATATTAAATATTTTATCAATATTAAAATTATACTTATCTGGGTGTACATACAAATTTCAAGGGGTGCAAATGTCGCTATTTTTTCAGTATTAGTTTAGGGACCCAATTTTGTTTTATTTTAGTTCATAAAAAGCCCAAATTTCTATTTTGAATATTAGTCTAAAAAATGCCTGTTTGATAAAGCATTAAAGCTAACAATTTAAAATAGAATGTCGATATTTGCACCCCTATAAAATTATATGTGCACCCCTTAAAAAATTTTAAAATATGAAATCTTATAAGCACACTCCACACATGACACATTGTCAAATATATATATATCCTTTCTTTTGTTTTCATTTTTAAGTCCAAGAGCTAACATTAAATAGCTATTTTTCTTTATTTTACTTAAAAACAAAATTAAAAAAAAATAAACAACAACAAAAATAAATATGCATAACTGATTTGTGTTCATCCTTCTCCTTCTTTCTTCATTTTCTTGTATTGTTAATAATTTTTTTTAAGTAACTTTTTATTGTTAATTATTATTTCCTTTGTGAGGTGGAGACTGGAGAGATAATGCTACTGTTTTTTTGTTTTTTGTTTTTTTGTGTTTCTGCGTTGTTGGTGTTAATATATATATATATATATGTGTGTGTGTCAGTGTGTGTTCTGCATTGTTGGTGTTAATATATATATGTGTGTGTGTTTCTGCGTTGTTAATGTTAGTGTTCTTATTTATTTATTATTATTTTTTTTTTTCTGTGTTGTTGGTGTTAATATGTGTGTGTGGAGCCACACTCCTCCCAAATTTTCGATAAGTTTTCCATATGTTCTAGAGAGTCAAGTCAATCCTCCATTTTTTTTCTTAAGAGAATAGATTGGTATTGAGTTTTTTATTTTTGATTTGTGTTTTTGTTTTTCTTTACTATTTTTAATTTAATATAGTTTATTTATTTTTTTGAAAAGGACTTAGTTAGTTAAAATTCAAAAAAGTAAATAGCTACAAGAAATTATTATATTTTGAATTAAAATATTAATAATTTAATTAAGGGTAATGTTAGAATTTTAAAATTATATAAAATTGGGGTGTACATATAGTTTTATAGGGGTTCAAATATCGCCACTCTTTAAAATAAAACAAAAATATAAAATAGGGCCAGCTTGGAGTGTTAAAGTTCAAATTAGATTTTGATTTTTTCCCAGACATGAGACATCAGTATTCATATTTCAATATATCATCTAAATCACTAAAGGATTTAGGGTTTCTTATTTTTCTCTCCGATCATCATTGAATGATTTCTTTCGATCTCTTTCATGTCTTTGAATTAATATGAAAAAGTGGTCCATCTTAGAATTTTACCTTGGCCCCCAAAAAGTCAGGACCCTGTGTGTGATTGCTTGATTATTGTTTTTTGTTGTTGTATATTACGTAACACGTCACCGCAATGTATTATATATACTGGAATTCTCGACCACTCATGATCCAAATGTGCAGGGCTGGGTCATGGGGTTATACCAAATTCAAATGGCTCCGTTATGTCTGGTGTACGTGACCACAAATATGTTGTATACTTGTAGTTGCTGAAACTCTTGCTGTTCATACGTACAGGAGTTTGCTTGAGAAGTTTGATGAATTGACCCTATGATGTGTGGTGATGATCTGTTAACAACTGAGGCTAATAATGTGCCTGAGGGCACCTGATTATTCAGTCGATAATGAACTTGCTCATTTGAGTTGGACTGGCCAATGATATTAGCTGAAGCTTTCACACTAGTGGTGTCTTGTGCTTTAGCAAAAATAACAAAATAATAATAAAAAAATTACATATATTCCATAGTACGATCCATAAATTGCAATACTTAAAATTTTATTTTATAAATTAACCGAAATACACCAGCAGCATATTATTAAGAATCAAATACAGAAAATCATGAAATTATTTTGAGGAGTGGAATACATTCAACGGTCAAGAAATCTGAAAAATGTGAAACTTAGTTTTAAAATATATCATCAGGGTTCAGAGGCATGATCAGGTTGAGGAAGCATATGTGAGCAACTCTTTATCGGTTTCAAATTTGGCCATGTCTTCCTCTGTCAAGTTAACCCATGCTTCTATTCCATCTCCATTTTTGGTGTCTAGAAAAACAAATAAATTCCTTTTAGGAACGCCACCAAAAGCCACCCATACAGGCTTTCCCCAACCAAAATCAGCTTCATAGATAGGAAACCTGCAAAAACTTGAACAGGTGAAAGGAATCCCCTCTCTTATGAAGGTATTTTCGTCGACCCCTTCCCAGTCAACAGGGCTTTCAAAAAATTTGCCAGCTTGCAGGTTTTGCACTAAATCCTTGCTGACGTTGCTTATTGCACTTGTCAACTTATTGACTATGCCATAATTATAACCCTCTTCCTCAATATCGTCATCCGAAGAAACGATAGTTATTGCAATTCCTGATACATTACCAAATGAATCATCAGGAAGCGGTGGATCTACCATCTTACGCAAATTTATTGCAGACTCAAGCGAGTAACTTGTTTTAGGCCCTTTCTTTATTTCAGTTGAAGCCGCAAAACGACCCCATAAAAAAGATGATAAAGTCTTGAAACGTGATGGATATGTCTTGCTACATTCCGTGTCTGATGTAGCAACAAATTTTTCTTGGAGAGAAGATATGTTAGAATTACTAAACACAAACCGCTTTGACAGAATGGTCTTTTCAGGAGTCTGCTCGGATGAGTCAACAAACACATTATCCATGGGCGGAAACAGAGTGGTACCCACAATTTTTGGACCAACATTGTTGATATTACTGTTGCAAGCAGTTTCAGCCCAGTTCTTGATAAATGTGATTATAGATAAACCGTCTGTAACCTTGTGGGACATGCTTACTCCAATTGCGATACCACCACAATTGAAGAAATTTAGTTGGACGGTGAGGACTAAATTATTGACATCATCTGGGAGGAATTTGTTGACGAACTTGTCAGAATTTGGATTTTGAAGGAATTCAGAGAGGTGGCAGTTGACTTGAGCCTCCAAAACAAGAACTCCGCCATTCTTGCAGTTAACGAAGTTGTCATTAACAATTCCAGCTAATAGGTAGTAATGGTTTAAAACATGAGACAATGATGTTTTTAGGTGTTTGGATATCTCATTTTTGCTGATCAGTTTGTGATCAACACTGTAGAAATAGATGAAAGGCACATACCAAGTTGGACAAACTTGATCAAGAAGGGAAAATTTGTAATGGTCGTGGGGTGAAGTAGTGGGTTTGATTATTTCTCTAGAAATCACTTCAACATCGATCTTCATTTTCAGATAGTATAAAGTTTGATATATGGAATATAAGACCACTCAGTTCTCCCAAGTCTGCAATTCTGTCTACCTATATATATATATATATATATGGAAATTATCCTATCAGTGCATCCTGATAGAATTATATAAGGATATTAAATGTGAGCCACTCGTTTTACATACTTTGACTTGGTATGTATGCACTTGTCAAATCACTGTTATAAATGAGTGGCTCACATTCAATATCCTGATAAAGTTATATCAGTGTATCCTGATAGGATCGGGACCGTATATATATATATATATATGAATTATCAAGTAAGGTATCTCTAACTTTAATTTTGGTAAGGACCTTGATGAAATTACATCGATTTTTATGAATTTTGATCATTTTTTTTTTTTTTTTTGTGGATGATAAATTTAATGAAATTTACTCAAAAATAAAATTTGAGAATTTTTTAAGTACTAGAATTATTTTTAAGAATTTTCTTATATTTCTCCCATTCTCCGATGCCTTCATATTTAACAAAAATCAGGATAAATAGTTTTAGTGCTTGAAAAAGTCTCAAATTTTAATCATAGATAGATTTCATTAAACTTATATCTACAAAAAAAAAAAAAAAAAAAATTTAGATCAAAATTTATAAAAATCGATGTGATTTCATCAAGGTCCTGACCGAAATTAAAGTTGGATATCTTACTTGATAATTCCTTTCTCTCTCTCTCTCTCTCTCACACACACAGTAATGTTTGGATGACCTGGATTAATCCACTTGTAAACTCTTCTTAAATTAATTTATTAGTTTTCTCTCTCATCTCTCATCAATCAATTAATTTATTTTCACTTTCTCTCTACTTTACCAATCGTTTCTTTCTGGCCTTACATTCCATGACTATATTCTCTCTAATCACTTTACAAAATGAAAGAACCAACGAAAATTTATTTTAAAAATCGTTTTTGAAACTAAATACATTCAATAATTTTCTTGCATATACTCTTACGTCTCTAGTTATATGATATATATGCTAAAAGGACCATGTTTTCTGGTCAGCCTATGAATATACAGAACAGTAGAGGCTGTGAAGCAAAAGATTTTAAAATACTCTACGAAAGCAGTTTACCATTCGTAGTCATCTATATGTTTGTAGAGCATTATGTGATATGTTGGGTGAAATTGCAGCATATTTTTGTATGATAGTTTAAAAGGCACTCAGAATATGACATATATATTTTGAGAGTTACCATTATTTTTTTAGTGTTTACTAAGCTCTGTTTTTGATAAGTTCAACTACATGATCAACTATTTATGAACCAAATTTATGAAGTTTTATTTAACTTTGGTTTCGATTTAATTTATATCCAGTTGATTTTCTTGTTTATAGTAGTTGTTGGGTTGATTATGTACTTCACTTATCGTATTCGTGTCTTTTGTCAGAAAATGAGTTTAACACAAATCATGACCCTAAATACTAAGAAGCTGACCGTGTAAAAATGGTTACTACCTTATTATATTTGGTTTAGGTTGGGTTCACATGATTCCGCTTCTTGAATCTGTGGAAGCTATTAGACCTAAACAAGTGGACTTGGGGTAAGCTAGAATATGCAATGTAACAAGGCTGGAAAGAAAGATTGGTAAAGTAGAGAAGGTGAAAATAAGTTTAAAGCATTAATTGATGAGAGATGAGAGAGGTAGCTAATAAATTTATTTATGAAGAGTTTACGACTGGATTAATCAAGGCCATTCAAACATTGCGTACTAATTCAAATGATATAAAGTTTTATCAAAATTTGTGTAAAGAATTGGAGCTATGATCTGCCCACAAATATATAATAAATATCTGTTGCCCGTGCAACCCCAACTGCTGAAATAAATGTGGTCAAATATATTGTGAGTGGTGTGATTTTTACGACTAACATAGTCACATGTCTTGTACAATATTTTCATTTTTAGTCACGACTTATGCCTGTCAGTCTGTCACCTCTATCTATAAGTTATATATATGTTTTTTTTTTTTTTTAGAGGTGCATGCAACTCATGTTTCTTGCCATGTGTCTTGCATGGCATTTATTTTATTTTCTTCGCATTAAATCTATATAAATCAACTCAAAACAATAATTAATATTTAAGAACTCGTCCAACTAATATAAATTCTTGAAAATTGATATGATATAAGTAACAATCTCAAATATGGAAAATTTATAAACCATTTTTAAGGAATAACTAAATTTTGAATTCTTTTGTTTTTCTTTATCTGAATTATTTCTTTTTAAATTTTTGAATGTGCTGGAAGTCAAAGTTTGAGAATCAAAGCAGTGGAAGAACCGAAATCAAATATAAAGTTTGGGAACTTCCCCCCATCCCTATAAACAAGAAAAAGAAACCATTTAAGTACAATACAATCTCCTAAAAAAATCGAATTTTTAGATAAAATAGTGCATCCACACATTAATTTAGATCTGTCTGTGCACTTAATTAAGTTATACAAAATAGTACCCTTTCAAAGCATTAGATGATACATATATACAAATAGTACCTTCTTTTTTGGTTGGGTAAAAGACATACAAAAAGGACTAGGTGCACATGATTTTACGCCCAACCTAATCAAATCATGACATGTGATATAAATAACCAATCACATGAGAGATACATGCAAGGACGGTGTTGTGTAACCACAACCATGCAGGCCATAACCGCCAATACAGGTGCAGGTGTGGACTATACTTGAGACCAAGTCAGAGACACGAAGCCAAGTCAGTTGATAGGATTCAATAAATTAGTTAGAAGCTCATAAGTGGGTAATCAGTTGCCCAGGTTTTGCGTCCATCATGCGATCATGTGCATGAGTTCAGCTCTACCACTTTCCCTTATTTCCTATTGTTCAGCCACGTTATTTCAATTGTGTTGTTTTGTTATTTCAACTGCTCACTCGTATTGTATGGCCTCTATAAATAGCCAACAATGATTTGGATGAGTTATTATGCAATATATTGTTTTTCAACAGACTTCCAATCCCTCCTTCTCTCCTACTCAAATTCTATTCTCACGACATTGAGTTGGGTACCAATTGGGTACACAACAGCTTGGTATCAGAGCAACGTTCCATGGAGACTCGTACGAAATCGAACACTGAATTTCGGAACGAGGTCAGCGAGGCACTGGCTCGTCATGAGTCGGGATTCGATAACATCAATGACAGGTTTGGTAACATGAACGACAGGTTTGGTGACATGGACGACAGGTTTGGAAAAGTAGACTCCACTCTACAAACTATCATGGATGAATTGAGGGCTTTACGTACCAGTCGCCACCAAATAACCAATGACGGAAACAACAACCCAATCACAATTGACGAAGCCACTTCAAGCAGATACAACTACCGCACGGACAACTCTCCGACGACCCTACAGCTTGATCGCCAACACCCCCATCAAAATCAACATCTTGATCGGATCCACAACCAACTCAAACTCTCATTTCCCAAATTCAATGGCAAAGACCCTCACGGGTGGATATACAAATCCGAACAATACTTCGAATTTAAGGGAGTCCCTCCGCAACAACAGGTGCAACTAGCGTCTTTTCATCTGGAGGACCATGCGCTACAATGGCACAGGTGGTACAGCAAATATCGAGGCCCGCCCACTTGGAACGAATTCACTAAGGCTGTGCTCCAGCGATTCGGACCAACCGACTACGAGGATCCTGCCGAAACATTGACTCGCCTCAAGCAAATCACCAGTGTGGAGGTGTATCAAACCGAATTCGAGAAATTGTCCAATCAAGTAGACGACCTGCCGGAGAATTATTTAGTTGCGTGTTTTGTTGCAGGTCTTCGCGATGAAATTCGATTGGACGTTAAGGTCAAAAAGCCTCGAACTTTGTCAGATGCTATCGGTGTGGCAAGATTACTCGAAGAACGCAACCAACTACAAAAGAAGGCACACACTCCTTATCGAACGTCAGTGCCAATACACACTCAGAGAGCTGCACAGAATCCTTCTGCAGGTTTACTAGGATCACCACCCGCCCAAAAATCAAGCCAAAATGCAACTACTCCTATCAGACGAATTACAAGTCAGGAAGTAAAGGATCGACGGGAACGTGGGTTGTGTTTCTATTGTGACGAAAAGTTTTCACCAGGGCATCGTTGTCAGCGTCCCCAACTCTTTATGATTGAAGATCATCCACCAACAGAGGAGGATGATAGTAGTGAGGACCAGCGTGAGATCACCCTTGATGAACAGATTCCAGAAATTTCGTTTCACGCCATCGCTGGCACAAATCATCCTCAGACTATGCGGGTAATTGGAAAATTGGGGAATAAAGATATCACGATCTTGATTGATGGTGGCAGCACGCATAACTTCCTTGACCAATCCGTGGTGACAAGATTCGGGTTGCCAATGGAACGCGACCAAACCTTCCAGGTAATGGTGGCTAACCGTGAAAGGATTAATTGTGCAGGTCGGTGTAAGGGGGTTGCCTTGCTGATTCAGGGTCACGCCATTCAAGTGGATTTCTTTGTCCTTCCAGTGGCCGCTTGCCAAGCCGTGTTGGGAGTCCAATGGCTGGAGACTCTAGGCCCCATTGAGACCGACTACAAGAAATTGACCATGTCATTCCACTATGATGGAAGGATGCGGACACTACATGGTCTCAGCCGACAACCACTAGAGGCTTTAAGTGATAAAGAATTGATGCACTTGGAAGGGATCGGGTACTTCCTTCAAATTGTGCCAGAAACTCATCAAGTCACCACCACTGGTCCTTCACACGACCTCAACCAGCTATTGACCGAATTCCAACAAGTTTTCGAGAGTCCAGTGGAATTGCCACCACGACGAACCCATGACCACCGAATTCCATTGCAACCGAACCAACAGCCCATAAGTGTACGTCCCTACCGATATCCCCATTTTCAGAAATCAGAGATGGAGAAAATGGTTAAAGAATTCCTCGACTCAGGATTGATACGCCCAAGTAACAGCCCTTTTTCGTCTCCAGTACTCCTTGTCAAGAAATCAGATGGAAGTTGGCGCTTTTGCATCGATTATAGGGCCCTCAACAGTATCACGGTAAAAGACAAGTACCCTATACCGATCATTGACGAGTTGCTAGATGAATTATACGGGGCTAAATATTTCTCCAAATTGGATTTGCGTGCCGGTTACCACCAGATACGAGTTTGTGAAGACGATATACACAAGACCGCTTTTCGCACACACGAAGGGCACTACGAATTTGTAGTCATGCCATTTGGTCTCACCAATGCACCGGCCACTTTTCAGAGCATCATGAATGAATTATTTCGCCCATATTTGCGGAAATTTATCTTAGTCTTTTTCGACGACATACTTGTGTATAGTAAGACATGGAAAGAACACCTCGCACATTTACGCACCGTCTTGGAAATCTTACTTAGTAACCAGCTATTTGCAAAGAGTACCAAGTGCCGTTTTGGGGTAACAGAGGTGGAATATTTGGGGCACATAATTTCCATTAACGGGGTACAAGTTGATCCAGCGAAGACACAATCGGTGAACAATTGGCCAGTCCCGACCACGGCTAAAGGTGTGCGTGGATTCCTTGGTTTGGCTGGATACTACCGTAAATTCATTCGTGGATTTGGTAGCATGGCAGCCCCTCTTACACGCCTGCTCACTAAACAGGGGTTCCAGTGGACAACGGAAGCTTCGGCAGCCTTCAACCAACTAAAACAAGCTTTGGTAACTCCTCCTGTCTTACGCCTACCTAATTTTAATCAACAATTTATTGTAGAGAGTGATGCAAGTGGTGTCGGGTTGGGAGCCATATTGATTCAAGAGGAACGACCAGTGGCTTTTTATAGTGAGGCCTTGAAAGGGACTGCCTTGGCCTTGTCTACCTATGACAAAGAGATGTTGGCCATTGTCAAAGCCATCCGGAAGTGGCGACCGTATCTTCTTGGTCGGCCTTTTATAGTTCGGACTGACCAAAGAAGCTTGAAATACCTCATGGAGCAGCGAATTACGACACCCACACAGACCCGATGGTTACCAAAGATTTTGGGATACGATTACGTAATTCAGTACAAGAAGGGAAGAGAAAACCAGGGAGCCGATGCCTTATCAAGAGTGGCCGAATTCGAATGCTCGGCAATTTCCTTGCCCATTTCCGATTGGTGGTGTTCACTACAACATGAGGTATCACATGATCCCTATTATGCCCAGTTATCTCATTCAGTTTCATCTGCAGATAAGCCACAATATAACATGCGTGATGGGGTATGGTTCAAGAGTGGACGGATTTGTTTGAATCCTGTTTCACCACTTATCAAAACTATTTTAGTGGAAAATCACTCAACTCCTGTAGGTGGACATTTTGGGTATCATCGAACACTCAACAGAATCAAAACCAATTTCTCTTGGCCTAACATGAAAACAACCATCAAAGATTTCATCAAGAGCTGCGACACTTGTCAACGTTGCAAAACAGATAGTTTGAGCCCAGCCGGTCTCCTTCAACCGCTGCCCATACCAACAACGGTTTGGACCGAAATATCCATGGACTTCGTCGAAGGCTTACCCACCTCTCACGGGTATACAGTTATTATGGTTATTGTTGATCGCCTGACAAAATACAGTCATTTTGTTCCTCTGAAGCACCCATTCACCGCCATCTCTGTGGCCAAAGTCTTCATTGACAACGTTGTCCGTTTGCATGGCATACCCACCTCTATAGTCAGTGACCGCGACAAAGTCTTTGTTAGTTCATTTTGGAAGACACTGTTCCAGCTGCAAGGGACGAAGCTAAACATGAGTTCCAGCTATCACCCCCAAACGGACGGTCAAACCGAAGTCCTCAATCGTACGTTAGAGCAGTACCTCCGCTGTTTTACAAGTGACAATCCGAAGAAGTGGATAGATTGGCTATCTTGGGCAGAGTACAGTTACAACACTTCGGTACACTCAGTGACTAAAATCTCTCCTTTTGAAGCTGTATATGGTGTTCCACCTCCTACGATGCTCTCTTATATTCCGGGTACCACCAAGGTACAAGCTGTGGATGACTACCTCCGGACTCGAACTGAAATTCTACAAGACTTGCGTCAAAATCTGACAGTCGCAAGAGATCGCATGAAGTCAAGAGCTGATCAAAATAGGCGAGAAGTTACTTTCGATGTGGGGGACTATGTGTATCTGAAATTGCAGCCCTATCGCCAAAGGTCGGTAACTTTCCGGAGCTCACTCAAATTATCTCCTCGTTTTTTTGGCCCGTACCAGGTATTGTCAAGAATTGGTCCAGTGGCGTATAAATTAGACCTCCCAGCTGGCTCCTTGATTCACGATGTGTTCCATGTTAGCCTCTTAAAAAAGCAAGTTGGACCCTTACCAGTTACTACTCCAATTTTACCTCCAGTATCGAATGTGCCTTCCTTATTACAGCCTGAAGCGATATTAGACCGCCGAGTCACTCAAAAGGGCAAGTATCGCCCAAAAACGGAGATTCTAGTGAAATGGGTCGGTGCTCCACGTGAAGATGCCACATGGGAGAACAAGTGGCGTTTTTTGAAGTCGTATCCGGATTTTATCCTTGAGGACAAGGATACTCTGAGTGGGGAGGAATGTTGTGTAACCACAACCATGCAGGCCATAACCGCCAATACAGGTGCAGGTGTGGACTATACTTGAGACCAAGTCAGAGACACGAAGCCAAGTCAGTTGATAGGATTCAATAAATTAGTTAGAAGCTCATAAGTGGGTAATCAGTTGCCCAGGTTTTGCGTCCATCATGCGATCATGTGCATGAGTTCAGCTCTACCACTTTCCCTTATTTCCTATTGTTCAGCCACGTTATTTCAATTGTGTTGTTTTGTTATTTCAACTGCTCACTCGTATTGTATGGCCTCTATAAATAGCCAACAATGATTTGGATGAGTTATTATGCAATATATTGTTTTTCAACAGACTTCCAATCCCTCCTTCTCTCCTACTCAAATTCTATTCTCACGACATTGAGTTGGGTACCAATTGGGTACACAACAGACGGAACCCTGTGGAGGCCAGGGGGCCATGGACCCCCCTTGGTCCATAGAAAAAAAAAAATTAACGATTTTTTTTTTCTTAAATTGTATATTTTACAATTTAACCCTTTAATTTAATTAATTAATTTATTTATTGTTTTGTAATTTGACCCCCCAACTTCACACTCAAAGTTTCGTCCCTGGATGCGTGTCACGTGACACAATATACATGGGTTAAGCGTACGTATATGCCAAGCTACATTGAAACATTTCTCCGTATGTACATACAAGTTTATTAATATTTTTAAAGTAATTTTTTTTTCAGTTGCATTTAGTTGATTTTTTTTTTAAAGTTGACACATTAATTGTGAGTTAGAGGTTTGTCAAGATCTAGCAAGATTGAGTTCTACTAGCACAGTTCAGAATGTGAAACTCCCAATCTAGGGAGCATATCAGGGTTCAAGTGGAACTTAATTTTGAAGTCTCCACCACCACGGCAAGAGACATATGTTTTATAAACAAGTTGATGAAAGTCATTGAAAAGGGACAGCTAGGGGAGAGAGAGAGAGAGAGAGAGAGAGAGAGAGGTACTGATAATTGAAGTTGAGGCTCTTAGAATAATTGCGTGTTTTATGACATGTACAATTCACATGTTTGTATCCTTTGTCTTGTGTTGTTATTAAGGATAACCCAAATAACTGAACTTGAAGACTTTGAGTTTATCTCATTCTACTCAACTTGAAGACTTTGTGTATCTATCCCATACGGCTTGTAGTTTGTATTCATTATTGTCTCATATTGCTTGTTGTTATCATTATCTCTTTAAGTAGTTAAATAGTAGTAGACTTCCTCTATTGCAATACACGACCCGTGTGTGTATATATATGTAAATCTATTTCATCAATAAAGTAAGAAGAATATTATTCTCTACATGGTATCAGAGCTACACTAACTCAAACGAGTCCTTGATCCACCATGACCAGCACCACTCCTTCTTCTTCTTCCTTACAAACAGTGACCGTAATCTTCTCTTCTTCCCCCTCCTATGACATCGGCCACTCAAACATCATTGTCTCCATAAACGTGGCTGCTCAAGCCCCATTGAAACTCACAGCAACAAATTATTGTTCATGGAAACTTTAGTTTCACACTCTCCTCGTTGGATTTGACCTTATGGGCTTCGTTGATGGTCAAAAACCATGCCCATCGGCAACCATCACAACAAACGACATTGAAGGACCCAATCCTGCTCATAATATCTGGACCAAACAAGCCAACTACTTCTGAATGTGATCTTAGGTTCCATATCTCCGTCAATTATTCCATTTATTGCTTCCGCTCAAACCGCCCGTGATGCATGGACTACACTTGCCAATACCTATGCAAAACCTTCTAGAGGCCATATTATGCACCTTAAGAGTGTCCTTACCAATGTCATCAAAGGAACTCAAACCGTAACCGAATACATGCAACACGTTAAAAGCATTGCAAACGAGCTAGCCATGCTTGACGCACTTGAAAACTCTGAAGATTTAACGGTTAAAATTTTGAATGGTCTAGGTGACGAATTCAAAGACATCTCCTCCGCTATCCGTACTTGTGATTTAGCAATATCCTTTGAGTAACTCCATGAGAAACTCATCAACTTTGAAGTGGTACTGAAGCAAGAAGCTACGAAAAGCTAGTGGCTGCCCATCACCACAAGCTATGCAGCCAAACCACCGCTCGGTAGCCATTCCGGTAACTTCAGCAAGTCGCACAACCACAACGGCCATCATGGTCAAACCGGCAGCAACAGACCGCAACACTTCAGCAGCAACAACAGTTCCGGAAGCCCTCACAACCGTACCACCAACTTTGCTTCAGGCTTCAACAAGTTCTCTCCTAGTAATCTAAAGAAATCGTGACAATACCGTGGTTTTTGCCAACTATGTAATGAATAGGGTCACACAGCAAAACAATGCTCAATGTTCACATTGAGTCCATTTCAATCTCGGGCTCCACCAAATTAATTTACCAGGCAATGGCAACCCTGTGCAAATTATGCCACCCTAAATCTTGCCTCGTCTCCTGAATGGCTACTTGACTCATGCGCCTCACATCATGGCTCCGCCGACCTCAACAATTTGTCACTACATTCTCCATGTGGTGGCTCTGATGATATTATGATTGGTGATGATTCAGGTTTAAACATCACACACACTGGTTCTATTAAACTACCGTCTAAGAATTCATCTTTCTTATTTTCTAATGTCCTATCTGTTCCCTATATGAAACAAAACCTAATCTCTGTATCACAGTTTTGCACTACTAATCATGTTACAATTGAATTCTCACCTTTTTTGTTTACCGTGAAGGATTTCTATATGGGGGCGCGGCTCTTACAAGGACGGACTAGGAATGGTGTCTACGAATGGCCGTCCCATGCTTAGCAAGAATTTCTGCCCATCATTGCCCTCTCAAGTGTCAAAGCCACCCTCACTGATTGGCACCACCGTTTAGGTCATCCTTCGTCCAAAATAATAAGTTAGTTAGTGTTCTCCCAAGCATTGTCTATTTTGTCGTCTAATAAGTCTAGTGTCTCATGTGATGCCTGCAAATATAATAAAACTCATAAACTAACTTTTTCAGTTTCAACTGTTTTTAGTTCAAAACCGTTTAAGGTAATTTATTCAGATGACTGGAGTTCTCTAATTATTTCCAAAGATGGCTATAAATATTATGTTATTTTTGTTCATCATTTTACCAAATATATATGGCTTTTTCCTTTGAAAAATAAATCTGATGTCCATGATTTGTTCAAACGTTTTAAATTGTTGGTGGATTTTTTTGGTCACTCTATTGTGTCTTTTTACAGCGACAATGGTGGTGAATTTATTGCTTTAAAACAAACACTTGCCAATCATGGCATATCACACTTCACCACACCACCACACCACCACACACACCTAAACACAATGGCGTATCTGAACGACATCATCGTCACATTGTAGAAACAGGTCTGTCACTTCTCACTCACACATCAATGCCACTCACTTTCTGTTCATATGCTTTCACCACAGCAGTATACTTGATAAATATGATGCCTACACCAATGCTCAACATGTCGACACTTTTTGAAAAAATATTTTCTATACGTCCCTTATATGAAAAATTACATGTGTTTGGGTGTCTGTGTTACCCATGGAATAGACCATTCAACTCTCACAAATTAGAGCCTCGATCTAGAGCCTGTCTCTTTATTGGGTATTCTCTATCTCAAAGTGTGTATCATTGTCTAGGCTTAGAAAACGATCGTATTTTTGTCTCTCGACATGTTACGTTCGTTGAGTTTGTATTTCTCTACACGAGTCTCCATTGTCACGTCCCTCACTCCAACACTGATACACACACATCCTGGTTACCATAACTCATATCATCAATCTCGATTCCCATTACACATGCACACACGTCATCAGACTTTCTCTTGCATGGGATCCACCGTTCGGCGCCACCACCTAGCTCCGGAGCTCGAACCGCGGCACCTACTCCTTCTTGGCCCAACACAACCCAACCAGCTGCCGTAACAGATCCATCCGCCACCCACACCAGACTAATCTAGCTCTCTCTTGAACCAGCTCAATCGCTCGCCGAACCTATCAGCTCAACCGTAAATCACACCAGCTCACTTGCCGCTCAACCCAGCCCACCCGTAACTCAACCCAGCTCACCCACAACCCACTTACACCAGCTCCAAAGTGCACCAGCTGAACCAATACCTGATCTGATCATCCAAACCAGCCATCCCATGATCACTAGATCGAAAAACAATATCCACAAACCTCTCACAAAAATTTCCTTTACCAGTGTACTAATGACATCTTTGTAGGTTGAGCCAACATGTGTATCTCATGCTTTAAAGGTTCCTGAATGGCGAAGGGCGATGTCAGACGAATTTAATGCACTAAATTTGAATGGAACTTGGGAACTAGTTGCCTCACACCCATCTCAAAATTTGGTCGGTTGTAAGTGGGTATTTCGTATTAAATGATCTCCGAATGGTTATGTCTCTATATACATAGCTCATTTGGTTGCCAAAGGCTTTCACCAACGACCAGGCCTCAATTACACTGAGACATTCGGTCCGATGGTCAAGACTACCACAATTAGAGTTATATTGAGTATCGCGGTCTCACGTGGATGGTCTCTTCGTCAACTTGACATTCACAATGCCTTTCTTCAATTACACTGAGGATGTTTTTATGGCACAACCACCTGGCTTCGGTGATCCTACCTATCCCTCGCATGTGTGCCGGCTTAGAAAGGCTATCTACGGCCTTAAGCAAGCTCCTCGAGCATGGTACAATGAACTTCAGCAATATCTTCTACATACCGGGTTTGTCAACTCCTTATCTGACTCATCTCTTTTCATATTTAATGTTAATGGTTGTGTCATTTTTCTACTGGTATATGTTGATGATATTATCATCATTGGAAGTGATAGGGTGCTAGTAGAGAAATTTGTAGTTGCACTTGCTTAACGATTCTCCATCAAAGATCTTGGCCGACTGTCTTACCTTCTTGGACTTGAGGTCCTTGATACCCCACATGGTCTATTTCTCTCTTAACAAAAATATGTGACTGATCTCTTAGTTCACACCAAAATGTTCGATGCCAAACCAATCCAAACCCCTCTCTCGACGGACCATTCCCTCAAACTCATGGATGACACCTCCCTTACTAATGCCACCGAATTTCGTCAAGTCATTGGAGCGTTATAGTATCTTTCATTCACTAGACCAGACATTGCATTCGCTGTAAACAAGCTAGCTCAATTCATGCATCGTCCAACGACTGAACATTGGTCACTTGCCAAGCATCTTCTTAGGTATATCCGAGGAACACTCAGCCATGGTCCAATTATGCACCGTGACTCGCCAATCTCATTACATGCCTTCTCCGATACAGATTGGGCTGGTAATCATGATGACCGTACCTTAACAAGTGCTTATGTCATCTTTTTGGGCTCATTTACTATTTTTTGGTGCTCTCGTAAGCATCGTTCAATCGCTCATTCATCCACTAAAGCTGAATACAGAGCCGTTCTCTTGCTGCGTCTGAAGTTCTTTGGCTCTCATCTCTTTTACGTGAACTGCTATGTCAACCAAAATCTCCGCCAACCATCTATTGTGATAACGTTAGTGCCATTTACTTATGCTCTAATCCAGTTTTCCACTCACGAATAAAGAATATAGCCATTGGCTTTCACTTTGTTTGCGAAAGAGTTCAACGAGGACAAATTCGGGTGTCTCATGTGTCCTCGGATCAGCTAGCTGATTCCCTTACAAAACCACTGTCCAAAATTCGGTTCACACTACTACGGTTCAAGATTGGTGTCTTTGAAATGCCTATCATCTTGCGGGGGCGTATTAAAGATAACCCAAATAACCGAACTTGAAGACTTTGAGTTTATCTCATTCTACTCAACTTGAAGACTTTGTGTATCTATCCCATACGGCTTGTAGTTTGTATTTGTTATTATCTCATACTGCTTGTAGTTATCATTATCTCTTTAAGTAGTTAAATAGGATTAGACTTCCTCTACTACAATACACGATCTGTGTGTGTATATATATGTAAATCTATTTCATCAATAAAGTAAGAAGAATATTATTCTCTACAATTGTCACCACTCCATTTTCATTTAGGTACGTTGTATTGTATTGTATTGAATTGTATTAAAATTGAATTATATTGATTGAATTAGATTGAAATGGATTGTATTATATTGAACTATATTATTCTTATTTAATTCTGTGTTTTGCGATATTTCATATTAGATGGTATTAAATTATATAATGTTTGGATGTGATTTTTATTTTTTAATATTTTGTTAATGAATACGTACAATTGATATATATATATATATATATATATATATATATATTTGTTGTATTATATTTTTATTACATAAATTATTATTCATGTAACAAATTTCAATAATATTTGGCAATTTTTTTATAAATATTTTATAATCATATTTAGATTTATACTATTAGAATATTTTTATTTTACTTAACTAAATTTATATAAAAAAATTAATTTTATTTTAAATTTCATATTAAAATAAGATTATATTATTTTTGTATTATATTTAAAATTATTATTGATTGGTTTATCATTATCATTATTAATATTATTATTAAAATTTAATTATTATTATCATCATTATTGTAATAGTAATAATTATTATTATGATTATTAAAATTTATTATTATTATTACAATCATCATCATCATCATTTTAATTTGGCATGGGCACCAAAACCGTGAAACCGATCAACTTGTCCAAACCAAACCAATTTAAGCGGATTGGTTTGGTTTTATTAAATAAAATAATCTAATTGAGTTGCTTAAAAATAGCCTGATTGGTTTGGGTTGATTTGTGTGTTGTGTTTTATCAAACTGAATAATTCAACCCCAAAAGTACATGGTTTTTACTTTTCTTATACCATTTCTTCTTCTTTTTATTTTTTAATTTTTTTAATTTTTTAATTTTTTAATTATATATATAGCAAATCTAAATTGATTACTTTTGTTTCACTTGTAAGGTTAAACAAATTAGTTTTATTTTATAAGTTTTAGGTGTCTACACTTTAGTTAAATATAGTATTATTATTTATCAGGTTAATATATGAGTTCAGCTACTTATATAGATATTATTATATTTGTTTAAATAAATAAATATGTGATTGTGTAATATTAATTTTAATTCATAATTTTTTTGTTAATCGAACAACTTGAAAAAAAATAAATAAAGTAAATGAAAAAAATAAAAGCCAAAATTAAACTATTTTAGGTTTAATACTTTAATCTTAAACCGTAAAATCAAACCGAACCAAACTGATAAAAATCAGTGTGTTCGGTTTAGTTTTAGCGTATAATTTATTTGGTTTGGGCTGTAAATTACTAAAAGCTATGCCCAACCAACCGTTCTAACACCTGATCTATGAAGGTGGTGTAGCGGAAGCTCTATGAGAAAAACCTACAAGAAACAATTAGAAACAACCTACTAATAATCTGTTGATCCGCGCATGGATGCCAGAATATTAGGCTTCAAATACGACAATCTTCGCGCACGAAGGATGTGTAATTGGATAATTGAGAAACAATTCTCTGAAATTTTATTAATCATGAAACAAAATAACGGTGTGTAATATATATATTATCTAGGGGGGGGGGGGGGGGGGGGGGGTGAATATATTTTAATTAATTTTACCCAATTTTCGTGCAATGTCAAGATTACGAAAATGTCCCAAGCTAGACACAAAAATATAGCAAGTGTAATATGTGCGGAAATTAAATAACACTTGATATTTACGTAGAAACCCTTACAGGAAAAACCACGGGCTAATAAGTGAGCCACATTAGAACCTCGAATCCACTAAATGTGTAAACTGATTACAACCTAATCCCGGTAAGTAATCACACACCTACCTAATCCCGGCATAAGCGGACCTAGTCCAAAAGCTTGCGATCTAAGCAACCTAATCCCGGAAGCTACACACAAGACTTGCTTCTCAATGAAGAGATTAACACCATAAGTGAATATATGAATATCCAAAATGCAACATATAGCAAGGGAACCCTATATGCTTATCTAAGATAATGATTTTGCAATAAAAGCAGTCATAAATATTAAGAACTAAATGACATGTCAATTAGCTTAGCAAATCATAGATTATGCAAACCTAGAGTGCTATCACAATACAACTCTCAAACATTCAACACACTAATCTCAAACATGTATCTAAGATGTAAATCAATGACATACAAGTGATAAAAGAGAAAGCTTGGGAAGAAAGACACAAAATATGTAAGATATAAGTGAAAAACTTACCAAGCAAAGTGTGATGAAAAATCTATGTAAAAAGATATCTAGATGCTCAAGAAAGATGCTAGATGATGTTTGATGGTCATGGAATGATGTTTGAGTAAAGAAATGTGAGTTCTTGTTGAGATTTTTCTCTTGGAGAAATATGCTTAGTGAAAAATTGCTTTTGAACTCCCTAAAAAAAAACGACCTATGAAGAAGAGCACACACATATATATATATATATATATGAGATCTATTTAAAGTGATGTCGTTTTAAGCAAAAATGTTTTAGCTTCTCAATGATGGACTGCCGCGGTCACGACTGCTGCGGTTGGTCAACCGCGGCACAGCAAAATTATTGCTGTCGCTTGACTACCGCGGTTGGATAGACCGCGGCAGATGTACCACGGCAGAGATAACACATCTCTGTTGCTTGAGTGCCGCGGCAGGTACCGCGGCAGAGATGGGCAGAGCTTTCTTAGCGGCTCCTCACCAAGACAGCACATGCAAGAAGAGAGATTAAATAATCAATGATGCACACAAAATACAAACACAACATACAAGTAAGAATTATGCAAGTGTTGTGTGTGTGTGCAAATACATCTCTTCAAAGCAAAGCAAGCACAAGAAATATACCTTTGGTGCTTCTCCTCTTGAGGTCTTGAGAGCCTAATCTACCCTTACAAAAACCCCAATTGTGGTTTGTCTATGAAATAAGCCAATCAAAGAAAAGGAAACCTTACAAATCATAAAAAAACTAAGAAATAAAACGATTTACAGGTCTATTTAAAGTAAACAAACCCTAACCCTAATCCGGAACCTTATTGAGCAAGGAATCAGCCTAAAAACCATAAATAACGAAAATTACCAAAAATGGCAAATTTGAGTTAAATGAAACAAATAAAGCTAAAAATCCTAAGCAAGCCAGAATTGACAGAAGTCGATTTGGACTTAGAAAACAAAAGTTATTGCGAAAACGAAACTTTCCTAAAATGGCAAAAATGGCCTTTTTGGGGCCTAAACGATGGAATTCGGCTAAAAAAGGGTATGCCACAATAGTTTAACTATTGAGTATTGAAGATCTCACCGAAAGGCATCAACTGTTAAAGTTTCACATCATTCCGACTCTGTCGCCCGAATGATTTGCCCTTTTTCCTTGGTCTTTTTCTGATCCAACCTTCAACTTCCGATAATCGATACAAACACTCCACCCAGTCTGAAGTCTCTGTGCCACCAACTCATTTCTATCATTTTTCACTACTGTAACCCCAGACTTCTTAGGAACTGTAGGGAAAAATACCAAAGAAGTACACGCAGCGGAAGCGATACTAAAAATTAGATTTAGTGACTTTTAAAAATTTTTCCTTTATGAACCTTAAACCCTTTAATTAATTAAACATACATATACAATAACAAAAAGTAGAATACCTTTTGTCGCGTGATCCGATTGACTTACGTCGATGGTAATCCGCAAGATCTTCAATCCTAGCACGAACGTGGATCACCTAGGAGCGTGGTCTCCCTTTTCTTTGAATTGCAAACCTGTGAATGGACAAAACAAACTTTTCTTTTCTTTGTTAGTCACAAAAACAATCAAAAGAATGACTAAGATTATTCCGGTCACTTTTGAGTTCTCAATCTAATGATCGAAACTCGCGTGAACCTAGATCGATATCGTATACACAAGCTTATTGATGAATAAGCAAATAGTATACTATCAAAGAATAATCTAACACTCCTTTTTGTTTTAGTAGAATAAAAAGCTTTCTATGAATTGAGAAGAAGAAGAAATTTGTATCATGAACACATGTGGTGGCCGAATTCTATACTTGTGAATATATAGGTGGCCTAAGTTTGCTTCTTCTTTTCTTTTATTATTAGGGTTGCCGAAATCCTAACCTAGAAATAACTAGGGTTGCCGAAATCACATGCCCACCATAGGCTTATGTTGCACCCTAATTTCCATCTAGTTTTTAAGACATCAAACCCTAATCCAACTCATAGATCTTTTATTCTTCTATTTTGACTAAAATAAAAAGACTTCTTATTTGATTAAATAAATAAAACTAATTATTTATTTCCTTATCAAACAAGTCTTTTACTTTTACTTTTAGGAAATATATTTCCTGATTAGAAAAGATTTGTTTCTTTAATTAAACAATTAATTAATAAATTAATTAATTCTTATTTAATTAAAACAATGAAACAAAATAATATATTAGGTTAAAATAACCCTTGCCGCCCCACTTAGAGTAAATGGGCCAAAATATTATTTTCTTATTTCATTTAATCCATTGGACTTTAAATAAAAAGCCCACATGTGAACCAGACCCATTCTTACTAAAAGAAACAAGCCCACATGTCTTTCATTAATATATTAATATAATTGAGCAGCCCATTACTAAAATAATGTGCAAATTATATTCTTAATATATTAAATGCAATTCTAGATGGACCCTTAAATTGGTCCGGTAGAATATATCAAGTGATCCATACAAGTCCGTGTGGATTGGGGATCTTGGCGGGCCATCTAAATTTAAGCTTCAATAGACATAACCTAATCACAATCAACAAATGATTCACTTAGGTCCGATCTATTAATTTTAACTCATTCCACTAAAGAGCTAAAACTGAACTCTTAAATAAAGATAGAAAAGGAAGATGCTCCTCATTCATACCCTAGACAATCATATAGGAGATAGTGTATCCTCGTGATTAATATCAGTAATCGCCAAGAGTTTATAGATCGCCTATAACTCTCCAAGTTACCATATTTACTCATATGACCACGTTTTGAACTTGGATATTTTGACTTGTCCAGAAGCCATGTTTTCAATAGACACTATCGAAAACTCAACGTTGAGATTTAATATCCAATTACCTCAAAACATCCATATGATGATATTATACTCTCATTTAATTAAATGGAGCCACGATGTTCATATCTATAAATGAAGTCCTCTATCGATTAACAAATGAATATCACCAAACTATCGAGGATAGACTATGCGATATAATCGTACTCATTGATAACTCAAATGATATCACTTGCAACCATAAGTCCATCATTTATCTCAGGATTAAGATAGACTCTCCGATTGTCCTGATAATGAAAAGACTTTTATCTACTGACGGTTATAGATAAAGTATTTCATTGTGATCCAGTTCAATGCACCCAGTGCACTAGATCCTTTTGCTCGAAGACACTCCGATGATTTTAGACTCATCATATCTCATTTGATCCCACTCAAATGCTAGCAAAAGAATTCTACAACTTTAACAAGATAAAGGTGCCCAACCTTTAACTTAAGTTGTGAACATTATTCAAGACTAACTAAAGAATTGTGTCTACCACATACATATCCAGATGTACGAACAATTCTTCTTTTCCCATAGTCTTTAGACCTTATGATTATTTACTTTGACAATTATAATATTAAACTATAAATGCTATACGATTTATTAAACCAGAAATCACTTTATTAATATGAAAAAGATTGTTAATTACAACATTACACTCTTGCTATTGAGCATAATCCTAACAGGAACCACATGAATGGGACTCACCCATCTATTATCTGATATGGGGTAGATGATCCCTGCATCCAAAAGTTTCAGTATCTCCTTCTTGACCACCTCTTGCATGATCGGGTTTAATATTCTTTGTGCCTTCCTTGATGGCTTAGTGTCTTCCTCTAGCAGAATTTTGTGCATGCAGATGGTGGGGTTGATCCCCCTGATGTCCTCTAAAGTCCACCTAATGGCACCCCTATACTCTCTCAAAACCTCAAGCAAATCCTCTTCCTGATTGTCACCCAAATCAACAGCTATAATTATTAGGTTCTTCTTCTCTTTATCCAAAAACATGTACTTCAAATTGGATGTAAGTGGCTTCAACTCAAGCTCTTGGGAGATCTCCTCTTATGGTGAAACGTTTTCTCTACTCAACCAATCAGAACAGTCTCTTAATTCTTCCTATTCATGTACTGAACTTCCATCCTTGTCTTCTAAACTTATGTCCTCCACACTCTCTACCATTCTGAATTCTTCTTCTTCCACTTCTTCTTCAAGCATATCCACTGTGTAGCAGTTATAAGACCCAATTGGATAGGAGAGAGAGTCGTAGATGTTGAACTGCACTAGTTCATCCAACACCTTTATAGTCAGCTTGCTTTCATGCATGTCGATCACAACCCTAGCTGTTGCCATGAATTGTCGACCCAAAAGTAGCTTCACATCCTTCTTATCCCTGTCCTTGTCCATATCAATTAACACAAAGTTGGCAGGGATGATTAACTTCTCGATATGTATCAACATATCCTCCACAATGCCCTTTGGATTCCATGAGGATGCATCGGCTAAGACAAGAGACATGGTGGTGGTTTTGAGATCATTAAGGACAAGCTTCTTGTAGATGGAGAATGGCATTAGGTTAATGCTAGCACCCGAGTCTAACATCGTTTTTTCGTGATTCGTCCTACCGGTGATGTCTATTATAAAACTTCTTGGGTCTTTCATCTTCTGAGGCAATGTCTTCTAAATTACTACACTCACGTTCTTATTTAGACGCTCATTTTGCCTCGGCCAAAATCTCTATTTGTCTTTGCTCAATTCTTTGAAAAACTTCCCGTAAACTGGCTTTTTCTGAATGGCATCCAATAATGGTAGATTAATGCTAACCTTGGAAAGGACATCATAAATATCTTGAAATGACTCATCGAGCTTGGTATTCTTCAATCTTCCTGGTTTTCGTGAAGATGCGGAGTACCAATGGCTAGACGATAAGACCCCGTGCACCTTAACTATAGTTTCGCAGTCACAACCTTGATCAAATGTGTTGGATAGGTGGGAGGTGGTGACACACAACAACCAATCCTGAAAGACCACTATTTTGTCTAAGGATGCCTAACTGCTACAACGATAATTCGTGTGTGTGTGTGTGTGTGTGTGTGTGGGGTGGGGGGACATTGCGAGGTGGGTAGGTAATCTGGGGCGGATGCCTCCTAAAGAGTAATAGAGGTGTGCGAAGGTAAGCACTAAGATGCAGCTCGTGAGCATAATGGTATAAGCCTGTTTGACTATGAGACCGACTGGTTGAACAGAGACAAAAGTCGGTCATAGTGATCCGGGAGTCCCATGTGGAAGGGTTCTCGCTTAACGGATCAAATGTACTTCAAAATTAGCCAGTGCAAAGATGATCATTGATGCTAGGAGTTCAAATAAGATAGCATCCACAGAGATGGTAGATCAATTGTGAAACTAATATGGCGTGTCTAAATACAACTTAGAGGGGGGTGAATGGGTTGTTAATTCGATTATTACCAAATTTTTCGGATTAGTCAATATTACGAAAATAAACCTAATTCAATAAACAATAAAATCATGTATAAAACGCAAAAATTAAAGAACACTTGATTTTTACATGGAAACCTTCAATAAGGAAAAACCACGGGCTGATATGTGTGCCACACATGGTCCTCGAATCCACTACTTGTAATGATGTTCACAACCTAGGTTAACCACCGTCAAACTCTACACGGTCATTAACTCACCACTACTACCCTGCAAGCCTTTAATAGCGAACCTAGACCTATTTGCTTGAGTACTAAGCAATCTTAGCCACAAGACTTAATTCTCAATGAAGAGATCAACAACCTATGTGAATAACATGGTATTCAATATGCAATTAATGCTAGGTTACACTAAATGCTTATTTAGAGATTAAATATGTCAATAATCAATCCTAGATATCAATATTGCTATATGTCATATCATACAACATAGCTATCATAGATAAAACAATCCTAGACAATAGCTATTACAATACAAAATCAACACAAATATCTCAATCTTGTATTTAAAATCTAATCTAGATGCATACAAGTAATAAATGAGATTTCTTGCTAAGGAAGAACACAAAAAAGATTAAAATGGTGTTCAACTTACCAAGTCATATGTGTTGAAGAAAACCTATGCAAGAAAGCATCCTAGACGAAGCTAGATGATGCTAGATGAAGTTTGATGCTCATGGAAATGGTTTTGAGTGATTAAAAATGAGTTCTTTGAAAGATTCTCTCTTGAAAATTTTCTAAATTAAAAATATGATCTTGAACTTATGTAGGCTGACCTAAAGACAAAGAAGCACTTATATAAGTGATCCCTTTAAATCTACACCGTTTTGGTCATTTAAAAAAACCAAACCCCGTTACAACCATTGCGCGTACCGTTGCTCAGGTAAGTGCCTGCGTCGCGGTACGCAGAGCATGTAAGCTCTGAAGTTTACCGCTGTGGAGACCGCCTCAGAGGCAAGTGTCTCCGCCGTGGTATGCATGCAAAAACATCAGGTTTTGAACCTGGCTTGGACCGCTACTCATGCATGTGTACTAGGGGCGGTACATGCAGCGGTAAAAAGAAGTGTTCTTTTTTCAAAGACAAGTGCAAGTGTGAAAAGTGAAGAGAATGCACACAAGTGCAATGTACACATATGCAAGCATGATAAGTATTTGTGTGCAACTAAGTCTCTATAATGAAAACTAGGCACAAGAGATATACCTTTGGAGTGCTTATCAACTTGAGGTCTTAAGAAGGCCTTTGAGCTTGATCACCAACACCTAAGCTACCCTTACATTTTAAACCCCAATTTGTGGTTTGTCACCGAAATAAGCTAGTCAAACTTGAGGAACTTACAAGTTGGGCTGAAGCCTTTTTAAGTAAGGACCTTATCCAGAGCCCTATCGAATCTAACCAACATGAGAAGTGGGCCCTATGTTAAGTAAGGGGTGAGAAGATTCCCTTACTGCTAAGTTGGAGTTGGGGAAGTACAAGCAGGATGTCTGGTGTGACGTCATCCCTATGGATGTCTTACATATCCTACTTGGAAGACCATGGTAATACGGTATGGTGTTACCTGCGTAGGGAGAAGACCGGTTGACTTTTAACCATGTAAGTAAACTCCCTTGAATTTGAATAACCACTTTTAAAAGCAAAGACTTCGTTTAATCATAAAAAAATTCGCATATAAATGCAGTTAAGAATAGATCATGCTGAGTGAAGAAGGTTATAAGAGAATCCCGACCGCCTTTTTATCCCCACCCAACTTGGCTCTTCTAAAATTATGAAGGGACATTCCAAATCAGTAATTTGAATCCCAAGCAGCCCTTAAGGAGTAAAAAAAAATATGTATATGGAATCATTCCTTCAATATCAAGGCATTTCAATAGAAATCAAAATTCAAATAAGGCCTTGATATGTTTCATTGCCTTTCATTGAATTTTAAATGAATTGTGGGATTTCTTTTAATCATTTGGGAATTTAATAACAACCCAAATCTTAGGGCTTGAACTGAATGAACGGCTTCTCAACAAGATGAATAAAAAAGTGGTTTAGATTGGTAGTTCTTAATTGGGGAGAAGAAGAGGAAGGATGATAGCTATATCGGTTGATCCAGAACAGTGGTGGAATCACGGACCATACCGATGAATGACTAATGACTCCCTGACCCGAATATTAATCACCGTTGATCTAGTGAAGGCTTGTTATTAGTGCACTCAATCGATCCCTTCTCCTTTGAATCGATACTCCACCAGTAGGAATGAAACCACTCCACCCTTTCATTGATTTCTCAATGAAAGATTGATAGGGGCAGGGGAAAATCAACTTAATCATCGTGCGTGGCGAAAGATGATTCTTACATGTTGTTCCTACTATGGATATCCTAGCAGGCGGAGTTGGGTTGCTTTACAATCTACTTCTTTCCACTTATTACCATTCTTGCTATTGGGCGAAGCGGAGATAACTCGACAATACGGAAAAGTGATGAGGATAACTCTATTTGCTCCTCCCGATATACATTTTTAAAGATTGGACTTGCTCCTGCCATTAGGTTTTTATTGGGCGGTGCAGAGTCAGCTCGTTCTAGGAAAGCGAAGCTAACCTTCAGGGGTAGATTACTCTGAATGGCGTAATCTACTTATAGGTCAGATCTATTGGAACACATACTTTGATCAATGTCTATCAAGGCATTGTTCCACTGCACTCAACTAGCACTTCTCAAATCGATATATCCAGAGAGGTAAGGAGGATATTTGGTTGGGTGGTTTGATCGAGGCTCAGCTGGGGGATAGGTCGTGGAAAACCAATACCTGGTAAAAGTGACTTTCCTTTCGGTTCAACGTTGCACTTTCAATTTGGATCCAACTTATCCTTATTAAGAGTGCATTTCAGATAAAGAGACCTACCTTCCTAGTTTGCCCATTGAATCGGCAACTTGGAGAGCTCCGAGGTGTCTCCCTACTATGTTTGACCTTAGAGAAGTCTCTTTCTTCTCTTAGATTAGTCCTTGCTCATGGCCCTTGAGCATATTGTTTTTTCTTTGATCCCTTAGCACAAATAGGTGCCATGTGCGCCTTTCGTGCGCTGCTAGACTAGCGTACCACCAGCGCAAGTCGAGCAGAGGATCTGCGCTGGCTGTGCGCTACTCGTCCATCGCCACACCAGCGTATAACCCGTTTTCTAAGCATTTTTCCAAAACGACGTAGTTTCATTTTGCCCTAACATATATGATTTCTCTTCTTCCTTGCTTGTTTTTGTGAGCCAAAAATCAAATTTAAGTTAGAGAAAGTAGTCCTTTGGAGAGAGAGACTCCCGATAACTCATCTTTGCTCATCCAAACCCATTTCCATGTGCATCTAGCATCATCTAGGTTGTGTTCTAGCATGGGTCTTCATCAACACACATGACTTGGTTAGTAGAACACCATCTTTATCCATTTTAGTGTTCTTACTTAATAAGAAATTTCTTTTATGACTTGTTTGCACCTAGATTAAGTTTTTATCTACTAGTTGAGATTCTTTGTGTTGATTGTTAGGTTTTGTATTATGATAGCTATTGCATCTAGATTTGTATTTATTTTATGTAGCTAAGTTATATGTATGTCATTTAGCAACCTGATATCTAGGATTGTGTGACTTGTTCATCCATGGTTAGATAAGCATTGAATGTGTTAACCTAGCATTTATACATTTAGAATACTCTTGATATTCACATAGGTTGCTATCTCTTCATTGAGTGTTAAGCCTTGTGACTAAGTGGATTAGTGCACAAGCTTTTGATCTAGGATCACTATTAAAGGCTCGACGGGTAGAGTGGAAGGGTTAGTGACCAAGAATGGTTTGATTGGAGGTCAACCTAGGTTGTAAACTTTTATTTAAATAGTGGATTTGAGGTCCTTGTGTGGCTAGCACAATAGCCCGTGAGTTTTGCCCAGTTGGAGGGTTTCTCACGTAAATCAATTGTCGTGTCATTTATTGTTTTTTGTTTTTTAAATTGTCAATTGTTTGCTTGTTATATTTGGTTAATTTTGAATATTGACTAATAAAAAAGAAATTGCTATTTAACTTGATTAAAACCTATTCGCCCCCCTATAGGTTATTTTGACACATAATATATATTTTCAAAGGTATTCGAGTGTGCTTGTTTTCCATTCTTGAGACCATATAATAAGCATAAGTTTCAGTTTCATTCTTACAAATGCATTTTTCTAGGATATAGTGACTCTCATAAAGGGTACAAGCGTTTGAGTTCCACTGGTCATATATACATCTCTAGGGATGTAATCTTTAATGAAAAAGAGTTTCCCTATCTGAGTTTGTTTACTTCTCAATCTGTCTCATAGAAATCTCAGTCTTGTAGTCTTCCAATGATAGTTTTGTCAAATGTTGAAACACTGTCTTCTACAAATATTGTTTCTTCATCTAGTCTAGTATCATCTAATTCAAATCTACATGATCAACAACATCATGTCATTACATCTGCACCTGCTATTCCATTTGTTATTGATTTTCCTTACTCATCTATAACTACAAACACCACTACACTATCTCAGTCCACCAAACCTGATATCCGAGCCTTTATAGCCTCTACACATCCAATGTTAACCAGATTAAAAACTAGTCATCTTAAGCCCAAAACCTTCATTACACACTCTTCTTGTGTATCTAAAGAACCCAATACTGTAACTTAGGCTTTATCAGATCCCTTTTGGAAGTTAGCTATGGATGATGAGTTTGCAACTCTAATGAGAAATCAAACATGGATCTTGGTACCAAAAGAGGCAGACATGAATGTGGTTGGTAATAAATGGGTGTATAGAGTTAAATACAATCAAGATGGATCAATTCAAAGGCAAAAGGCAAGACTTGTTGCAAAAGGATTTCATCAAACGGCAGATATTGATTAATTGGAAACTTTCAGCCCTGTGGTAAAACCTTCAACCATTAGAGTAATCTTATCTTGAGCTGTTGTTCATAATTGGGAAATCAAGCAATTAGACATCAATAATGCATTCCTTAATGGAGAATTAAAGGATAATGTTTACATGGATCAGTCAGAAGGTTATGTGAGTTCTACACATCCTCAACATGTTTGCAATCTTGTGAAGTCTCTTTATAGGCTTAAACAAGCTCTAAGAGCTTGGTATGAAAAGCTTAAATCAACACTAGAGATGTGGGGATTTGTAAATTCAAAGGCTTATACATATCTATTTATTTTCAAGAACACAAAGAGTATTGTTCTTCCTTTAGTATATGTGGACGATATTCTCATGATAGGGAATGACAAAGAACTGCTCAAACGTGTTGTTTGTGATCTTAACAAGAACTTTGCTCTTAAGGATCTAAGTGAACTCATCTATTTTCTAGGCTTTGTAGCTACAAAAAGTGATCAAGGTATTTGTCTAACCCAAAGAAAGTATGCAATTGATTTGCTCAAAAAGTCTTACATGGTTGATTGTACTTCATGTCCAACACCTATCTTAATAATACTACAGAGCTTCTCTTTCTTTCATTTTCTCTTTGTTTTTTGCTTTTGATTCACTAAGTTTTCAGATCGTGATCGATGCGACGACGCTTGGATTTTCAGCGGCAGCATTTCGGTTTTGGCAATGGCGCTGTGAAGATGACGACAAGAAGAAAGCTTGAAGATGATTAGCGGCAACGCCGTGAAGGAGAGGCGACGGCGACTGATGGTCATCAATGGTAGATCTAGTGGCTGTGTGAGGAAGAAGATGAGGCTAGGGTTGAATTGTTTAGGTGTGTTTAGAACAAGAAAGTGGTGCACTTGAGCTTATGTTGGTTTGAGTTGTGATTTGGCTTGGTGGGCTAGTTGGGCTTGCACCAATTGATTTGTGGAATTGGGTTGAATGGGTTTGAAAACCCAACTAAATTATCTAAGATTTTTTTTTTAAAAATAAAATAAAATAAATCTGGAATTGGAACCGAACTGGCGGTTTCGGTTCGGTTCTGCATTTTGGGGAATTGGAACTTCCCTGGTTTCGGTTCACGATCCGATTCCGAGGCCCACGGTTCCAGTTCGGTTCCACGGTTGGTACCGAACCTGCGTCATGTCTATTGTAATATATATTTTTAAAAATTGCATTATCTTATACAATTCAATTCATAGTCCAAAACAAGTTAAAAATTGTATTGTATTATTCAAATACATTTTAAACCCCTAATACAATACAATACAAGCTACCAAACAAACCATAATCTTATATAAGAAAATTGTGTATTCAACCCTTTTTTTATTTATTTATTTATTTATTTTTTCACGCTAGCTAATCAGGTGAAGAACTTGATCAGATGATCAACCGTTACAATTGTGTAGTTCGAAATGCAAATTCCCACTACAGATGAGGGGTATTTCCACATTTTGTAATTTGATGAGTAAATGTGATACTTGAATCCATATTATCGAAGTAAAGGTGAAGTGTTCACCACTTTTACTATAGATGATTGTGCATATTAATTGAACTATTGATTTATATGTATTGAAATAATATAGTGTAAGTTTAGGATACGTATTAAACAGTCGACATTAATGTTTTTATTTATTTATTATTTATTTATTTATTTATTTATTTTAAATAGAGCTCTTAATGCGTAACACATATTAAGAATCTAAAAAATTAATATTTATACTTTAAATACATTTGGGTGACTCTGTTGGGGGGTGAGGGTGGTGGGCCCCACTGTCCTCAAAAAGTTCCAATTTATATTAAAAAAAAAAAAGTTTAAAAATTATGAAAGTATCATAACATTTTAAATGCTTTTCATTTTGGCCCCTAATTTTTTTATTTTTATTTTTTATTTATTTATTTATTTTATTTTTGTTGTTGTTGTTGTACTCCTAACCCCGCCACTGATTGCCACTCAAGACAGTTCTACATACACCAATTTTCTCACTGCAACTATGTTCAAATTTTAAAAACAAATTTTTACTTTCAACACACATTATAATTCCACAAATAACCCCAATTAAACTCCTTTTCTCTTTTACACCCATGATTAATTTTCTTGGTTCATCTCTCAATTTATCTTGCATCCATTTGTTTCCCACGATACTCAATCTTTAAGGTGTACTTCCAATCACAATTTAACATAAATTTTTTTTTTTTTGTTTAAAAAAACATAATTTATTTTTATGCCCTTTAAAAATAATCATAAATATATATTATTTTAATACAATAATACATAATTTTTGTATCTCGAAAAAAATAAATATAATTTTGTATTATTATTTTCTTCGATATTTAATATGCGCTCCTAGAAAATTTGTAAAGTTGGGAAGTTTGTGTTTTTGGTTGGTATTGGTGTGGCATGCTGTATGTGCTTTTGATTTGTTAATTAAGTGATGCTGACCCACCTCACCTTGATCGTCTCCAGCTCCAACATCGTTGCATGTGAGATGGAGACTACTATTGGGGATAGTGCTTTGATTTGTTAATTAAGTGATGATGACCCACCTCCTCTTGATCGTCTCCAACTCTGACATCGTTGCATGTGAGATGGAGATGAGATGGAGACTACTATTGGGGATAGTGCTTGGATTTGTTAATTAAGTGATGCTGACCCACCTCGTTTTGATCGTCTCCAGCTCCGACATCGTTGCATGTGAGATGGAGACTACTCGAGAAGAAGAGTTGGGGATAGTGCTTTGATAAGTTTGGTTTCTTAATTAAGTGATGCTGACCCACCTCGCCTTGATCGTCTCCGGCACCGAGATCGTTGTCGATGCCAAAAGTAATTTACATTGTTCTTTTTTGAAAAAAAAAAAAAACTTGTATTTTAATGGATTAATTGCACAAACTTCCCCCAACATTAGACATAATTGCACGTATATGGAGCATTTGTCCAAAATTACATAAACTTCCCCTACCGTTAGTGGGGCATAGTTAAAAGTTAACTATTGAGGGGCAAAAAGGTCTTGTTACTTATTAATAAATATAAAGTTCATTAATAATTAATTTATATAATATTTATTTTGATAGGTCTATATGTATATATATATATATCAGTTTTTCTATTGTCAGTTCGTCCTGACAATAAATATATCAGGACAAAGAATGTGGACCACAGATTATTGAGAAATTTTGACAAGTGCATGCACTTTGAGTCAAAGTATGTAAATCCAGTGGTCCACATTTTTCGTCCTGATATATTTATTGTCAGGACGAACTGATAATAGAAAATCTATATATATATATATATATATATATATATATAAATATATATATATATAATGGATGGAAGAGATCTTCTCTCCTCCATCCCCCACACAATCTCTACCATCAAAAACTAATTATCAAAAAATAAAATAATTATCTCTCCTCCATCCCTCACACAATCTCTACCATGAAAAACTAATTATTAAAAAATAAAATAATTATCATAAACAAAATGATTATCCAGAACAAAAAAAAAAAAAAAAAAAAAAAATGGATTGAAGAGATCTGTTTATCAAGAAGCAAAATAATTATCAAAACATTTTTTTTAAAAAAAAATATTAATTTATCAAAACACAACGTAATTATCAAGAAACAAAATGATTACAAGAAAAAGAACAAAACTTAACAAAGATCTGGAAAAATCAAACAAAAAGTATTTAAAAAAAAAAGCTAGGAGAGATCTGGATCTTAAAACAAAACTTAACAAAAACATGGAAAAATCTTCCAAGAGCTCCATCAAACAAAAAATATTAAAAAAAAAAAGAAGCTAAAAGAGATCTGGATAGCCTTTCAATGGTGAAATGCAGATTTTCTGGGCAGCTCGAGGCATTCCAACCATTCTTCTTCTTACTCATGATGGCATTTTGGTCTCCTTTTCCATGTTTTTGTTCCAAATTTTGGAATTCTTCTTCTCTATTTGATGATACATAAGAAATATATAGGATTAATAAAGAGTAGTTGAATGATTTGTGTCTGGATTGATGAAATGAGTATCGGTAATGTTTTAGGTTTGATCGACAAAAACCCAGCTGTGTTAAATTTTTTTTCCTCCGTCTCTTGGTTTTCATTTTTTTTGGTTAACAACTAGGGACATTTTAGTCGTTCCATGCCGATAACATGGTTAATGGTTAAAATTGATGGAAGTCAACTAACAGTATGGGAGGTTTGTATAATTTTGGATTAGAGTTCCATATACATGCAATTATGTCTTATGTCGGGGGAGGTTTGTGCAGTTAGACCTATTTTAATTTGTTAACTCTATTTGGTGAAATAATTTGAGAATTCTTTGAATGAATATCGTGCACTCTCTGATGTTTGTAAGAATTTCAGACTAAGTAATCAATCTTGAAATATGATTAGAACATAATGATTTACACAAATTTGAATACGTTGTGTTTTATTAATACAAGGTTTTCTATTTGTGATTATAAATGATACTAGTGTCTGGTTAGTTATAGAAAATTTTCAATAAGCATTCAAATTGTAAAACGTCTATGAAGAGACAGATTTGGGGATGCTGCTATTATTGTCAATGGGAAAGTTGTGAAAATGGTGGAAGACCAGGTCAAAGCATGTTGGACATGGACATGGACATGGTGGGATCTCTTTTGCTTATTCTTCTTGTATTGTAAGGACCTCTATTTTGTGATTGGCTTATTTTATGACATACCACATTGGGGATGAGTGTGTAATGGGTAGGGTCATCTTGATGATTACCAAGGCAAGCTTCCAAGCATCCCGGTGACTTCAAGATCAAGAGCTTCAAAATGTATATCACTTGACCTTGATTCTTGAAGAGATTAGGTGCACACACACACTTGCATTCATCTTTATCTATCGTGCATTTGTTACCATGCATGTGTGTTTCACTGATTCGTGCATCTATGTCATTTAGCACACACACACTTTCATTGCATTTATATGATTGCATTTGTGTTTCTCTTAATTGTGTGCTTATATGCTTTATCATCACATTTATGCATTTTCATATATTGCATATCTTTTGTGTGTCACATGCTTGGTGATTATTCATGATGTTATCCATTCCCATGCATGTTATTTGTAAGATCCTAGATCTTTGTTGGCTTGATTCCATTGCAAAACGCTCTTTATTGGTAATGATTAGTTGCTTAGATTGTTCTTGGTGAAAAGAAGCTTCAAGGAAGAAAAGCAACGTCTCATACAAATATCGTTTTCAAGAGGAAAACCGCGTACTTGGATGCTAAGGTATCAATATTCTTCTTCCTCTTGCAAGGCGTAAGCGCACACACACACAAAATTTATTCATGTGTGTCTCTGCATCATTGTGCAAACATTTGGTATAACATATTCACACTCATTTAAGTATGCACATGCATTGATCTCATATTGTCGAACATTGTAGAATTGCATGTTTTATGGCTATCTCTTAGTATGGCATACTTGTGTGACATTGTATCTATTTGTTTGTGTTTCTTGTATTTTGGATTTAAACATGATCTCATATGAATCCTTATTAAGTCCCGGTCATTTCGGTTACTCATTCATTTATTTTCGAGTCCAAACGATGTAGCTACGCTACTTTGCGTTCTCATTCATTGAGTTGTCTTCGTCGTCGTTTTCCGAGATGAATTCTCAACATTTTATCAAATTTTTATAGTCTTTGTTGTGCGTGAGGGATTCATGGTTTGTAATCTAAAAACGGATTCAAATTCGGAGTTTGGATGCCCGAATACGGCTGAAGAACGCGAGAGGAGTGCGAGGGAGGCAAGAATGGCCGAAACCATTTTTGTGAGGACCACGTGTGGCACACGGCCAAAGACCTCCTCTGCCCACGTGTGCCACACGTGCCCCACACGGGATGTGTGACGTGGCACCTCTTGATTGGTCCTGAAATCCCTTTCTTGAATTCTTTTAAATATCCTCCATTCCCTCACATTTCATTCTAAGAAGAAAATTTGAAAAACGCTAGAGCTGAAATTTTCTCTCCAACTTTCTCAACTTCCAAACACCATAACTTTCTCATATGAACTCGGAATTGAGTGATTCAAGTTGGAGAATCTTTGTATTCAAGTCCCCTACCTTTTCCAAAAAGGTTTGCAGCTGTTTGATCATGTTTTGAGGTGGTTCTACACTCAAAACCGAAACTGCACGGGATTTTTAGGTATTGAACTAAACTTTGTGATTTCATCTTTTTTGATCTTTAATTACCTAGGGTTTTCTTCTTCTATATGTATGTGTATGTATGATAAATTCTATTTGAAAAGACAGCTTCATAATCAAAGCTAATCAAGTCTAATTAGAGACAAGTGTGAACTAGTTTTCTATTATTCTAGTTTTTCACATGATTGAGAGTTGTATTGTGCTTAGCTTGATATCTAGGGTTATTTGTGATTTGATTGACTCATTTTATGATTAATAACCTTAGCATGTGCTTAGATCCTTTAATTGAACAAATCTAGGATTAGTACATTTGATTTTGTATTTAGAGCTAATTAGGATTTAATTGATTATTGTGCAAATATTTGCTCTAAGTATTTGCTAGAATATTCATTGATCATATCTTGTGATTCTAGCATTTTTGTTATTTGTGTTCTAAAGTCTTGAATATATGCTTAATGAACATGCTTTGCTTTCTAGCTTTAGTAACATGAATAGAATATAGGATTTGACATGTTTTAGGTGTTTTGCATGCTCTAGACTTTTGTTCATGTTTAAAGTCTAGACTACTTTGTTTTGTGAACTTTGTTGCCTATGTCTAGATCTTCATGGAGTGTACTTAATCCATACATTTCATATGCTCATGCATCATTTTGAGTGGTGTCATGTTTTGGATCATAAACTAGAAAAATATACATTATGTGCTCATTGATTATTTCTAGTTTCCATAGGATATATCGATCATGTATTCTATGTTGCATGTGTTTGCATCATTTGCATAACTTAGATCATTGCCTTGTGAAAAGGTTGAAGTCTCTTGTTAAAGTGAGTGAAGCTTTAATTTGAGCAAGAAGACTTGGCTAGAAAAGTGTTCTAGATAGCCAAGCAAAAGTCTTAGCTAGGAGTGTGGTACTCCGGATGGTTGAGCTAGGGAAGCTTGACTAGGATCTTGGTGATCTAGATAACTAAGCAAGGAAATCTTTCTAGAGACTTAAGAGCCTTGGATAGGGAGTTGCTCTCTAGAGGTGTAGGACACACCTTGGATAGGGAGTAGGCTAAGTGGTTTACTAGGCCCGAGGGTAGATTAGGAGTTGATAGCTTAGGGTGGATATCATGTGTTGATAGCCTTGAGTGTGTAAGTCCTTTTTATCATAGTGGATTGCTTGCCGGTGGTTGTGGATTCAACCCGTGGATGTTTCCTCTTCGGAGGTTTACCACGTAAAAATCAATGTGTCAAATGTCTCTATCTCTATCTCTTTATATTTGTATGTATGATCAATATAACTTGTTTAAGATCTTCATTTACTCACATCCTTGTAAACAAGTTATTGGTAAAGAAAGAGATGCACACTTTGTTTGTTGAATCAACATTTGTTTCTTATTTCTTGTAAGTGTTTGAACAGTGTATCTAATGATATTCTATATCAAGTTGTAAAGTTCTATTTAGTGTACTTACATTGTAATATTCAACGTACAACTTGTGGAATGTGCTATTCATTGAATATACTTGTATATGAGATACATTGTTTCTTGGTATATGTTTTGTAGACTAAGGGTGGTGAATTGAGCATACTTGTGTTAATTGTTTTCTCATAACAATCATGTTTAAGGTTAATTTGTATGCTCACCAAGGTTTTGACATAAGTCACAAAAGAGTTTTTAAAACTAGTGTGTCAACCTATTCACCCCCCTCTAGGTTGTTTAGTATAACCTTGTAGGTATTTTCATTATTTATTCACAACCACACTTGCATTTCATGTTAGTTTTAAGTGTGGTGTAATTCGTTTCCGTTTGTGTGATCGAAAACGTCCACGCTTGCACGATGGTGTGCATGTCTTAGCGCGATGGTTAATCACTTGAGAAGGTCTCTTTCTTCTCTTGGATAAGTGTTAGATTCGGTTTGGTTATTTGGAGTAAAGTGTCTAGTTTCAAAAGATTGGATTTCAATGATTTAAATGTTTTTCAAAACTACCATTTGTATGGTATTATGACCATAATTTTTTATAAAAAGATTGAAATTGAGTTTTGTAAAATTTTGGACAAACTAGACACCCATACCTTTTCAATGGTATATTATTTGTAATATTTCATGACCGTTTGGATTGGTTTTGAAATCTCCAAAGTGACCACTAAAATAGGGCATCACAGCTGTTATCCGAATCTGACCATTGGTCACTCAATTGACCATAAATATTTCTACAAACATTGAAATATCATTCCGTGAATTGGAGTAGAAAGAAGACTTCCATACCTTTCCAATGATATATCATACGAAAGTTTTTGATGTTGTTTGGTCATGGTTTGGGGTGCTTGAATCTCAAGCAGATGCTGAGCGCTGGTCATAATACGCAGCTCACCAGCGCAAATTGGACAGTGATTGTGCGCTACTCGACCAGCGCCAGACCAGTGCAAATGACGGGATTTGGGTTGTTCTTTTCTAAAACGACGTGGTTTCGTCTTGCCTTATTATATATGCATTCTCTTCTTCTTTTGCTCGATCAAGAGCTCAAAAATTCACATTGTAGAGAGAGGAAGAGCTCCCCTAGTGAGAGAAAGCAAAAACTTGCTTCTTTAACTCTCCAAACCCAAAACCCATGTGCATTTAACATGTTTCATGCATCAATCTTCCATGGGTCTTCTTCTTTCTTAACTTGGTAAGTAAGAACAAACATTTCATTTTTGTTTATTGTTCTTAAAGTCCAAGAGTTCATTTTTATTGAATATGATTTGTAGAAATCTTTTATTGAATGCATTTATTAATGAATGATGACATGATTGGGCTTGTATTTTGATAGCTTAATTGATTAGGTCATTTTTGCCTAAAAAGCTAAGTCATAAACATTCTTGTGTGATTTATTGATAACTAGGTTGATAGATTATCTTTTAATCAACTAGTTAAGGCTTTGAATATTTATGTGTGTTTGGTTGACAATTATGTTGTTAGAAATTCTCCACAACTAATTGAGTTCACATGTATGGACATGTTGACATTGTTTGATAGCTAGGATTGTTTTGTGATTGATAACATCTAGCTAAGTCTATATGATTTGCATTTAGACATTGTTAATTAGGACTCCTTGATTGCATTTGTTAATTGCATATTTATTGTCCTTGCCATGTTTTTTGACAACTTGTGTTGATTTGGCTTTGTTTGTTGACAATTAGGTTGCTAGAATCTCTTTGCATCGAATTGAGTCCTCATATATGAGCATGTAGGCATTGTTGATAACTAGAGTGTTAGTTGCATTATAACATCTAGTTAATCATTATATGTTTGTCTAGCATATTTTGTGTTGAGCATAATTGTCATATGCACTTAGACTTTTAATTCTCTTCAAGAGTCGGCTTCTAGGTGAAGTTGCACAAGCATTGTTCTAGCTCCTCTGTAAAAGGCCTGTGGGTAGATTAGAAGGTGTTCATACCAATAGTAGTGGATCGTGGAGATCACTTGAAGGTGTAACCTTCTCTTCATATAAAGGTTGTCTAGGGTTGGTCTAGGTTCGCTATAAAAGGCCTGTAGGTAGTAGTGGTAGGTTAGTAACTGAGAATGGTTGAGGTCAACCTAGGTTGTAAACATCATTACATATAGTGGATTCGAGGATCGTGTGTGGAGCACATATCAGCCCGTGGTTTTTCCTTGTTTAAGGTTTTCACGTAAAAATCAAGTGTTCTTTAATTTTCGCAATTTATATTTGATTTTATTGTTTGTTGAATTGGGTTTATTTTTTAATATTTGCTAATCCGAAAAATTGGTAACTAGTCGGATTAACAACCCATTCACCCCCCCAGGTTGTTTATACACATACACGTTTTATAATATATTTTCATGTATGTCAAGCTATTGGAGGAATCACTTGGCCTAGATGTGGAGGAGCAGCACGAAGAGGATGACCGGGAGGGATTTGTGGATTTGGAAAGAATTTTGTTTAGATTTGATCATTGGAATTCGTTAGTGATTGGATTTTTATGTAAGAAAAAAAATAAAACTAGGATAAAGTGAGCCCCAATATTAGCTTAGTGAATAAGATGGCAACTTTATGTCTAATGAATAAAGGAAACCAAAAGTGGATTGATTACAAAATATAAACTAATTAATTACATTGGGTTTTCAAATAGAGTCACATCAATCCCCCAACATAGGGCTTAGCTACATGCCTACATATATTCGAAGAAACAAATAAAGAGAGTGAGTTGTAGAGTAGACCCATGAATGTCCTCAAAAAGTCTTCTTGATGCCTTGTTGTACTTGAGATTCCCTTTGCCTTGGTGAATCTCCTCTTTTCTTCAATGATTCTTCTAGATGTAGATGGGATTTGGCGTGGAAGATGGTAAAATGGTGGTTCTAGGATGGAGCACGTGGAAGGTTATCCTTTTTGGTGATAAGGAAGTTGGGTTTATATATGGGAAGAATTTAGGTCAGGAATCTCATTATGTTGTTGATCTGGACAATTTGGTGCACACTGAAATCGACACCTTTGCCTGCAGAATACCAAGTCGCAGAACTTGTTGTTTTGGCTTGAAACAATTATGGCATGTCTAATTAGAGAGAGAGAGAGAGAGAGAGAGAGAGAGAGAGAGAGAGAGGGGGGGGGGGGGGGGGGGTTGAATAGATTTTAATCAAGTTAATTACCGATTTTTCTTGATTAGTTAATATTCAATAAAAACCCCTATCAAGTTAAAAATACAATCAACTTAGTCTAAGTGCGGAAAACAATAAATTGCAAGTTGGTTGATTTACGTGAAAAATCCTCAACAGGGAAAAACTCACGGGCTACTATGCGAACCACATATGGTCCTTAAATTCACTACTTGTAATGATGTTTATAACCTAAGTTGACCACCGTCAAACCTTACACGGTCACTAACCCACCACTACTACCCAACGGGCCTTTAATAGTGATTATAGACCTATTTGCTTGAGCACTAAGTAACCTTAGCTATAAGACTTATGAAAGTATATAAACGTAGTTAAATAGCTTAAAGCATACCTAGAGGGGGAGGGGGAGGGGGAGGGGGGGTGGGGGGGATGAATAGGTTTTTACGCCTTTTTCAATCCCTTGAACAAACTTTCATTTGTTCCTTAAGGTAGCCTTACATGCAACACATAAACCAAGAATTCATACATAGACAAGATAAACATATAATCATTTAGGCATTGTCTATATATATCAATTAGTTGTATGAGGTATAAGGACACATAAACTCAACAACAAAGAATACTTGTATTCCAATATTTGTTCAATGTATTATAAGTATAATCAAAATCAAATATCACTATACACAAAAATTATGATATATAAAAGAATTATATTTACAAATATGATCAAAATGAATTAGTTCACAAATCACACTTTACTAAATCTTGTTTCAATATGTATCACAAGTGAATAATATGCAACAAGATAACAACATACACATATACAAATATAAGAGATAGAGATAGAAAGAATTAACACAAGATATTTTTTAACGTGGTAAAATCTTCAAGGAGGAAACATCCATAGGTTGAACTATAACAATTGTGTATTATATATATTGGATGGTAAATTAGAAATTCCACAAAAGTGACTAACCTAGATCAACATCCTATTGGATTCTATGTTTATCCAACCCTATTGGAAAGTACGAAATCCCCTAATGATGCAAAGCCACCATATATTGGACAACATACAAAACCAACATCGATGGTAGATTAAAAATTTCTCAAGAGTGTATACACATCCCATGTACCCCGCTTTTTTGGAGTCTATGTCTATCTATACGCCTAGGCCTACCAATATACAAGCCAACTCCCTATCCAAGGCATTCATGCCTCTAGGGAGCCTCCCATGCATGACTATTCGGACCTTCCCGATCCTAGCCATGACTTCTTGCTTGCCTATCTGAGTCCTCCCGACTCTAGACAAGACTTCTTGCTTGGCTATCCGAGTCCTTCCGACTCTAACCAAGACTTCATGCCTTTTACAAGGACTTTCTAGTGTGATCATGTGAATGCAAATTATGCAAACAATCAATTCATCATAGAATATGTGATCAATACATTCCATGGAACAACTAGACCTAAACAAGTGATAACACAAGTAATAAAAGTCTAGATGCAAAACTTGAATAAAAACCTAGAGCATGTGAAAACACCTAACACATAAAACTCATAGTTTCATTCACACAAATAACACTTGAATAAATCATATCCATGAAGTACATATTCAAGATGTTACAAACATACACAAAGATACTAGAATCACAAAATGTGTTCAATGAATATTCTAGCCAACAATTAGAGCAAGGATATATTGAATAATCAATTAAATCCTATTTGTCTCTAAATACACATACAATTGAATTAATCCTAGATTTTATCAATCAAAGGATCAAAACACATTTCAAGGATTATTAATCATAAAATGATTCAATCAAGTTATAAATAATCCTAGATATCAATCTAATCACAATACAACTCTCAAATATGATGATAGTATACAAACAAAGTTAAATAGCTTAAAGCATACTTAGAGGGGGGGGGGGGGGGGGGTGGGATGAATAGGTTTTTACGCCTTTTTCAATCCCTTGAACAAACTTTCGTTTGTCCCTCAAGGTAGCCTTACATACAACACATAAACCATGAATCCATACATAGACAAGATAAGCATATGATCATATAAACATAGTCTATGAATATCAATTAGTTGTATGAGGAATAAGAACACATAAACTCAACATCAAAGAATACTTGTATTTCAATAGTTGTTCAATGTATTACAAGTATAGTCAAATAATGCTATACACAAGAAATACAATATACAAAAGAATTATATTTACAAATAAGATCAAAAGACATAAGTTCACAAATCACACTTTACAAAATCTTGTTACAATATACATCACAAGCGAATATTATGTAACAAGATAACAACATAGACATATACAAATATAAGAGATAGAGATAGGAAGAATTAACACAAGAGATTTTTTAACGTGGTAAAACCTCAAAGGAGGAAACATCCACGGGTTGAACTACAATCATTGGGTACTTATATATATTGGAAGGTAAATTAGAAATTCCACAAAGTGACCAATCTTTAGCTCACCTACCTAGTGGAGTCTATTTCTACCCAACCCTATTAGAAAGTATGAAATCCCTCAATGATGCAGAGCCACCATATATTGGACAACATACAAAACTAACATCGATGGAAGATTAGAAATTCCTCAAAAGTGCATATACATCCCATGTACCCCGCTCTTTTGGAGTCTATGTCTATCCATACGCCTAGGCCTACCAACATATAAGCCAACTCCCTATCCAAGGCACTTATGCCTCTAGGGAGCCTCTCATGCATGACTATCCGAGTCTTCCCGACTCTAGCCATGACTTCTTGCTTGGTTATCCGGACCTTACATCCTAACCAAGACTTCCTTGCTTGACTATCCGGACTCCTCGTCCTAGTCAAGACTTCATGCCTTTTATGCAAACAATGCAAACAATCAATTCAACATAGAACATGTGATCAATACATTCCATGAAACAACTAGACCTAAACATGTGAAAACACAAGTAAAGTAATCTAGATGCTAAAAACATGAATTAAACCTAGAGCAAGTGAAAAGCATCTAACACAAAAGCTCACAGTTCTATTCATACAAATAACACTTGAATAAAAACATATACATGAATTACATATTCAAGATATTATAAACATACATAAAATTGCTAGAATCACAAAATTTATTCAATGAATATTCTAGCCAAAGATTTAGAGCATGGATATATTGATAAATCAATTGAATCCTAGATGTCTCTAAAAACACATACAAGAGCCTTAATCCTAGATTACATCAATCAAGGATCAAAACACATTCCAAGGATTATTAATCATAAAATGATTCAATCAAATCACAAATAATTCTAGATATCAATCTAATCACAATACAACTCTCAAGCATGTGAAAAACCTAGAATCTAGGAAACTAGTTCACATATGTCTCTAATTAGACTTTTGATTAAGATTGATTATGAAGCTATCTTTCTCTACAGCCTTTATAATACATACACATACATATAGAAGAAGAAACCCCAAGGTAATTGAAGGTTATAAAAGAAGAAATCCCAAAGATATGAACACTACCTTGGATTCTCGAGCTGGTTCGGTTTTTTGTGTGCAACCACTAGAAAATTCAATCAAACAGCTTTCAAATCACTTGGAAAAGGTAGAGGACTCGATTATGAACAATCTCTAACTTGAATCACTCAATTTCGAGTTCGTATGAGAAAGTTATGGTGTTTGGAAGATGAGAAAAATTGGAGAGAAAATTCTAGCGGGATTCAACTTTTTCTTCTTAAAAATGAATGGGAGGGAATTTAGAAATTTAAATGGAAGAGAGAGAGAGAGAGAGAGAGGAGGATTTCGACCAACCAAAAGCTGCCACATCAGCTCCTGGCCATGTGGGGGCGCGTGTGCCACACGGGACCAGAGGGCTGGTCTGGCTGTGTGGCCCACAGCCTCCACACGTGGCCAAGCAAGCTTGGCCGTTGGCCTTGCTTGCTCCTCCCGTGCTCCGCTTGCATTCTTCAACCGTATCCGGGCCTCCGAACTTTGATTTAGAATCCATCTTTGGATTACGAATCGTGACTCCCTTACACACAACGACGACTATGAAACTTTGATAAAAGGTTGAGAAATCATCTTAGAATACGACGACGAAAACAACTTAACGAATGAGAACGAAAAGTAGCGTAGCTACATCGTTTGGACTCGAAACCTAATGAATGAGTAACCGAAATGACTAGGACTCAATAAGGAATCATAAGAGATCATGTCCAAGTCCAAAACAAAAAATACAGAAATAAATAACACAAAATCACACACATATGCCTTTCCTAGACATAGTCTTAGAATGTGCAAATTACAATGTTTATCAAATTAAAGCTAATGCATGAGCATACATTACCAAGTGTGTGAAAGTGATATTTAAATGATGTTCAACCATGAAGGGACACATATGAATGCCAATGTGTGTGTGTGTGCCTAGCCTTGTAAGAGAAATGAGGTCTTATATACTTTTGTAGACCGATGAAGCACATTTCTCTTTGAAGCTGGCATCTTGCATGAGTTGTGCCCAAGTCTTTCTTTGATGACTTGAATCTTCAATTCTTAGACCACTAAAATTTACAAGACAACATCATTTTGATATGTAATACATGCCAAGACAAACCAAAGACCTAACACATGTGAAAAACCTAGAATCTAAGAAATTAGTTTACATATGTCTCTAATTAGACTTTTGATTAAGATTGATTATGAAGCTATCATTCTCAGTTGTATTCACCATACATATACATACATATAAAAGAAGAAACCCCAAGCAAATTGAAGGTTATAAAAGAAGAAAACTCAAAGATATGAACACTACCTTGCAATCACGAGCTGGTTCATTTTTCTGGGTAAAACCACCATGAAAATCGATCAAACAGCTACAAGACCCCTTGGATAAGGTAGAAGACTTGATTACAAACAATCTCCAACTTGAATCAACCAATTCCGACTTTGTATGAGAAAGTTATGGTGTTTGGAAGGTGAGAAAAGTTGAGAGAAAATTTCTGGAGAGTTTTCAAGCTTTTTTTTCTTGGAATGAAATGGAGGGAATTGGAAATATTTAAAAGGAAGAGAGAGAGGGAAGACGTGAGCCAATCAGGGGCTGCCATGTCAGCACCCTGTGTGGGGTGCGTGTGCCACACGTGGGCAGAGAGGTGCTCTGGTCGTGTGGCACATGGCCTCCACACGTGACACACAAAGCTTGGCCTTTGGACATGCTTGCTCCTCTCACGCTCTGTTTTCGGATTACGAACCGTGACTCCCTCATGCATGATGACGACTACACAACATTGAAAAATGGTTGAGAAATCATCTTGGAAAACGACGATGAAGTCAACTCAACGAATGAGAACGAAAAGTAGCATAGCTACATCGTTTGGACTCGAAACTTAGTGAATGAGTAACCAAAATGACCGGAACTCCATAAGAAATCATAATAGAATATATTCAAGTCCAAATACAAAAATACGGAAATATACAAAAATACGGAAATATACAAACACAAAGACACACACATATGCTATTTCCTAGACATAGTCCTAGAACATGCAATAAACAAAGTTTGTCAAGATAATATAAATGCATGAGTATATATTATCAAGTGTGTGAAAGTGATATATATATGATGTTTAACCATGAAGGAACACACAAGGATGCCATGTGTGTGTGTGCCTAGCCTTGTAAGAGATATGAGGTCTTATATATACCTTTGTAGATCGTTGAAGCACATATCTCTTTGAAGCCGGCATCTTGCATGAATTGTGGCCAAGACTTTCTTTGTCTTCTTGAATCTTCAACATTAGGACCATTAAACATTACAAGATAAACATGTTTTGATATGGAATACATGCCAACACAAATAAAAAACCTAACAATCTCCCCCTTTGGCAAATTCTATGTCAAAACCCCTAAACATATACTAAAACAATTACAAAGAAAATTTGGTCACAATGAGTACAATGAATTACACATATAGACACAAATTAAAACAACCAGTCTTGAACTTCATCTTGGTCTTCTCTTGATATCACCTAAAATAAACTCAAGGAACTCTCTAGCCACTTGTGCCACCAAGGAAAGTAGTGCGGTTTGATGATCTCACATAGTGCTTTGTTGTAGTTGCTTTTCCTTCCAATTCTTTGATCCTCTCATCTTGTACAACAATCTTGGCACTAAGATCTTCAATCTTCCTTTGTGACGCCTCAATCAATCTTCGTGACTCTTCAACCTCATTCTTCAATTGCATAGCCCAACTTGGAAGAGTAGGTGAGCAAGGAACATGGCTAGAATCAAGAGATTCACCAAATAGCCTAAAAGTATCACAAGACTTTCCTTTTTCCTTGTATGACATGCTTGTCACACGTTTCTCACTTAACTTTTCCAAGGGAGAAAGTATCACATCATCATCAAAGGTCTTCAACCCCTTTAGCTAAGCACAATTGAGTAATAAATCCCGGAAATGCTAATTTCTTATCCAATCGACTTGTGCAAGCCGCAATCTCAATTTGTTCCACAAGCAATTCACCAAGATTTATAGGTTTGTTAGTCACCAAGGCATACACAATCTTGATTTTATCTCTATTAAGCTTGGAAGCATTAGTAGAAACAACAAGATTGGAGCAAACGAATAAATGCCAAAAAGCACTTACTTTGGTTAGCTCGCCTTGTCTAATAAAAGCACGTTTCCCCCACATAAAATTAGCATCATCACAAAGAGTTTTACCCATTAAATCAAGGTTTTCCAAGATATCAACATCAAGGAAATCCGACTTAATATCATAGGGCAAGCCTAGAAATTCATTCAACTGCCTAGCACAAACTCTAAAAACAACTTTTCTCATGTTCATAACGGCACTAGTCACAGTAGAACGTTCTTGTAAACATGATAAAATTCTCTAACCATGGTCTCATTAGAAACTCCTAACATGTCAATCCAAGAACCCCAATTTCTATCCATAAGCACCTTATAAACATAAGAACCATCACAAGAGTTCAAATCTATACCTCTTTCTTGAATGATCTTCTTGCAACCAAATATTCCCAAATCCTTCACATTGTTGGCTTTGGAAACCTTGGAAGAAAGTGAAGGTTTTGACTTGTCAATGGGAATAGAAGAAACGTTACCACCAACCTTCTCCGCTTTACCCATGATCTTGTAACACAAAAAACACTAAAAACAAAAAGTGAGAGGAAACATAGAAACAAATTAGTGACCAATAAACATATACAAAGGCAAAAACATTATATTCAACAAATCATCATGCATATAATAATTTATCATAGCATTTCCACGATTTATCAAAAATAAGAATAATGCCAACAAACAACAACCTTTAAGAACATGTGAACATGTCATAAAAGAGAACAAAAATTTAGCATATTATGCTCCCCCTTGACAAGTGCCTAATCTAAAATCAAGATAGACAAATGTTCACAAAAATCACCACACATTCACATCACAAGCAATTTTAATAGATTTGCAAATAAGCTTCACATATCTAAGAGAGTTACACCAAGATTTTCAATCACTCTCATATGTCATCAAAAATTGCTAAAGTATCAAAATACTAAATAAGCAAAAGTGAGTGTGTGAAGATTTTACTTCAAGTATATGAAAAGAAGTAGTTTGATAATCAAGCATGCAAACAATTTCAACATCTATTCATCTTAGGCCTTTCCATAAAAAGGTCAAACCGGTTATCATCCGAAATTTTGCTTATAAAGAGAATAGATTTCAACATGTGAGCGTGTGTGTGCATGTGGCTCGTCAACCCATTTCTATTTGTCAACCCAAGCTCATTTGATTATTCAACTATACTCCATAAGCCTTTTTTTTTTTTATTTTTTTTTATTTTTTTTATTATTTTATTTTTTTTATGATTCAATTCAACACTTCTTTGATTTTTCTAACAAAAACAAAAACATATACTCCTCATGGTGGCTTTCACTCATCACAATGGCGTAGCCCTTTCCTACATTGAGCGGTTGCACAACCAAGGTGTGTAGCCCTTTCCATAAGGGTGCTTGTTGAGTTCTATGTTGCCGAAGCAAATGGATACCAACCATTGGTCATTTTTAAATGTACTAGTCCTTAGGACTTCAAGGTGTATCCAAAGCTTACATCAATCAAAACTCAACATACTTAACAAGACATACAAGAGAAGCAAAGTGCATTTTTGAAACCAAAATTTAAGGCTTAAAAGCACATGATCAAGAAGCAAGTAAAGAAACTTACTTAAGATCTCTACTTCTCAAGAGAGTAGCTATCAAAGAATATGAAGCTCATATTATTCAAAATTAGCCACTCAACAATCATACAAATAATAACACACATCATGAATAAGATCAATGTGAACACTTATCACCAAAAGATCTTAAACAAGCAAATGTCAAAGAGGATCATATAAACACTATACTAGTTCTCAATTATGACATGCTTCATGAATGTGGTACAAACAATGAGTTGATAGATGAAAAATCAAGTAAGCAAGCAATATGATATAGAGATACCTTCGCAAGCTATTTTCAGCAAGCTATTTTCATCAAAGCAATGCCTTCACCCTTTTTATGAGTCTTCTTGGCTTGTATGTCCTCATGACAACAAGTTGTAGATGTGTCGCTTCCAAGAGACTAAAGTCTATGCAATCCAACTCAAACAACAACAAAAATAACTTTCTCTAAAAGTCTTAACATAATTGTCACCATATAGATTCCAAAAAAAAAAAAAATCTCAAAAGTTAATCAACAAATTTTGACTATCATAACAAATAATGTGAGATAGCTAAGTTCATGTCAAGTTGTAGAGATACAAAGCAAACAAGCTAAGTTTCCTAACAACAAAACACTAGTCTTAAAGCTAACTCACATGTGCAACTTACACTAATGGTAAGAGCACTCACCCTTGACAAATTTAGTCTTGGGTGAACTTACACGAACATTATCAAGATTCTCTTTGACCACAATATTGAACCTAGAGTAAAGTTCTTCCACAACTTGATTCACAATAATATCATTAAAACTCTTCTTGTCAACATAGTTAGCAACACATGCATTGTCAGATTTTGAAGGATATGCATTCTTCACCTTCCGGACATTCTTAACATGCTTTGAGATGTTATCATGCTTTCCATATTCAAAAGCTTTAGCATGCATAAAATGAGGTCCAATCTCTCTATTCCTAGATGCTTTTTCTATGTTGTAATATTCAATGAATTTATAGCACTTGGGCTTGATATGGCATACGGTATTACAAAAATGACATATGGGAACAAAAGGAGAGATTTTACCTTCTGGAGTTGGAGAAGCACAAATGGGAGTTTCAAGGGGTACCTTGTTCTTCAATTTGATCTTGGTCTTGGAACAGTTCTTCTTAGGAGCTATCTTGTCAACAATGACATGATCCTTGCTTTGTAGGAAGTGATGCTTTTATGAGCTTCTCCTCAACTACAAAGTCGCTTGAGCCTCCTAAAGATAAACTAGAGATGATCCTCTCCTTTTTAAGAACAATTCCCTCAACTTCTCTAAGCTTCTTGGCAAGAGCATTCTTTTCACCCAAGAGCCTCCGAGTTGTTGAAGCAAACTCATCCACTTGCAAATTGATCAAAACATCTTTCTCATCAACCTCTCTTAAGGCTAGCTCCAATTTTTCTTCAAGACTCTTCACCTTAGCCAAAAGATCAACATATGTTGAATTTTCACTTAAGCACACTTGATGATTTGTATCAACCTCCTTGTCCAACGAATTTTGACAAACATTCTCTAGGATAGAGTGAGAGGCCATGAATGCAACAAAGTTGATCACCAACTCTTCTTCACTAGAAGACTCATCACTTGAGCTCTACTCATCACTTGAGCTCTCCTCATCACTAGAGACATCATCACTCCATGTGGATTTCTTCATTATGTTGCTTGAGTAAGTGATCAAATCTAAATTGATCATCCTTTGGAACACAGGAACATCTTCTTTTTGCTTTTGTAACTAACACTCTTTCAAGCTTATCAACAAAGTTGTTAGTAGACAAATGCAATGAAAAAACAAGAAGAACCTTTTCCACAACAAATAAAGGAGGATAACTATAACACAAAAACCTAAGCAATTCACACGTAAGTATAAACCGGATCTCGTCGAGTGTCGTCCGATGACCCATTTTGATACCAATTGAAAGTATACAAACGTAGTTAAATTGCTTAAGGCATACCTAGAGGGGGGGGGGGGGGGGGGGGGTGAATAGGTTTTTACACCTTTTTTCAATTCCTTGAACAAACTTTCTGTTAGGTTGATAATTAGTGTTGGCATTAATTCCATATCAAAACGTGTTTAACTTGTAATGTTTAGTGGTTAGTAATTGAAGAATTTCGAAGACGAAGGACGTCTCAACCACAATTCGTTCAAGTTGCCGGCTTTTAAGAGATTCGGGCATTATCGGTCGACAAAGGTATTCAAAGACCTCTTATCTCTTACAAGGCTAGGCACACACTCACACATATCATTCTTGTGTGTTCCTTCATGATTTAATTTCATTTACATTTCACTTTCACACACTTGGCAAAATATGCTCATGCATTCATATTTAGTTAATAAACTTTGTGTTTTGCATTTTCTAGGACTATGTCCGGAAACTAGCATATGTGTGTGTCTTTGTGTTTGTATATTTTCATATTTTATGTTTAGGACTTGAACATGTTCTTATTCAATGCCTTATTGAGTTCCGGTCATTTCAGTTACTCATTCATAAGGTTTCGAGTCCAAACAAGTTGACTATGCTACTTTACGTTCTCTTTCGTTGAGTTGACTTCATCGATGATTTCCGAGATGATTTCTCAACCGTTTTTCAAAGTTGTATAGTCATTGTCATCGTGCGTGAGAGAGTCATGGTTCGTAATCCAGAAATAGATTCAAAATCAGAGTTCGGACGCCCAAGATACGGGCCGACGAATCGAGGGAACGCGCGAGAGGACAGCCCAGGCCGTGGGCCACATGGGCTGGCCGTGGGCCCCACGGCCGTGAGCAGCCTCTGCTCCCGTGTGGGCCACGTGCCCCCCACAGCTAGGGGGTGATGTGGCACCACGTGATTGGCCGAAAAGGCTTCTCTCTCTCCTCCTATTTCTTCCCTCTCTCTCTCCATTTGAAAAATTAAGAAGAAAATTTTCAGAAAATCCCGTCAGAATTCTCTCCAATTTTTCCAAACTTCAAAACACCATATCTTCCTCATCCGGAGTCGGATTTGAGTGATTCAAGTTGGAGAGTGTTCGTATTTGAGTCCTCTAACATCTCCAAGTGGTTTGGTGGCTGTTTGATCGTGATTTCTAGTGGTTGGACACTGATTTCTGAACCAGCTGCAAAATCCGAGTTATGAGTTTCAACTTTGGGATTTCTTGTTTTTTTGACCTTCTATTTGCTTGGGGTTTCTTCTTCTATATCTATGTTAATGTTTGGTAAAAGCTATTGGAAAGATAGCTTGATTATCATTCTAATTGAAACTCAATTTGTGGACTAATGTTGACTAGATTCTATGATTCTAGGTTTTACATATGTTTGTGAGTTGTATTGTGATTAGAATGGCATCTTAGGTTGTTTGATACTTAATTGAATTAATTTTGTGTTATAATGACCTTGAGATTTGATTTGATCATTTGATTAATAAAATCTAGGATTTGTGTATTTGTTTGTGATTTAGAGAATATAGGTTTTGATTGATGTAAATCTCAAAACCTTGCTCTATATTTTTGACTAGTATATTGATTGATTTTAATCTCATATATCTAGCATTTAATTGTATATTGATAGCATCTTGAATTTGTACTTCATGAACATATTGTGATTCAAGTGTTGTGTGTGAATGAGACTTTGAGTGTATGTGTTAGGTGTTTCACATGCTTAGGTTTCTATTCATGTATTTTTGCATCTAGACTTGATTATTTGTGATATCACATGTTTAGGTCTATTTGTGCCATAGAATGTATTGATCACATGTTCTATGTTATATTAAATGTTTGCATCATTTGCATTCACATGATCACACTAGGAAGTCCTTGTAAAAGGCATGAAGTCTTAGTTAGAGTCGGGGTGACTCAGATAGCCAAGCAAGAAGTCTTGCCTAGAGTCGGGATGACTCGGATAGGTAAGCAAGGAGTCATGGCTAGAGTCGGGAGGACTCGGATAGTCATACATGGGAGGCTCCCTAGAGGCAGGAGTGCCTTGGATAGGGAGTTGGCTATTGTATTGGTAGGCCTAGGCGTATGGTTAGACATAGAGTCCGATAGAGCGGGGTACACGAGAGGTGTATGCACTCTTGAAGAATTTCTAATCTACCATCGATGTTGGTTGTGTGTGGTGTCCAATATATGGTGGTTCCGCATCATTGAGGGATTTCACACTTTCCAATAGGGTTCGGTAGGCTTAGACTTCACTAGGTTGGGTGAGCTAAAGATTGGTCACTTTGTATAGTACCCAATGGTTGTAGTTCAACCCGTGGATGTTTCCTCCTTGGAGGTTTTACCACGTTAAAAAATCTCTTGTGTTAATTCTTCCTATCTCTTTCTCTTATATTTTAATTGTATATTTTATTGTCTTGATTCATAATATTCACATGTGATGTATTGTGAAACAAGACATTGTATAGTTTGATTAGTATATTCATTCCTTAGATCAATTTTGTATCTTTGATTATTTATATATTGTAATTTTTGTATAGTGACATTTTGATCACTCTTGTAACACATTGAACATCTTATGAAATACAAACTTATTTTGTTGTTATGTTTATTTGCTATTTTCCCTCACATAACTTGTTGATATATTTTCCCTCACATAACTTGTTGATATACTTAGACGTTCCTCTTATGATTGTATTATCGTATTGTCTATGTATGTCTTCCTTGGCTTATTGTGTTGTGTGTAAGGCTACCTTGAGGGACAAACGAATGTTTGTTCAAGGGTTTGAAAAAGGTGTAAAAACCTATTCACCCCCCCTCTAGGTATGCTTTAAGCAATTTAACTTCGTTTGTGTACATTCACTTTCGTTTGTCCCTCAAGATAGCCTTACACACAACAAAATAAACCAAGAAAGACATACATAGACAATATGAGAATATAATCATGTGAACAAGGTCTATGTATATCACCTAGTTGTGTGAAGTATAAAAACAAATAAACACAATAACAAAGAATACTTGTATTTCAATAGATGTTCAATGAGTTACAAGAGTGATCAAATATCACTATACAAAAATTACAATATACAAAAGAATCATATATACAAAAATGATCAAAGGAATGAATCCACAAATCACACTTTACAAATACTTGCTTCACTATACATCACAAGTGAATAATATGAAACAAGATAATAACATACACAAATAAAATATAAAAGATAGAGATATGAAGAATTAACACAAGAGATTTTTTAACGTGGTAAAACCTCCAAGGAGGAAACATTCACGGGTTGAACTATAACCATTGGGTAATATATATTGGATGATAAAAATAGAGAATCCACAAAGTGACCAATCTTTAGCTCACCAAACCTAGTGGAGTCTAAGTCTACCCAACCCTATTGGAAAGTATGAAATCCCTCAATGATGCGGAACCACCATATATTGGACAACACACAAAATCAACATCGATGGAAGATTAGAAATTCCTCAAGAGTGCATACACCACCCGTGTACCCCGCTCTTTTGGAGTCTATGTCTAACCATACGCCTATGCCTACCAATATAATAGCCAACTCCCTATTCAAGGCACTCATGCCTTTAGGGAGCCTCCCATGCATGACTATCCGAGTCCTCTCGACTCTAGCCATGACTTCTTGCTTGGCTATCCGAGTCATCCCGACTCTAACCAAGACTTCATGCCTTTTACAAGGACTTCCTAGTGTGATTATGTGAATGCAAATGATGCAAACAACCAATTCAACATAGAACATGTGATCAATACATTCCATGGTACAAATAGACCTAAACATGTGATATCACAAGTAATAAAAGTCTAGATGCAAAATACAAGAATAAAACCTAAAGCATGTGTAAACACCTACCGCATAAAGCTCAAAGTCTCATTCACACATACAACACTTGAACAAAATATATTCATGAAGTACAAGTTCAAGATGTTATAAACATACAATAAAATGCTAGATACATGAGATCAAATCAATCAATATTCTAGTCAAAAATATAGAGCAAGGATTTAAGATGTAAATCAATTAAATCCTAGATAGCTCTAAAACACATACAAATACAATAATCCTAGATTTCATCAATCAAAGGATCGAAATAAATCTCAAGGTCATTTATCACAAAATTGATTCAATCAAGTCACAAACAATCTAAGATATCAACCTAATCACAATACAACTCACAATCATGTGAAAAACCTAGAATCATGGAAACTAGTTCACAAATATCTCTAAATAGACTATTGATTATGATTAATTGTGAAGCTATCTTTCTCAATAGCATTCACCAAACATACAAGTGTATATAGAAGAAGAAACCCTAAGCAAATTGAAGGTTATAAAAGAAGAAATCCCAAAGATAAAACCAATACCTTGGATTCACGAGCTGGTTCGGTTTTCTATGTAGAACCACTAGAACAATTGATCAAACAGTTGGAAAACCACTAGGAAAAGGTAGAGGACTCGATTACAAATGATCACCAACTTGAATCACTCAATTCTGACTTCGTATGAGGAAGTTATGGTGTTTGGAAGGTGAGAAAATTGGAGAGAAAAATTCTGACGGGATTCTAGACTTTTTCTTCTTGGAAATGAATTGGAGGGAATGGAGGGGATTTAAAAGGAGGAGAGAGAGGGAATTTTTGAGCCAATCAGAGGTGGCCACATCACCCATCCCCGTGGGGGGCGCGTGGGCCACACGAGACCAGAGAGGTCCTTTAGCCGTGGGTCCTACGGCTCCCACACGGCTTGGGCAATGTGGCCTTTGGCCACACTCTCCTCTCGCGCGCTCCCTCACGTTCTTCAGCCGTATCTTGAGCATCCGAACTCCGATTTTGAATCTGTTTTCAGATTCCGAATTGTGACTCCCTCACACATGACAACAACTAACAACTTTGAAAAATAGTTGAGAAATCATCTTGGAAAACGATGATGAAGTCAACTTAACGAATGAGAACGAAAAGTAGCGTAGTTATATCGTTTGGACTCGAAACTTAGTGAATGAGTAACCGAAACGACCAGAACTTAATAAGGAATCATAATAGAACATATTCAAGTCCAAATACAAAAAATATGAAAACATACAAACACAAAGACACACACATATGCTATTTCCTAGACATAGTCCTAGAACATGCAATAAGCAAAGTTTGTCAAGATAGCATAAATGCATGAGCATATATTATCAAGTGTGTGGAAGTGATATATATATATATGAGGTTTAACTATAAAGGAACACACAAGGATGCCATGTGTATGTGTGCCTAGCCTTGTAAGAGATATGAGGTCTTATATATACCTTTGTAGATCGATGAAGCACATATCTCTTTGAAGCTGGCATCTTGCATGAATTGTGGCCAAGACTTTCTTTGTCTTCTTGAATCTTCAACATTAGGACCATTAAACATTACAAGATAAACACGTTTTGATATGGAATACATGCCAACACAAATAAAAAATCTAACAACCAAGTGTGTGAAAGTGATATATAAACGTTGTTCAACCATGCAGGGACACAAATAAATGCCATGTGTGTGTGTGCCTAGCCTTGTAAGAGAAATGAGGTCTTATATACATTTGTAGACCGATTAAGCACATTTCTCTTTGAAGCCGGCATCTTGCATGAGTTGTGGCCAAGACTTTCTTTGACGTCTTGAATCTTCAACACTTAGACCACTAAACATTACAAGAGAACATCGTTTTGATATGGAATATATGCCAAGACAAACCAAAAACCTAACAACTTAATTCTCAATGAAGAGATTAACAACCTAAGTGAATATCATGGTATTCAATATGCAATTAATGCTAAGTTACACTAAATGCTTATCTAGAGATTAAATATGTCAATAATCAATCCTAGGTATCAATATTGCTATATGTCATGGCATACAACATAGCTATCATAGATAAAGCAATCCTAGGCAATAGCTATCACAATACAACACTCAATCATTCAACACAAATATCTCAATCTTGTATATAAAATCTAATCTAGATGCATACAAGTAATAAATGAGATTTCTCGCTAAGGAAGAACATAAAAATATATTAAATGGTGTTCAACTTACCAAGTCACATGTGTTGAAGAAAGCCCAAGTATAGAAGCATCCTAGATGAAGCTAGATGATGCTAGATGAAGTTTAATGCACATGGAAATGGTTTTGAGTGATCAAAGGTGAGTTATTTGGAAGATTTTCTCTCTTGAAAATGTTCTAAGTTAAAAATATGATTTTGAACTCATGTAGGCTGACCTAAAGACAAAAAGGCACTTACATAAGTGATTCCTTTAAATCCACACCATTTTGGTCATTTTAAAAACCAAACCCTGTTTCAATCGCTGTGTATACCGCAGTATGGACAGGGTGTCTGTGCCGTAGAATGCAAAGCGTGTAGGCGCTGAGAACCACCACTATGGAGACCGCCCCAGAGGCAAGTGCTTCCACAGCAGTATGCACCGCGTAAAACAGCAAGCGTTGCACCTGACAAGGATTGCTGCCCATGCATGTGTACCAGGAGTGGTTCAGGCAGCGGTAAAGAGAAATTTTCTCTTTTCAAAGACAATTCACACTTAGTTTAAATGTGCAATATATGCAAGTGTGAAAAGTGAAGAGAATGCATACAAGAGCAATGAATACATATGCAAACATGAGAAGTGTGTGTGTGCAACTAAGTCTCTACAATGTAAATTAAGCACAAATGATTTTACTTTTGAAGTGCTTATCATCTTGAGGTCTTGAGAGGGCCTTTAAGCTTAATCATCAATACCTAAGCTACCCTTACATGTCAAACCCCAATTGTGGTTTGTCACCGAAATAAGCCAATCAATCTTGAGGAACTTATATGGTTCAGCGCTTGAAGTGGCGGTCGGTAACCGCCATTTGACAAACCGTCGAATGACTTATGTTTAAAACAGTGGCCTTGGGCGTTGAATGCTAATTTGTTGAAATCTCTGTTTAAATTCGGCAATTTAGATTCTTCTGATCTTGATTCAACGGGAAATTTGGCGGCCCGTAACCGCCAAATGAGGGGGCAAAATTCTTGACGAATTTACTCTATTGCCCTCCAATTCTTCATTTTTGGCCCAAATCTTCTGGATTCATACTCGGATGCCCCTGATCAGCTTATTTACCTGCATAACTTTTTTAGAACCATTAAATACTCAATTATTGCCCGAGATATAGCCAAGGGTGATAAAAATGGGGGCCAAATAGTAGTATTGAAATGGCTCGATCAAGACTCAAAATCCCTCTGAAAATCAAATATTTTATTTAGAAGGCTTGCCACAATTGGATCCTTGCTATGGTCAACCTTGCTGGTAGAGGTATTTTTGTAGAGGTGAATTGCCCTATTTGCTCTAAGAGGTTTGAAACGATTGCACACCCTGTGGAGTTGTAAAGGTATTAAACACATTCGTTCAACTTTCTACTTTCCAAAAGGTATGAGTGGGAGCTATGATGTTCACTTTCAGGATTTCTTTCTCCTTTTTCTTTGTATCCTTAAAAAAGAAGAGATGGAGATCCTTTTTGTTATGCTCTGGAAAGTGTGGTTTTGGAGAAATCAATTTGTCCATTCTCCATCTAATTACAGACATGAAGATGTGTTTGGTTGGGCTACTAGTTTTCTTTGTGAATATCAAGGTGCCAATTTGATTGCTAGAACTCCTATTAGTTTTAACGGTTTTGGTATGCTAAAGATGTGGTGTGCGCCTTTGGAGGGGATTTACAAAATTAACACAGATGTTGTGATCAAGGATAGGAATCATCAAATTGGGGTTGGGCCTATTATGTGTGATTCAAAGGGCTAGGTGATGGCTTCTTCTGTGCAAAAATTACAGCGTGGGTATTTCCCTCCGGTGGCGGAAGCTACAGCTATTTTGAGAGGTCTGCGTTTTACGGTTGACTCTGGCTTAATTCCATATGTTCTTGAGAGTGATGCGAAATGGGTTATGGATCTGATTAACTCTAATGGTGATTCTAGTTTTTGCTGTTAGCGATATTGTTGCTTTGTCTAAGTCCTATACTATTTCTATTTCTTTTATTCTTAGGAATGCCAATAAAAGGCAGCCCATGCCTTGGCTAAGTTGGCTTTACTTTCTGTTGAAGATTGTTTTTGGATGGAGACTGTCCCTCCATGCCTAGAGTCCGTAATCAGGGTTGATTGCCCTCCTTAGTTCTCCTCTTAATGAATTTCTTCCTTTGAAAAAAAAAAAAAAAAAAAAAAAAAAAAAAAAACTCTTCAACCTTTATTTCAATAGGTGGGGTTGCATGCACATAACTCTCTCTATAATATATAAGTTTCATGGCAAAGACTATGAGTGCTCATTAGTAGACTTCATAGGATATATTTTGATATCTCAAAATGAAGATCGAAGTTGAAGTGATTTCAAGAGAAATAATCAAACTCACCACTTCACCCAACGACTACAAACTTTCCCTTCTTGATCAATTTAGTCCACCTTGGTATGTGCCTAACAAGAGTCATTTTGCATGTCAAACTATTTATATTAAAGTTCAACCTCACTGGTGCTAGTGACTAGTATAGCAGCAAGCAAAGGTATCGTTCCGTATGGAGGTGTGATCCGTATACTGTCTCTAGTTTTAGAGTTTATTGTAAGTATGTAAATAGAATGCGGAGGTTGTGAGAATGTTGTGCATGAGGTATGTGCAATGCGGTGTGTGTGAGCAAAATGTAAAAAAATGTATATGAAAAAAAACAAATGAGAATATGAAAGGGTGAGAATGGTGTTTAAAGTGATAAATAAAATGGTGGATAAGAGAGATATATGTTAATGGTAACACAAGGGTCAATAAGTTCACTAAACATAAGTACAATCTATTGATTGTTAGGCATTAAGCACATCCACTCAAATCAAGGGTTTGTTCTAGCCTAAATCCAACTTAGGGTATCCATTCATTTGAGTTAAGGGTTGAGGAGTGTGTTGAGAGCCCCTCAAACACAAAACCGCAACAAACATTTGTGAACTATTATACAAGACCTTGCCAAATTGAGCCCCAATATTAACTTAGTAAAATTGATAGTAACGTTAGGTACAACGATTTAGATAAAAATCCCCAAAGTGGATATTCTAAATTCGTCTCCAACCATAACTCACTTAGAGCCTCTAGAGTGAGAAATGGCCAAAGAAACATTTATGAACAAGAACACATAACCGAAACCAATCTTTAGAGCTAATAGCCAAGTTCATACTGTTGGAATTTATGCCCTAAAGCTTGTAATATGTAAATGTTATAAATTCAATAATAAAAGAAGTAGTATTTCATTCAAATATATTAGTTCATACTTTTATATTATATATGCAAACATCCAAGATTGCTAGATGTAATCTCAAACTAAGTATATGAATGTCATATATAGAGGTATTCAGTTTGAGACATGTAATCTAAAAAGTCCGTAGAAAGCAAATAAATCTAGGTATTTTATTTGTGGTTAATCTATAGCTGCGGTCCATTCTGTATTGTACGGCGGTCTTATCCTAGACTACTCATATGGTGTTGTGAGAATGGAGACACCTTATATGATGTGATCATATAGGATTGGGTCACGATCTATATGAATATGTCACTAAGATACGTTAGTTGAAAATATTCATATATATCGACTAATGATGGCTATATATTGGTGATCTAAATCCTGAGTGTTTTACTGACTCCTTCATGTTAGATCGTGGTTTTTGATTTACCATGGGTGAGATCGGAATGTCATTCTCGGTCAATAACTCCGTATCATGGAATCACGGTTTGGCTTGTGGTTGGGAAGGTATGTACGCAATAGTGGAATCCACTCCTTTTTGCGAGAAGTAGATAAGTAGTTCCCTTAAGGGTTGATTCGGGGCTTGAACGATTAAGAGCGCTCTCCTTCTTCCGTAAAGGAATGGAGGATATAATCATTCAAGAGAATCAATGGTACTTAAAGGAAAATATATAATTAGAGAGGTATAACAGACTTTATGACCTAGCTCTAATTATGAACTACTTGTGGAGGATCATGCCATATGTAATAGCTATATCAATGGATACTGATAAAATTGGTTGTATAAAACATCTACAGTTATGAGAGTACAACCTTGGGTTTTTAGTGGAATAACTCCAAGGTTAATAATTGTGAATTATTAATTAAAGAGTTTAATTAATTTTTTCTAAGAATTATTGGAGCTCAAAACTGTGGGTCCATTAGGTCCCCTTGCTAGCCCTATACGATTGATAGTAACAAAGACTCACGGAGAATTGGATGGTCCAATTAATTGTGTTACGAAAGTAACTTAAATATATTTTGGGAATTAATTAAATGATGTGATTATTTAACTAATATATTATTTAATTGTTGAATTAAATATTATTAAATAATATGATTATTTAATTGACATATTAATAATTAAGAATTATTAAATTGTCATATGGAGTTTTCAGTTTCTAACATTGACAAGAGCAATAAAATAATAAATGATTATTTTTATTTACTCTAAATAAGTCAAAGGTTTAAACCCTAGTAAATAGTAATAGTTAAAAAGGATTTAGAATCCTATTTTAACTTGAATTTCTAAACCCTAGGTTCTTAGTATATAAGATATACTTGTCAGGAAAAAGAAGCTAATCGAAACCCTAGAGAGAAAGAGAGGGTGCGGCCACATAAGAAAGAAAAGAAAAAGTTTTTCTTCTTTGCTTGCAGGTTGGCCGAATTCTACAAGGAAGCAAGGTGTTGTCTTCCGGTTCTCTCAAGCCTCTATTCAACCGCTCCCGGAACCCATGACGTGCCCACACACACAGTTGCTAGATCGTGGGACATAGCTAGGAAGGCTTAGTGGTATTGGATCGTAAAGAAGGATCGGAAAGAAAACGAAGGAGTGTTCTTCAAAGGTTATGAAAACAAATCTCTTCCTCATATTCGTGTATATACAAAAGGTCCCAAGAAGATGATAGAAGATTTTTGAAACCTATCGTTCTTAATTTTATTGATTAATTTCAATTCCTTTTTTCCCTTGCGTGACTTACACATACCCGGAAAACCCTTTCAAAGGCATAACCCTAACTATTTCTCATTCACTCAAATCATTCCTAACATGGAATTTCTAGTCATCCATCAACATACACACAATCATGGGATGTTTAATTAAACTACTCCTAAATTACATTAATCTACTCCTAATCCATTTATGAATACATATCATTTTCCAACCATCCATACACATGAAATTCATAATAAGAGATTAATTCATAATTATATCAAGAATGGAACAAAACCCAAATGAATATAAGAACAATCATATATAAATAGCACATGTGTTAGTTTACAAATATTCCTAAATGATGGATTACACATTTAATAAAACAAGTAATGCAAAGAGAGTGAGTAAATGAGATATAACTCTTGAAGAATCCCTCAAAGAGCTCATTCCTTTGCTAGCTCGAAATTGGCCAAAGCCCACTCCTATTTCCATGCAATCTACTCCTAAATATGGTGGAGGTTGTGTAGAAGGTGGATATGGTGAGGATCTATGGAGGAAAAACCTCCATGGATCCTTTGGAAGCCTCTCTCTCTTTCTCTTTCTCTTGTTTAGGTGAAGAAGATGAAGATGGAGTGAAGAGAGGTGAATAATTCGTGCATTCTTTGGGGAAAGAAGAGAATGAGGTGTTTATATAGTGTGGAGAGGTTAGGGCTGAAAGCTGGGTGAAAGGACAAGATTGACTCTCAATTTCGGGTAAAAAATAACTTTTTGGAGTTGTTCGGCGGTCTAATTCGGTGGCCTGGCCTCCGTTTGAAGTAGTCATTTGGATTTTTCAGCATTTCAACATCGCGCACCGTTATGAAAATAGGCATATCTTACTTTAGAAAACTCGGAATTGTGATCTGTAAAAATCGCTGTAACATAGACATTCAGGGATTTCTAAATATATATGGTTCTCATATAATTCGATCCAAGGAGGGAGATATGACCTTCCAAAGTTGGGTGTTTTGCATGAGCATATACAATTTTAGCCCTTTTAACCTCCAAATCTCTTCAATTAAGTTCAACACCTTATTTTAGGGAATAAGAACCTACACAAGCTCAAAAAAAAAAAAAAAAAAAAAAAAAAAAAAAAAAAAAAAAAAAACATTATATACAAAAATATGCTCGAAAATGAGCACATAAGCTATGAAATAGGGGACCTCAAATAGGTATAAAATAATCTGATTAGTGCCTTTCATCTACTTCTACAGTGTTGATCACAAACTAATCAGCAAAACTGAGATATCCAAACACCTCAAAACATCATTGTCCCTGTAAGGGTGTATCTAGGATTTTTTGCTAGGGTGGGCTAAAATAAAACTATATGTATATATATATATATAAATTACTGAACTTCAGCACTATTTTAAAAAAATGTTTTTTATTGCTTTGAAAAAAAAAATTAAACACAAATACGCACTATTAAACTTTTTCTTACGAGGTTTTACCTCATTAAACTCATCTATTATGGAATCTAAGTGAATGATATCAGCAATCTCTCTTTCAATATATATGACTATACAATCAGTAAAAAAATCATCATCCATCTTATTGTGAAGTGGTGTTTTAACAAGCTTCATCGTTGAAAATGCTCGTTCTGTTGTTGATGTGGATACGGGAAGAGTTAAGACTAAAAGAATCAATTTATCAATCAAATTGTAGTGTTCTGACCTTTTTGTTTCAGCTAAGCATTGACATAATTCCGAAAGAGAAGCCAAATTCTAAAATTCCGGACAACCAAGAACATCAAACCTGTAATGACTCAATTGTCTTCTCAAATCTTCAATGTCATTCTTACTAAAATCTTGAGAGTAGAGCTTCTTTGCAAGAGTGCAAATATCATCAACATCAAAGGATTTAAACATGTCAACAGGGCTCAAAGCCATGCCAAGAGTAAGAAGTTCTATTGTTTGCTCTGGAAATCTATTATTCAATTCCATCAATTGAAAATATATCACAACAATAAATAAACTAAAGTGATAGTAATGCTCAATTGTGACATTACCTTTCTGCAGATAAGAACGTTTTGTTCCTTCCATATGACGTGCATTCATATTAGGTATATCAATTTCATACCTTTCAAAAATGACACTACACTTTCAAGAAAGATAACAACAAGATAAACACAAATTCAAAGGATCTCAAATCTTTATACGCACTTTTGGCTTCTTCACGTATATTACTGTTCAGTCCCTTGTCAATCAAATTTTCAAGAAGAGTAGAAGTTGAACCAAATATATTAATCAATCTACTAGTAGAAGTAAAATGAGAACTCCAACGGGTAGTTCATGGTCGTTGCAAAGTACGAATCTCAAGTTCCCTTAAAGCGGTCAACTCTTGAATTTCACCTACTCGAATAGATTTCAACCCCGAGTGACGTTTGAAAGAAGCACTCACAAAGTTGACAATAGAATTCAATTTTGAAAAAAATAGCCAAATATCATGCACTTCCTTAGCTACTGCAACTAAAGCAAGTTGAAGTCTATGTCAAAACAATGTATGTAATAGGCATATGGACAATCTTTGAGAAATAAGGCTTGTAAACTATTCCACTCACCCCTCATGTTACTTGCACCATCGTATCCTTGACCTCGTAAGTTTTCAATCGATAGATCATATCGAGCAAGGACATTGCATATATTTTTTTTAAGAGTTGAGACATTTGTATCATTAACACTCACAACTTGAAAAAAATGTATCATTAACACTTGAATAGGACCTTTATCGCGCTTTTTCCTAAGATTGGCAAACCGGAACGTTTGGCGGATTTTAGACCAATTAGTTTGGTTGTTTCCATGTATAAAGTTCTTTCGAAGGTTTTAGCAAATTGTCTTAAGAAAGTTATGAGCTCAATCATTGGTGAAACTTAAATGGCCTTAGTTAAACATAGACAGATTATTGACAGTTTTGTGGTGGCGAATGAGATAGTTTATCAATGGAAGAAAGATTTGGTGGGAGGCATTATGGTGAAACTAGATTTCGAAAAGGCTTATGACAGCATGGATCACTCTTTTCTGGATTTCATTCTAGAAGGTATGGGTTTCGGTGGTAGATGGAGGAATTGGATGTTTCATTGCAATTCCTCTATGAAGATGTCGGTTCTTGTTAATGGTAGCCCTACTAAAGAACTCGAGATTGAAAAGGGTCTCCATTAGGGTGATCTGCTTTCCTCTTTCCTCTTTAATATTATCATAGAGGTGTTAAATTGTTTGTTTAAAAGGCTTTGTCTTTGAACTTAGTGAGGGGGGCGGTTTTTGGTCAAAGTGAATTACATGTTTCTCATCTACAGTTCACTGATGATACAATTCTCTTTGTTCATCCGAACATGGAGTTTCTTTTGAACTCTAGAAGAATTCTTTGTTGCTTTGAGCTCGCGTCTGGGTTAAGGTTAAACTTTCACAAAACTTGTCTTATGAAAATCGGTAGAAGGGCTGCTATGAGTGAAGATTAGGCTGGAGCTTTTCGATGTAAACAGACCACCCTACCAATTGTTTATCTTGGCCTTCCTTTTGGGGCTAACCCTAACTCTAAGGCCTTCTGGAACCCGATCGTTCATAGGATTGAACATCGTTTATGTAAGGATTCCCGTTGTTTTTAATTGGCTTATTTCGTGATCAAACCATATATGGGGATTCTTTGTAAGGGTAGTTTAGATGTTGTAATTAGTGCATTAGGCCCTTTGAAGACCTCATTATTGACAAGCACCAAAGGTAATATTCTAAGTGCTTTCTTGTCTTGAAGAGATAGTTGCACACACTCACAACTCATGCATATGTTTAATCTTTGTATGTTGTGTTTCTTTTTGTTGTGCATAAATGATTATTTACATCTCTTCTTGCTTGATTTTATGATTGCATCTTGTGTTGAAAACATCATAGCATTTAGGCTTTTAGGATGCATCTTGTTTGACTTTGTACCCCTTGCATGATTGCATGTGGGATGCAAATTTTGGGGCTGTGCGCTGGTCCACCAGCGCCGGTCGACCAGCGCCGCTCAACGGCGCAAATCGCCCAGTGGCGCGCCGCTGGTCGTGCGCTGGTGTGGACCAGCGCCGGCCACTAGCACCGATCGCCCAGTATGGCGCCGTTGGACTGGCGCTGGTGGCAGCGCCTGACGTCCAGCGCTCAAGCCAAAATTGGCTTGTGCGCTGGTCCACCAGCGCAGGTCCACCAGCGCACAGAGTGATTTTCTGGCGAGTTTTCAAAACGACCTCACTTCACTTATGGCCTCTATATATATGCTAACTTGATTTTAGGTCATTGACAAGAGTTCTTATTCATGCTTCATACTTAGGATATTTTTCAAGAGAAGAAAAATACACAAAGAACTCATTTTTAATTACTCAAACACAATTTCATGATCATCAATTATCATCTAGCATCATCTTAGATCATCTAGATGTCATCTAGCATGGAATCTTCATCATACTTTGCTTGGTAAGCTTTTCACTAATATCTTACATATTTTGTGTTTAATTTATCTAGCAATCTCAATTAATTACTTGATTGTTATTTTATATGCTCTAGATACAAAATTGAGATTAGTATGATGTATGTTTGAGAAGTTGTATTGTGCTAGCATATTAGGTTTTGTACTTGATATTGATTAGCTTAACTATTTGACATGTCATTTAGTTTTGATATCTAGGATTGCTCTTAATTGCATATTAATCATCTTAGATAAGCATATAGGGTTTCCCTTGCTCTATGTTGCATTTTGGATATTTTCATATATTCACTTAGGGTTGTATTCTCTTCAAGAGAAGCTAAGTCTTGTGTGTAGCAATCGGGATTAGGTTGCTTAGATCGCAAGCAAATTGGACTAGGTTCACTCATACCGGGATTAGGTAGGTGTGTGATTACTTCCGGGATTAGGTTGTAATCGTTTGCACATTTAGTGGATTCGAGGTTCGAGTGTGGCTTACTTACATAGCCCGTGGTTTTTCCCGTGAGGGTTTCCACGTAAAAATTCAAGTGTTAATTTAATTTCCGCACCATATTACACTTGCTTGTTTATATTATCTTGAGGGTAATTTCGTAATTTTGACTAACACGAAAAATTGGGTAAAAAGCGTAAAATCTATTCACCCCCCCTCTAGATAGCTTTAGACACACCGTGATATATTTAGTTTCAGTTTAGCTCATTGGAAGAGGAAATTTCTTTCCAAAGGAGGCAGACTTGTGTTGATTAAATTGGTTCTTTCAAGTATTCCCACTTATTTCCTTTCGATGTTTAAGATTCCTAAAGGGGTGGCCAACAAGATTGAGAAGCTTCAAAGAGACTTCTTCTGGGGTGACGATGTTCATAAGAGAAAGATTCACTCGATCGAATGAGACTCGTTATGTAAGAGCAAAAAATTAGGAGGTCTTGGTATTGGCCACATTGTTGACAAGAATTATGGTTTATTGGCCAAATGGGTGTCGAGATTTGGTTAAAAGGGAAATAGGTGATTTGTGCCATTTACGGGTTAGATACGAAACTTATTCATTGGAAGTGGCAAGGGGGCTGTAACGCCTCATATTTTGTGAAAGTAATTGGGGCTTTTTGTGTTCACGGCTCTCGAACTGACCAGGTCCTTTAAGAAGGGTTACATGTAGTACTTGGGTGTGGGGACAAAATTCAGCTGTGGCAAGACTTGTTTTATGATGGGATTCCTCTGTATGAGCATTTTTCGAGGATTTTTGCTCTAGCTTTAATTAAGGAAGGATCGGTTCAGGAGTTTGGAACCTGGTAGGATTCTATTTGGAAGTGGGAGGTGAGTCTTAGGAGACCTATGTTCGATTGGGAAAAGGTTCAATGGACCAGCTTTATTTCCTTTTTGGAAAGCCTTTCCATCCGAAGAGATATTCATGATTTGTTGGCTTGGCATTTAGCACAAATGGGATTTATTCAGTTAAGTCTTTCCGTCATCGTTTAGATTCTATTGTAGCAGATCCTTTGATAGTTCTAACCTTTTACGGAAAGGTTTGTGTCCTCCCAGAGTGGAGGTCTTCACCTGGCAGTTGCGAAGAGGAAGAGTGCTGGTGCGTGATGTGCTACTTCGCTTTGGTATGGTTCAAGGGATTCCAATGAATTGTGTCTTGTGTAATAGCAGTAGTGAGACCATAGATCATCTTTTTGTTCATTATCAATGGTCGTGGAAGGTGTGGAGGTGCTCCATGTACTAGTGGGAGGTGATGTGCTGCTCAAATAAATCCCTTTTGGATTGGATGGACAATTAGCTAGGCTTATGTCCAACCGTGAAAAGCAAGAAAGCTTGGTCCATTTTGTTCTTTGCCATGATCTGGACAATATGGGAGTATAGGAACAACTTGATTTTCAAAGGTTAAGAAGCCTCGATTGAGAAGGCGGTTGACGATGTGAAATTTCGGGTGGCCTGGTGGTTTAAGTGTTTTGGAAAAGGAAGTAAGATTCCTGTCTTTATGATGTTGCTCAATATCAAAGAGAGCCGTGTTTCTCTTGCTCCCCTAAAAAAGTCGACTCCTACGAGCTGGATGGCTCCTACGGGATATGATCTGAAATTTAACATTGATGAGTCAGCCAGAGGGAAGCTAAGCCCGACTGGCATTGGGGGGTCTTACGGAATTCTGAGGGCTTTATTTTATGTCAGTTCTCTATAGCGGTTGGCATTCAAAATTCGAATACTGTTGAGATACTTGCTATTCTGAAAGCTTGCGAGCTTTATGCGTTGAATTCTAGTTTGGCTAACAGAAACATTCAAATTATGAGCGATTCTTTGGTGGCAGTCTCTTAGACCAATAGCTTAGATAATTTCGGGAGCTTGCCTCATGTTCACACTGTCTACGACATCAGAAGCTACTTGCAAAATTTAAAAGGTCTGTCGATTGTGTATAATTCAAGGGCTTCTAACGATGTGGCGGATGCCCTTGAGAAGTTAAGCTTGAATGGTGGCACGGATAGTATAGTTTGGGAGGAGTTCTAACCTTCTTGATCTCTCTTTTTATTTTCTTTTTCTTTTTGGTTTCGTTTAGGGCTATTGTGCTATGTTTTTCTGGTTTTGGGGGTTGTTTGGGGCTGTTGTGCTCTGGTTTTGGGGTCGTTTTCTTGGCTGTTTTTCTTTGGTGGTGGTTGTTTGCTCTCTTTGCCTTTTGGCTCCTTCTTAATAAAGTTTACTATTCAAAAAAAAAAAAAAAAAAGCATGAAAAAAACGTTCTCTAACAAATCCTTTATAATCAACATACCTCAAAAATAATTGTCATTTGTTCTTTGTTGGATTCATCAACTGCTTTATTATGAAGAATGCAAAATTTAGCATTCCCAACTTCCTCACGAATATTAGCTCGCACTCTGTTAGCAAGAATATTCAACAACTCTTTTTGAATTATAGTTGATGTATACTTGGCATTTTACAGAGAATTTTCTAGAACAATCCTAACAATTTCTTGATTTACTTTTGCTTACAACTTTATCATCTCAATGAAGTTCCCATGATTAGTAGAATTTATGGATTCATCGTGTTCCCGAAAAGCACATCTTTGCAATGCAAGCCATTTCGCTGTCTCTAGCAAGGTCTTGAGTCGTAATCGATTTTGTAAAGTTTCTTGTATAGAGAATGTATTCATGACTTTGTTAATATGTCAATATGAATCTTTTAAGTTATTCCAACTTTGCATGGCAAAACTATGTTGTGAATCTTCTTCCCTTTCATGTTGCACAAATGTACATTTTTTCCCATAATTGATTCTTTTCTAACTTTGAAAATCATTCGTTGTAAATTTGGGATGCTTTGACGGAACAGTATCAAAAACATAGCATGGAAAACAAAATGCCTTATTTTTCTTTATTGAATATTCAAACCACGAAAATCGTTTGAACCAATAATGTTGAAATCGTCAACTTTGTTTACCATCAAGAATGGGTGGATATTTATCCAACATAGGTTGACAAGGACCCATTTTGATATAAGCTTTTCAAATATCATCACGCTTATCAGCAAGATAAACTTCTATTGGGAGGCATAATCCAAGATCACGTTCATAATAGGGAGTATTAATATCCGATGGACTGTTAACATTCTCACTTTCAAATCTTTGAGATAAAGAAAGAAAACTTGAAGCCCCGTCCCCGACGTTACATGGAGAACTTGATCCACCCCCATCCGATGATTGATTATCTTTTTTTCCTAAAGTATGAAATCATAGTTTTTGTTGTCTTTGATGTGTGATTGTTTGACATTGTAACCTAAAACTATCAAAAATTCTTAAAATAAATAACAAAATAATAATTTAAAATTATGAATAACAAACCAAGAATCCTTACTTGTTAATAAAAAAAATTAACTAAGAAAAATACCTGAGAGAGATAATTGGATTCGGAATTAATTGAGTGAGAGAGTGAGAATTGGGTAGTCAGACTTGTGTTTGTGTGTGTGAGAGAAAGATATATTAATATTATACATATATATATATATATATATATATAGTCTTTCTATTGTTAGTTCGTCCTGATAATAAATATATCAGGACGAAAAATGTGGACTACAGATTATGGAGAAATTTTGATAAGTGTATACACTTTGAGTCAAAGTATGTAAATCTAGTGGTCCACATTCTTCATCTTGATTTATTTATTGTCAGGACGAACTAATAATAGAAAATTTGTATATATATATATATATATATATAGGAATATAGGATAGATGTTGATTTTTGTAGGATTTGGTATGACCTTATCTGACAAGGATTTGTATTGGGAAAAGACAAATTGGGAAAAGATTTGTATTAATATATCACGTGATGTCGTTCAGTTTCTTTCTGATAGTTCTGATCCGGTTACCTGGCGTGTTCGTCAACCTTGGCAGTGTTGCATTTATTAGATCTCGCATATGGAGTTCCAAGTTTCTCATATTTTCAATGAAGGTAATCAGGTGGTGAATGCTCTCTCTAAGCATTCTTTGGGTATTCCTTCTGATGCCTGGTGGCCCTCCACTCCTTCATTCTGTTCTTTGTTAGTTGGTAATGACTGTATGGGTAGAGAATCTTTCATGTTTTCCTAGCTTTGTTTTTCTTGTTTGGCCTGTGTGCATCTGGGTTTTTTTTGGGGCTACGTCCTCTATTTTGTGATGTCTTGTGATTACTTTTGTTACTATTTTCTTTATTTATATATTTATGGATACTGTCTAGGGGTTTTTCAGCATATGATCGCTTGTGATGCTTTTTCCCCTTAGGTCAGTCCAATTTCAACAAAAAAATAAAATAAAAAATAAAATAATATTATATTAATTATAATTTTTTTTTTTCAAAAAGTTGATCGAGGCTGTAGCCCGGGTCAGCCCTCCACAAGATCTGCCCCTAACAGGGGCGAAGCCAGGAATTTGGATTTGGGGGGGCCAACACAAAAATCAATATCCAATGTCATGCATGACAAATATATTAATATTTAAGAAGTAAGTTGTTCAAAAAATGTGATACCCTTTAGTCTTAAAGGTAGTATCACAAAAAATAATAATAATAATAATAAAAATAAAAAATAAAAAAAATTTGAGAATTAAAATGTAACTTATCGCTATTTTATATCTCGAGAATCATCAAGAACCAAATATTAATTTTTTCTGTAATTAACAAACAATAGAGTAAAACTCAAAAAATTGTACGTATGATGATACAATGAGTACTCTAGAATGAGATAGTAAGCTTTCAATATTTACTTAGCTTTTTACCATGACAATATATTAGATAATAATGTATACTAGACTAGACAATAATATATGAAATAATAGGAAATTATTTATTATTATTATTATTATTATTATTATTTTATTCGAAATGAAACTCATAAAAGGAAAAGAGATTGATTTTGTATCCTACAATTATGTGCAAAACAGGAAAGATATTTATCAATTAATAAATATTATTAAAATAATATGATGATTCAGGCTAATATTATCATATATATATATATATTCATAATTAAAAATTGGAGCATTTTCATTGATTGGGGGGAATCTGTATAGTTGCTCAGAATTAGTTTCTTTTTGTTTTAATTTTTAAATTCTTGATTTTTATAGACCCTTAATTCGAAATTGAATGACTGGCCAATGATTATTCCGTAGATGATGCGATGAACTGGCCAATGATATTAGCTGAACTTTTTTTATTAACAGCTACCTCTCACACTAATCGTAGTACTGATTGCAAAAACAATAATCGGTTTTATTTATTTATTTATTTTTTATTTTTTTATTTTATTGAAGTATTACAAGAATTATTACAATAGGACTGTTGAAACCTGCTGAGATTAAACAATACATATACGGTCTGGATATTGAGAAAATCTTCAGTGCACCAGGTGCATAAGCTGAGTGTTGCACTCAGCCACTCAAATGGTGACATCTCGGCATGTGTCAGCTAAAATAATAATAATAAATTTGATGGGATGAAAGAGAAAAGAATAAAATAATGATGAAAAAATATATATATAAAAAAAAGCTGACACATGCCGAGGTGTCACCATTTGAGTGGTCAATAAAATAATGATGAAAAAATATATATATATAAAAAAGCTGACACATGCCGAGGTGTCACCATTTGAGTGGTCGGGTGCAACACTTAGCTCATGCACGCGGTCCATCGAAGATTTTCTCCCGGATATCAACTCTCATAACGGGAAATAACTACTCCAACAATTCAGGAAAAAAACTCTCTATATATGGTTGTAAAGTGCGTATGGTGGGATTTGAACCCCTCACCATTTATGTGGAAGTGAGGTGCACTACCAGCTTTGCTAAGAGATGATGTGCAACAATAATCAATACTTCAAAATTTATTTTATAAATTAACCGAAATACAGCACAATCATATTAAGAATCAAATACAAAAAATCAGGAAATTAATTTGAGGTTGGTGAAGCATATGTGAGCAGCTCTTTATCGCTTTCGAATTTGGCCATGTCTTCCTCTGTCAAGTTAACCCATGCTTCTATTCCATCTCCATTTTTGGTGTCTAGGAAAACAAATAAATTCCTTTTAGGCACGCCACCAAAAGCTACCCATACAGGCTTCCCCCAACCAAAATCAGCTTCATAGATAGGAAACCTGCAAAGACTTGAACAGGCAAAATGAATCACCTCTCTTTTGAATGTATTTTCGTCTACCTCTTCCAAGTCAAAAAGGATGTCAAATTTTCCATCCTGCAGCTTTTTCACTGAATCTTTGTTGATTTTGCATATTGCTCTTGTCAACTTATTGACTATGCCATAATTATAACCCTCTTCCTCAATATCATCCTCCGAAGAAATGATTGTTATTGCTGCTCCTGATACATTACCGAATGAATCATCAGGAAGCGGTGGATCTATCATCTTACGCAAATTCATTGGAGAACTAAGAAAGTAACTTGCTTTAGGCCCTTTCTTTATATCAGTAGAAGCCGCAAAACGACTCCATAGAAAAGATGACAAGGTCTTGAAACGCGATGGATATGTCTTGCTACTTTCTGTGCTTGATGTAGCAACATATTTTTCTTGAAGAGCAGATATGTTTGCATTACTAAACACAAACCGCTTTGTCATAATGTTCTTTGCAGGAGGGTACTCGGATGGGATATCAAATGCTTTGTCCATGGGGGGAAACACAGTGGTTCCCACAATTTTTGGACCAACATTGTTGATATTACCGTTGCGAGCGGTTTCAGCCCAATTCTTGATAAATGTGGTTATAGACGAACCGTCTGCAACCTTGTGGGACATACGTACACCAATCGCCATACCACCAAAGTTGAAGAAATTTAGTTGGATGGCGAGGACTAAATTATTGACATCGTCGGGGAGGAATTTGTTGACTAACTTATCAGAATTTTGGTTTTTGAGGAATTCTGAGAGGTGGCAGTTGACTTGAGCCTCCAAAAGAAGGACTCCGCCATTCTTGCAGTCAATGAAGTTTTCATTAACAATTCCAACTAATGGGTAGTAATGGTTTAAAACCCGAGACAATGATGTTTTTAGGTGGTTGGATATCTCATTTTTGCTCAGTTTGTGATCAACACTGTAGAAGTAGATGAAAGGCAAATACCAAGTTGGACTATTTTGATCAAGAAAGGAAAAACTATAACGCTCGCGGGTTGAAGTAGTGGGTTTGATCATTTCTCTGGAAATCACTTCAACATTGATCTCCATTTTGAGGTAGCACAAAGTTTTAGATATTAAATATAAGAGTAAGACCACTCAATCCTCTGAAGTCTTCATGCCATGAAACTTATATATATATATATATATATATATATATATATAACTGCTGCTGAAATAAATTTTGTCAACTCATGTTTCCTGCAATGTGTCTTGCATGGCATTTATTTTTTACTATACAGAGATGCATGCAACTCATGTTCCCTGGCATCCCTGCCATGTTTCTTGCATGGCATTTATTTTAGGGTAAATTGCACAAACATCTCATGACATTTAGAAACATTAAATGGATATGTCAATTTTAGATATATTGATAGAAAACCTACCCAACGTTTAATAAATGTTGCACAAACATCCTTTACCGTTAATTGAGATCCGTTAACTACTAACGGTTAATGGTTAAAGGTGTAAAAAGTCTAAATAATCCTTGTTTTATTTTTATTTTTTTAAAAAATATTACAATATAATATATATATAAACTCAAAGATCTAGAAAAAAAAAAAAAAATACTGAGAAACATGGAGAAAAAAAATCTAAAAAAAAAAACTAAAAAATTAATTTCAATTATCTTCATCCAACTTCTCACTTAGAATATGAGTTTTGTGATTTAAGTTTTTATTTATTTATTATTTATTTATTATTATTATTTTTTTTATGTTTGACACTTTGTCTTGATTTTTTATTTTATTTTTTTGGTTTGGTTTGAATCAGTTTGGTAAATCAAATTGGTTTGAGTTGAGTTGAAATATAATCAAACCGATATATATTGATTTTGTTTGACATTGAGATTCAATTCAAACCAAATCTGAAATGCACACCTTAACTGAGTTTCTAAAATAAATTTGGTCAAATGTATGAGCATGGGTTTTTGGGTTCTGGTTTCTTTGAAGTTTCCGGTTCTATATAGGACACAATTCACATGTTTGTTTGTATTATTTGTTGTGTGTTGTCACACCACTCCATTTTCAGACGGCCCACGTTTGGCATACTGTATTGTATTGTACTGAATTGTATTAGATTGTATTGGATTAGATTCTATTACTTTGAACTGTATTATTATTATACAATCCCGTGTATAATGATATTTCATATTAGACGATATTAAATTATACGATGTTTAGATGTGATTTTTATTTTATTATTTTGTTAATGAATACAGTTGATATATATATAAATATATATGTTGTATTTATTTTTATTACATAAATTATTACTCATGTAACAAATTTCAATAATATTTGTAATTGTTCATAATATTTTATTTAACTTATACCATTTTTGGATTTATACTTTTAGATTATTTTTAATTAACTAAATTTATATAAAAGAATTAATTTATTTTAAATTTGATAATAAAATAAAATAATTATATTATTTTTTATTATATTTAAAATATTTTTATTCAATGTATTATTATTGATTATTATTATACCATTGTCATTATCAGTATTTTTATTAAAATTTAATTATTATTATCATCATTATGTAATAGTAGTTATTATTATTATCATCATCATTATATTAGAGGTGGACACCCAAACTGTGAAACTGATCAATCCGCCCAAACCAAACCAATTTAAGCGGATTGGTTTTGATAGGTGGTACATATGCAAGCTTGGCTCCTATTGTGCTAAACCTAGATGGATGAGAAGATTGTTTTAACCTTGATTGGATCAAATATCCATGACTTGTACTTCCAACAAGCCAATTTCTATCCTCCAACAAATTCTTCAACACCGCCTTCAAGACTTATCCGATTTGATATATCGATACTAGGCAACTATGAAATCAACATCCCAATCTACTGAGTCCTCATACGATATCCCATACAGACTTGAAACCACCATGGCAAACCTAGCTCTAATACCGGTTGGGTTGAAAAGTGACGCAGTAGCGCATGCCTAATATAATTCACAATACAAATAACATCTACAAGCAGAAAATTAAGATAAGAGAATCCAATCACACAACAATAAGATTTTACGTGGAATACCCAAAATAGGTAAAAAAACCACGCTCGTTAGGACGATAAGAGAAAAATATCATAATTATGTAGAAAATTGTTACAAATACATAATTCCAATATTCTTTCTCTAACCCCAAACCCCAATTACAACCGAGCCTTACCTATTAGATATGGCTTGTATCTCCATGATTGACTAAACAGATTCAACTAATGCAAAAGAGAAACTTTCTAAAGACGTGGGAAATGTGTGGAAGTTGGAGATTTTGTTTAGAGAGGTTTTAAAGACTGAAGAAGCAACTAAAGAATCGAAATCCGAAAGGAATCACAGCGTGAACCACGATGCCTACCACGGTCAATTTCAGGGAATTCAGCATGGTGTAGAGCGTGACGCGTAGACCACGGTTTTTTAAGCTGTCAATTCTAGAGAAGTTCCGCTGCCTGGGGTGCAAGTTGTGAACCGCAACCTAGACCACGGTTATGACACGAGTTTCGTGAAACGAGAAATCTTCTGTGGAAAAGGAAAGAGTTTCTCTATCCATGGAATAGGAAGTCTTATGCGTGAAGAAAAGGGTTTCCTTATAACTTTCAAACTGCTTTAGTGCTCTAATATAAATATATTGTAATACTAGGTTATTATGAGTGTGAAGAGTAGATTGGAGAAAAGAGCAAATACCTAGAGAGATCTCAAAGAGTAGACATTGGTTGTAATTGAGGTTTTGAGTTAGAGAGAGATAATCTTAAATGTGTAGTTGTAAAAATTTGCTACATAGTGGATATCCTGTTCTCTTGTCATCTTGACGGTCGTGGTTTTTTCCCTATCTTGGGTTTCTACGTAAAATTCTTGTGTTTGTGAGATTGGATTTTCTTTTTCATCTTATTTTCTTTACATAGAAATCGTTTATTGTTTGTTTATGGCTATTGGGCAATGCTTCCACGTAGCGATTATCGCTAACAACTGGTATCAGAGCACTAAATTGCCTAATAGTAGTTTAGACAAACGATTATGTCTCAGAGTATAAGCTCGATGAAATTCGATATTGAGAAGTTTGATGGGAAGATCAATTTTGGCTTGTGATAAGTTCAAGTCAAGGATCTCTTAATCTAACTGGGATTACACAAGGCATTGAAGAACAAGTCAACCTTAGGAGACTTTGGAGACTCTGGGAAAGAAACGACTAATACTAGTTCTAGAAAACCTATGATGAGCGATGATGATTATGAGGAGTTTGATTAGAGGGTTGCGAGTGCGATACGATTGTGCTTGGCCAAGAATGTTCTTGCAAATATTCAAGGAACATCTACTATGAAAGAACTTTGGGAGAGGTTTGAGGAGTTGTATCAATCAAATAGCGTATGCAACCGATTCTACCTGAATAAGCAGTTTCACTTATTGTCGATGTTTAAAGGTATGAAAGTTTCCTATCATCTAGGAGTGCTCAATGGGATTATTTCCCGAATTAGAGTCGATTGAAGTTAAAATCGATGATGATAATAAAGGGTTAAGACTCATCTAATCTCTTCCATCGTCCTATGCACACATGAAGCCTATTTTGATGCATGAGAGTTAGACTATAAATCTTAGGGATATGGTGAACAAGTTGATCTCCAAGGAAATAAGGCTAACTAGTGAAGGTAAATCTTCTTGTAAGTTCCTTAACATTGATTGGCTTATTTCGGTGACAAACCACATTTGAGGTTTGTGATGTAAGGGTAGCTTAGGCTTCTAATTGTTAGTGATCAAGCTCAACAATGGCCCTCTCAAGACCTCAAGATGATAAGCACTCAAGGGTAAATCACTTGTGCTTAATTGCATTGAAGAGATCTAATTGCACACACACACAACTCATGCATATCTAAACTTCTTGTATGTTGTGTGTTTTTATGTATGTGCATTCATGTTCTTGAATCCTCTTCATGCATATTTTATTGATTGCATCTTGTTTGTCAAATGCCATGTCATATTAGACTTTAGGATGCAAAGTATTGTATGGGCTCTGTACACCCGCTGTTGGGTTGCCTTACGTACAGCGCCTATAAGGGGTTGATCGAACCAAAATTGGTATGATCTTGACCCTTATTTCCTCTTCTTTATGCTGGATTCTCAGGCATTTTCCCATGTTTTAATGTCGTTAAAGTGTTTTAGGATTATTCGTGCCACAAGGGCATTTGTGAAGAAGAAGAGGAATTTGGTGCAAAAATGTGCACAAAGTGGAGAAACAGGCATTATTGCCCTTTGAAGGTGTCGCCTTTGGTATACGGTGACATAGAGATTAATTCCTGAAAATCAATCAGGTATGGCGTTGCCACGAGATGTCGCTTCGAGAACAAATGGTGATATAGAAGAACAAATGGCGTTGCCACGAAGTGTCGCCCCGAGAACAAAGGGTGACAAAGAGATTAATTCCTGAAAATAAATTTGGTATGGCGTCGCCATGAGATGTCGCTCCGAGAACAAATGGTGACATAGAAGAACAAATGGCGTCGCCACGAAGTGTCGCCCCGAGAACAAAAGGTGATAGAGAGATTAATTCCAAAGAAATCAATCAGGTATTATGTCGCCCTTTTGTGTCGTCATAGGAATAAATGACGACCACTCTCAAAATCCTCAATGTCGCTGTTTTCACCACAGCGAAAAAGATGAGAATGGCAACGACAATTGGATCTTAAAATGTGTAACCGCTTGCCGCCATAATGTCGCCATGGTGACAACGAGGGCGACACCCTGCCACATCAGCTTTTCAAACGATTATCAGTACAAATCCTTGACCACTATAAATATTCTTCTTCTCTGAGTTGAAAAGGGATCCATACATCTCCAAGCACCAATTTACAGAGCATTTTAGACCTAGCTTTCTCTTCCATTGTTCCCACTTTCAAAATCCTCAATTTCTAATCTTGAACTATCTTTTCCATCCAACACTCAACACTAAATATTGATTACTTCACTCAACCATTCCTCTCTTACCATTCTCTGCATCCCAATACCGTTATCACTCACCATTAGACATCCACCCATCTAGATACATCCTATTCTATTACTCGTTGCATTAAAGAGCATCTAAGGAAAGAAAGGAGTAAGCACTAAAGAAGGAGGTCTAATGGTGATTTCCTTATTTATTACTCCCTTTTCTTATTGATTGTAACTATATGTAACTAAACCCCTAATCTAGGGGATAGATGTGAGGAACATTTGGACTTGGGTGTTGCTTAAACTATATTTCAATTGAATCTCTATTTGTGTTCTATCTATTCACTATGTGATTGACTTATATACCAACTTATTAATTATAATCTTGTTTAGAATAATATGTTATGCAATCATCTTTGGATTGACACCTTTGTGTGATTAAGAATCCAATGAATAGGATAGACTATTAGAGGGAATAAAAACCACAATAATCTAAGCCTTGTCTTGTAACAAACCAATCCCATATTGACCCCCTTTCCTTAATCGGTTAGGCATTTCGGTGGGAAGATGTTTATGGTTCATAGTCATGACCTAAACATACTCAAGAATACAAACAGTTAACTTATAAGAGATTGGTCCTTTAAAGTAGTTTGAAAAGCACACCCCTAATCCACTTACTACTCCATCAATCCCCTAGCATCTCTCTTAATTGTTTACACCTACTATTCTTATCAAGATTGTTGAGCATTCTTTTTTTCCTATCACTTTTGTTACTTTTACTTTATGTATGTTTGGTGGTACATCAAACCACACACTATCACTTATGATGATTTATTTTACCGCATTTTAGATTAATTAATCAATCTAGCACATTACTCCATCTTCCCTGTGGAATGAATCTCACTTATAATTTTACTAAGTTTTCCATCCAAAGAAGGATTCCTAAGTGGTAAAACATTGTTTTCTAAAGATCACATAAATACATTATTTTGTTGTGCACAAAAGGCCATATTAGGGGCATTGAGCAAAATTGCTCTTACCTGCTATACAGTCGCTGTATGTACAGCGGGTGACCTGATGGATTTTTTCCATCGTTGTACAACCGCTGTACATACATCGGGTGAACATCAGCTCTTTAAACTCGAGAGCAACCGCTCCTAGGTCACCCTATTATCGCTCTTGTGTAGAGTGGATTATGAAGAACATGTTCTTCATTTTCCCAAGTGAACCGTTGTACACTCACCCTATGTAGAGCGTGTGAACAGCGGTCATGGCCAACTTTTTGAAAACTTATCAAAATGACGTAGCATCATTTTGACACGCTATATATATGCTACTTTGTCTTTAAGTCGTTTTTGAGAGAGTTCAAAACATATTTTTGACTTAGCATTTTTCCAAAGAGAAAAAATCACAAAAGAACTCACCTTTAATTACTCAAACACATATCCATATGCATCAAACATCATCTAGCATCATCCATGATCATCTAGGTGCCATCTATGCTTGGGTTTTATTCAACACACTTTGCTTGGTAAGTTGGTCACTAATATCTTACATATTTTGTGTCTTACTTAACAAGTAATCTCATTTATCACTTGTATACTTTTAGAACATATTCTATTTACAAGATTGAGATTATTGTGTTGATTGTTTGAGAGTTGTATTTTGATAGCTATTACTAAGTGTAAGGTTCCCATTTGTTGATTGGCTCATTTCGTGGACAAACCACATGTTGGGGTTCTTTGTAAGGGTAGCTTAAGTGTTGGTGTTATTGCTAAAGCCCTTTGAAGACCTCGTCTTGATAAGCACCGAAGGTAAATTTCTATGTGCTTACTTGTCTTGAAGAAATAGTTGCACACACTCACAACTCATGCATATGTTTAATCCTTATATGTCGTGTGTCTTATTTTTATACATTAATGTTCATTAACATCTCTTCTTGCATGCTATGTTGATTGCATCTTGCATATCCAATTGCCTTGTCATGCTTAGACTTAGGATTGCATTTTTGCAATGGGCGCTCTACAGAAGCATTGTACGAACAGCGCCCATCGAGCGCTGTACAGACCTGATTGATTTAATTCGGTCACTGTACAGGCGCTGTACGTACAGCGCCACTCTGTTTTCCCGAGAGAACAGAGTTGGGGCGCTGTACAGAGGTGCTCTACGTACAGCGCCAATGCAAAATAGTGGTGTCACTTATCAAAAAGACCACACTTCATTTTGACACCCTATATATATGCCAATTTGACTTTAGGTCAATTAAGAGAGTTCATATTCAGATTTCATACTTAGGATATTTTTCAAAGAAAAAAAAAATTCCAATAACTCATTTTTAATTACTCAAACACCTTTTCATGATCATCAATCATCATCTAGCATCATCTTTAATCATCTAGATGTCTTTTAAAAATGGATTCTTCATCATACTTTGCTTGGTAAGCTTTTCACTAATATTTTGCATATTTTGTGTTTCTCTTAACAAGCAATCTCAATTTATTACTTGTATGTTATTTATATATATATTTGGATACAAGTTTGAGATTAGTGTGTTGTATGTTTGAGAGTTGTATTGTGATAGCTAATTAGGTTTTTGCATAATCTTGATTAGCTAAACTATTTGGCATGTCATTTAGCTCTTGATATCTATGATTGTATTAATTGTCATATTATCATTTTAGATAAGCATATAGGGTTTCCCTTGCTCTATGTTGCATTTTGGATATTCATATATTCACTTAGGGTGTTAATCTTTTCATTGAGAAGTAAGACTTGTGTGGCTTCCGGGATTAGGTTGCATTTTGTCACAAGCAATTGTAAGTCTTGTGTTGTGACTGGGATTAGGTTACTCAATTCACAAGCAATTGGACTATTGAATGTACACAAACGAAGTTAAATTGCTTAAAGCATACCTAGAGGGGGGGGGGGGGGGGGGGGGGGGGGGTGAATAGGTTTTTACACCTTTTTTCAAACCCTTGAACAAACATCCGTTTGTCCCTCAAGGTAGCCTTACACACAACACTATAATCCAAGATAGACATACATAGACAATATGATGACACAATCATAATTGAAATGTCTAAGTATATCAACAAGTCATGTAAGGTAAAATATCAAATAATCATAACAACAAAATAAACTTGTATTTCATAAGATGTTCAATGTGTTACAAGAGTGAGCAAAATGTCACTAAACAAATATTACAATATACAAAAGAATCAAAGATACAAATTGATCTATAGAATGAATACACTAATCACACTATACAAAGACTTGATTCAAAATACATCACAAGTCAATATTATGAATCAAGACAATAAAATATACAATTAAAATATAAGAGAAGAGATAGAAAGAATTAACACAAGGGATTTTTTAACGTGGTAAAACCTCCAAGGAGGAAACATCCACGGGTTGAATTACAACCATTGGGTACTATATTATTGGAAAGTAAACATAGAACATTCACAAAGTGACCAATCTTTAGCTCACCCAACCTAGTGAAGTCTAAGCCTACCCAACCCTATTGGAAAGTATGAAATCCCTCAATGATGCGGAACCACCATATATTGGACAACACACTCAACCAACATCGATGGTAGATTAGAAATTCCTCAAGAGTGCATACACATCCCGTGTACCCCGCTCTATCGGAGTCTATGTCTAACCATACGCCTAGGCCTACCAATATGTTAGCCAACTCCCTATCCAAGGCACTCTTGCCTCTAGGGAGCCTCCCATGCATGACTATCCGAGTCCTCCCGACTCTAGCCATGACTTCTTGCTTACCTATCCGAGTCATCCCGACTCTAGGCAAGACTTCTTGCTTGGCTATCCGAGTCATCCCGACTCTAACCAAGACTTCATGCCTTTTACAAGGACTTCCTAGTGTGATCATGTGAATGCAAATGATGCAAACATTCATTTCAACATAGAACATGTGATCAATACATTCTATGGCACAAATAGACCTAAACATGTGAAAACACAATTAATCAAGTCTAAATGCAAAAATCCATGAATAGAAACCTAAGCATGTGAAACACCTAACACATATACTCAAAGTCTCATTCATACATATAACACTTGAATCACAAAATGTTCATTAAGTCCTAATTCAAGATGCTATCAATATACAATCAAAGTCTAGATATATGAGATTAAAATCAATCAATATACTAGACAAAAAATATAGAGCAAGGTTTTGAGATTTACATCAATCAAAACCTATATTCTCTAAATCACAAACAAATACACAAATCCTTGATTTCTTCAATCAAAGGACCAAATCAAATCTCAAAGTCATTTTAACACAAAATTAATTCAATTAAGTATCAAACAACCTAAGATGCCATTCTAATCACAATACAACTCACAAACAAATGTAAAACCTAGAATCATAAAATCTAGTCAACATAAGTCCACAAATTGAGTTTCAATTGGAATGATAATCAAGCTACCTTTTCAAATAGCTTTCATAAAACAATAACATATATATAGAAGAAGAAACCCCAAGCAAATGGAAGGTGAAATAACAAGAAATCCCAAAGTTGAGACTCAAACCTCGAATTCTGCAGCTGGTACGAATTTCAGTGTCCAACCACTTGAAATCACGATCAATCAGCCACCAAATCACTTGGAGATGTTAGAGGACTCAAATACAAACACTCTCCAACTTGAATCACTCAAATCCGACTCCGGATGAGGAAGATATGGTGTTTTGAAGTTTGGAAAAATTGGAGAGAAGTGTAGACGGGAATTCTGAAATTTTTTGCTTGGAAATTCAAAATGAGAGAGAGAGGGAAGAAATAGGAGGAGAGAGAGAGAACATTTCGACCAATCATGTGGTGCCACGTCACCCCCAGGCCGTGGGGGGCGCGTGGCCCACACGGGAGCAGAAGGGGCTCCAGGCCGTGGGGCCCACGGCCTCAACCACGGCCAGCCCATGTGGCCCACGGCCTGGGCTGTCCTCTCCCGCGCACTCTCGGTTCGTCGGCCCGTATCTTGAGCGTCCGAACTCCGAATTCGAATCCGTTTTCGGATTACGAACCGTGACTCTCTCACACACAAAAACGACTATACAACTTTGAAAAACAGTTGAGAAATCATCTCGGAAATCATCGATGAAGACAACACAACGTAAGAGAACGTAAAGTGGCATAGTCAACACGTTTGGACTCGAAACCTTATGAATGAGTAACCGAAACGACCGGAACTCAATAAGGCATTGAATAAGAACATGTTCAAGTCCTAAACACAAAATACGGAAACATATAAACATAAATACACACACATATGCTAGTTTCCGGACATAGTCCTAGAAAATGCAAAACACAAAGTTTATTAACTAAATGTGAATGCATGAGCATATTTTGCCAAGTGTGTGAAAGTGAAATGTAAATGAAATAAAATCATGAAGGGACACACAAAAATGATATGTGTGAGTGTGTGCCTAGCCTTGTAAGAGATAAGAGGTCATGTATACCTTTGTAGACCGATAATGTCCGAAACTCTTAAAAACCGGCAACTTGAACGAATAATGGTTGAGACGTCCTTCGTCTTCGAAATCCTTCATTTACTAACCACTAAACATTACAAGTAAAACACGTTTTGATATGGAATTAATGCCAACACTAATTATCAACCTTACAACTATGTCCACTTATACCGGGATTAGGTAGTTATGATGATTATTGATCCGGATTAGATCATTAAACCGGGATTAGGTTGTAATAATTTCAATTAGTGGATTCGAGGTTCGTTTGTGGCGCACATAACAGCCCATGGTTTTTCCCGTGAGGGTTTCCACGTAAATATCAAGTGTTATTTACATTCCGCACCTTATTACACTTGTTATATTATTGTGACTAGTTAGGGGCATTTCATAAAATTGACATACATGCGAAAATTGGGTAATAACTCTTAAAATCTATTCACCCCCCCTCTAGATAGTTTTATACACACCGTGCATTATTTCTTTCAATTGGTATCAGAGCGGGTTCCTAGATATACATAGGTGATCCTTGTTCATTTTGGTGTGTTTTTCATCTTGTGTGATTTTTGATTTATTCATACATTTTGCATTCATCTCATTTGCATTCATCCAAACACTATGAGTGGTTTCGGGATGAGCAAAGAGGGAGCGTCGAGCGTGAGGCCACCGTTGCTCACCGGTGATAATTACTCCTCATGGAAGGGGAAGATGGAAGCATACATATGCCAAATCCATGATAGGGCGTGGATGGTGGTTGAAGATGGATATGCTCCACCTATGATGACTCCTACGGATGGAGGAGAAGAAGTTCTCAAGCCTAAGGCACAGTGGAGTCCTCAAGAATTTATTGACTCCATGTGGAACAACAAGGCTATTCATGCCATCCGATGTGCAGTGAGTGAAAATCAGTACAAACTGATTCAAATTACTAGGATTGCTAAAGAGGCACGGAACATCCTAGAAGTTGCACATGAAGGCACCGAGGTTGTCAAGGACTCAAAGCTTCAAGTCCTTCAAACTCGGTTTGAGACCATTAGGATGGAAGAGCACGAGCACTTGCACTTCAATGACTTCCAAGTGAGACTAATGAACATTGTGAACCAAAGTCACCAACTTGGTGATCCTTACTCGGATAGAAGAATCAAGCAAAAGATCATGCGATCACTTCTCGAGAGATTCGAGCCCAAAGTGACGGCTTTAGAAGAAAATGACACTTATAAGGAAATGAAGCCGAGCGAAGTCATTGGAAGACTTCTAGCCTATGAATCAAGAAAGGCTACCACATTACCTCATAAGAAGAAAAAGGATATTGCCTTGAAGACATCCAAGATGGAAGAGGAGGAGGATGACTCATATGAAGACATGGCACTCATTGCCAAGGGATTCAAGAAGTTCTTGAATCTACAAAAGAGTGGTTATGGCTCAAAAGGGAATGAATTCAAGAAGAAGAAGACCACTATTAAGAATGTCAAGCCATATCATGAGATGTCTTCAAAAGAGAAGATTCAATGCTACAAATGTGGAGGATTCGGGCATATCTCCAAGGATTGTGCTAACTTGGAAGATGAAAGAGAGGAGGCCGCCACTTCAAGTGATAGTGATGAAGAGGTTGTGGCAAAATTTTTGGCATTAGGTTGCTCTCACAAGCGGGACAACAAAGTGAAAGTTGTTGAAGGAAGTCCCTCAAGCTTGAATGATTGTGAGAACAACTATTTTGCCTTTCCGATCTCCTACAATGAAGAAGAGAATGAGAGTCAAAAAGAAAGTGACTCTAATGAAGATGACTCTTCATCTAACTCCACACATGGATATGTGGAGAAAAAGGTTCTAGCTGAATTCCTTGCTGAGTTTAAAAATAAAAGGTTCTAGCTGAATTCCTTGCTTTAAAAAATTTAGAAATAAAGACCAAGGAAAAGATGCGAAGATTGAGAGAAGAGAATTTAGACCTTTTGGCTCATGTTGACCACTTAAGTGAACAAGTGGATAGATCCAAGAATATTGAAGATAAGCTAAGAAAAGAGTTAGACTTATCTAAGAGGAATGAAGAAGAATTAAAAAGAGAGCTTGAAGAGGCTAAAGGGTCAAGGACTAGGATAGTTTCTAGCACCGAAAAACTTGACCACATGTTAAGTGTTGGAAAGTGTCCTTGTGACAAGAGAGGTCTTGGGTTTGAAGATGGTAAGGAGTCCTTCACTCATAACAAGACCGTGTTTGTCAAAAGCTTGAGCTACAAAGAAGCTTCACCGGTGCAAACTCCTAGGAAGAAGATTGATCTAAGACAATGCTCTCATAATGCACAAGTGAAGGTAGCTCCAAGAAGACAACCTCAAGCTCAACCTACAAGAGTTCCTTATGCTAACTTCCCTCAATCTCAAATCCATCAAGGGGAAAGACCAATCGTGCAAGCTAAACCGAGGAAGCAATCAAGTCTTGGTCAACAACAAAGAAGGAGAGATCTTATCCAACAACCAAGACAACCACAAAAACATGGGAAGGCTCCTATGCATGCACAAGGACATGGTATGATTCCTAACTTTGTCCCTACATGTCATTTTTATGGTGTTGATGGTCATATTAGACCAAAGTGCTTTCGTTACATTAAAATGTGTAGAGTTAAAAGCATGATTGAGAAGAAGAAATCTAGAGCTAGAATGCATGCTCATAGGAAGGAAGAAATTCATTTACATGATCCTATGTCATCTAGATCTTTAGAACCTTTAACCACTAAGAAGAAAATTGTTTCACCTAAGTGGATTAGAAAAGATGAACTCGCTTGCTACGAGACAAACTTGTCTTTAATAGGTTCAACTAAGTCCAATGGACTTAGTAGGTCCATAGGACCTCATGACCTTATTTGATGAAGGATGATGATGACCCCATATGGGGAACTCAAGTAAAGAGAGCTATTTTGCATACTTGTCACATGCAAAAATTTGAAATATCTTATGCTTCTTTTTTAATTGCTTGAGTAATTATATGTTTTCAATTCAATAAGTGTGAACCATGCTTGTTTACAATCCATGTCATAATTATGTTCAAACATGCATTTTTGGACTAGGAGATTTTCATAGGAAGTATGATTTGAATGACCTTTAGTTATCTCCATGACATGATGATTCTTTTATAACATGCTAATGTCAAATGAAAAAGCATGAAATTCATATAACATGCTCAAATGAAAAAGCATAAATTGATGATTGCATATTCTTAAAATGCAAAACTTGTGTGAAAAAGCTTATGAGACTCAAAATGAATAAAGGATCTTGTATCCGTTCAAAGGAATTTAAATTCCAATTGTCTCTCTTTCTTTATTAGTTGAACATGGCTACTGTCATACGGGTATCATTCCCGAAAAAATCGAATAGTGTGCAAAGTCGCTAATGCCATGTTTCGCTTATAAAGTTGGATATAGTTGCTCATATATTGAAAAATCAATGAAATCTCTATATCCTTGCTTCTCTCATGACAATGGTGAAATTGGTTTTGCTTTGCCAAATACCATTGTATTTTGGACTTGAATGCTACATGTCTTGTATGCAAAGCATTTTTTGATTCACACATTTTATTAAAATAAATCTCCTTGTTTCTCTTCAATTAATTAGGATGCATAAAGTGACTTATATTGATTATGCAAATATCTTGCATGCTACTATCTCTCGTTGCTATGAGTGACCCGGTTGGGGACTACTCCTTTGCCTATATCATGACAAAAAGGGGGAGTAGGATATGGTAAGGGGAGTTGCAAATTGTAATAGCAATTGTGCTTGTTGGGGAGAATATTCATTGAGGGGGAGTAACCCGTTGAGGGGGAGCATTGCATACACATACATTGCATAATGTTGTGCCTAATCTTTTAATAAGCAAATGCTTGTTTTTTGTTCTCACATGATTAATCTCACTCTTACTTGTTTTGGAAAGTTTAGAAACTTTATTTTCAGGGATTGATTATTCTACAAGAGTTTGAAGACTTGAAGTTTTATTTTCTTATCTCTTTATAATGTAGATAATCATTGTAGTCCCGTAGTTTCTATTTTTTTTTTTTTTGTGAGGAATCAATGTGAGTGGTGGTTTTGTCACGAAATAGCCAAATTGGGAGATTGTAAGGTTCCCATTTGTTGATTGGCTCATTTCGTGGACAAACCACATGTTGGGGTTCTTTGTAAGGGTAGCTTAAGTGTTGGTGTTATTGTTATTGCTAAAGCCCTTTAAAGACCTCGTCTTGATAAGCACTGAAGGTAAATTTCTATGTGCTTACTTGTCTTGAAGAGATAGTTACACACACTCATAACTCATGCATATGTTTAATCCTTGTATGTTGTGTGTCTTATTTTTGTGCATTAATGTTCATTAACATCTCTTCTTGCATGTTATGTTGATTGCATCTAGCATATCCAATTGCCTTGTCATGCTTAGACTTAGGATTGCATTTTTGTAATGGGCGCTCTCAAAAGCGCTCTACAGAAGCGCTATACTAACAGCACCCATCGAGCGCTGTACAGACCTGATCGATTTAATTCGATCGCTGTACAGGCGCTGTACAAAGCATTGTACGTACAGCGCCACTCTATTTTCCCGAGAGAACAGAGTTGGGGCGCTGTACAGGCATTGTACAGAGGTGCTCTACATACAGCGCCCAAGGCAAAATAGTGGTGTCACTTATCAAAACGACCACACTTCATCTTGACACCCTATATATATGCCACTTTGACTTTAGGTCAATTAAGAGAGTTCATATTCAGATTTTATACTTAGGATATTTTTCAAAGAAAAAAAAAATTCCAAGAACTCATTTTTAATTACTCAAACACCTTTTTATGATCATCAATCATCATCTAGCATCATCTTTGATCATCTAGATGTCTTTTTGCATGGATTCTTCATCATACTTTGCTCAGTAAGCTTTTCACTAATATCTTACATATTTTGTGTTTTTCTTAACAAGCAATCTCAATTTATTACTTGTATGTTATATATATATATATATTTTTTGGATACAAGTTTGAGATTAGTGTGTTCTATGTTTGAGAGTTGTATTGTGATAGCTAATTAGGTTTTTGCATAATCTTGATTAGCTAAGCTATTTGACATGTCATTTAGCTCTTGATATCTAGGATTGTATTAATTGTCATATTATCATCTTAGATAAGCATATAGGGTTTCCCTTGTTCTATGTTGCATTTTGGATATTCATATATTCACTTAGGGTGTTAATCTCTTCATTGAGAAGTAAGACTTGTGTGGCTTCCGGGATTAGGTTGCATTTTGTCACAAGCAATTGTAAGTCTTGTGTTGTGACCGGGATTAGGTTACTTAATTCACAAGCAATTGGACTAGGTCCACTTATACCGGGATTAGGTAGTTGTGATGATTATTGATCGGGATTAGATCATTAAACCGGGATTAGGTTGTAATCATTTCAATTAGTGGATTCGAGGTTCGTGTGTGGCGCACATAACAGCCCGTGGTTTTTCCCGTAAGGGTTTCGACGTAAATATCAAGTGTTATTTACATTCCGCACCTTATTACACTTGTTATATTATTGTGACTAGTTATGGGCATTTTCGTAAAATTGATATACATGCGAAAATTGGGTAATAACTCTTAAAATCTATTCACCCCCCTCTAGATAGTTTTATACACACCGTGCATTATTTCTTTCACTAAGATTGCTTAATCTTTGATGGCTATGTTGTATGCCATGTCATATAGCAAATATTGATATCTAGGATTGTGATTATTGTCATCATTCATCCTAGCTAAGCATTTATTATAACCTAGCATTATTTGCATTTAGAATATTATCATATTCACATTAGGTTATTGATCTCTTTAGTGAGAATTAAGTCTTGTGGCTAAAATGGCTTAGTGCACAAGCAAATTGATCTAGGTTTGCTATTAAAGGCCCGCTGGGTAGTAGTGGTGGGTTATTGACCGTGTAGGGTTTGACGTGGTCAACTTAGGTTGTAAACACCATTACAAATAGTGGATTCGTTGATTATGTGTGGCGCACATACCAGCCTGTGGTTTTTCCTTGTTGAAAGTTTCCACGTAAAAATCAAGTGTTATTTAATTTCCGCACTCTACACTTGATTGTTGTTTTGACAAGATAGGGGCTTTGTTTGAATATTGACTAATCAAGAAAAATTGATAATTAACTTGATTAAAATCTATTCCCCCCCGTCTAGATATAATTAGCACACCATAATATTGTTTCACTTCTGATAATTATGCACTTATGGAGTTATGGTTGATAGTAGAGAGAATGGAAACTCCAAGAAGAAAGTCACTTGCTGGGGGGGGGTGGACAATCTAAACATGTTATAAAAGATTGTCAAAATAAAATGACAAGCGTGGCTAAAGGCTCCAAAAAGAGGGATCTGTCAATCGCCTCTCTTAAGTATGAAGACTACAGTGTTGCCCTCTAAAAGAGGTATGTACATCCTCATAGCATGACCGCTAGTTGCCATGGAAGAGGATGTGTCAGTGATAACAGGTCCACAAGTTTATGCATGTGCATTGGTTAGAGAATGATGCAAGGTGTGTGGTGGACACAGGATGTCGATGGCTAAGGAACTCCTTGGAATCTAACATGAGAAGTTGCACATGTGCCGAAATAAATCTTAGGATGGTCTGTTCCTAAGTGGTTATACCTTTATGATTCTCGATGTAGAGAGTCGTAGTTGTGGACAAAAATTTTGGGATTTCTTGCCAAAAGGAAGGATTGTTAGATATGGTTTGTATTCCCATGATTGATCAAATAGATACAACTAATGCAAAAGAGGAAACTTCCTAAAGACATGGGAAACGTGTGGAAGTCGGAGATCTTGTTGAGGGAGGTTTTGAAGATCGAAGAAGTAGCTAAAGAATCGAAATCCTAAAGGAACCGTGGTCCACAGACAGCGGTGCCAACCATAGTCAACTCCAGAGTGTTTAGCGCATTGTAGAGCGAGACGTGTAGACCGTGGTTTTCTAAGTAGTCAATTCAAAAGAAGTAACGTGGCCTAGGGCGCTGGTTACAAACCGCGGCCCCGACCACAGTAATTATGCAAGTTGGGTGAAATGGGAAATCTTTTGTGGAAAAGAAAAGAGTTTCTCTTTGCGTGGAATATGAAGTCTTGTGAATGAAGAAAAGGGTTTCCTTGTAGGTTCAATCTACACTAGTGCTCTAGTGTAAATATATTGTAATACTAGGTTATTATGATTGTGGAGTGTGGAGTGTGGAGTGTGGAGTGGAGCAAAGAGCAAATACCTAGAGAGATTTCAAAAAGTAGGCATTGGTTGTAATTGGGGTTTGAGATAGAGAGAGAATCTTGAGTGTTGTAAAAATTTGCTCCATAGTGGATATCTTTTTCCCTTGTCATCCTGACGGCCATGGTTTTTTCGTTGTTTTCGGTTTCCACATAAAATTCTTATGTTAGTGTGATTGCATTTTCTTCTTCATCTTATTTTTTCTGCACATACATCATTTATTGTTTGTTTGTGGCTATTGGGCAATGCTTATGTGTAGCAATTATTGCTAACATTATCGAGCTCAAGCTCACAATAGAGCTTACATCCTAGCTCTCTGATCATAGCTCTCTCTAGGTACCTCATGAGTGCACCCCCACATATATTCCATTGATCTTCTCTGCATCTCCCTTCACAAGATATCCCATGGGTCTTCCACCCCAGGCTATCCCTAAGGCCTCTCCCTGGATCTCCCCGAAGCTTTACTCTTTGGATTTACCCACTCTCGATTGTTCCACGCATCTTTACAGCCCTTGAAATCATGCTCCAGATGCCCCAACACTTTCGGCTACGTAATAATCTTTCAGCGATGCGTCCGGTTCCCAATTTTGGCACCATTTTTACCGTTGGCTTCTTCCCAGGCTCTTCTTTCCAACGCTACCTGAATCGCATTTATTTGAATTCATTTGGATCATCTTTGCATAAGTTGAATACGTTTTGTTCACTTTGGAATACAAGCCAAATCCTAACACTTGATTCATAACACATATTATGAATCTAAAAAATTAATAATTATACTTTGGGTTAGGTTATATCAACTCAAATTTTTGACTCTATTTTTTGACTTCACTATCTCAACCATTGGATTAAAAATCACATGAGCAAATGAGTGGTTGAGATAATGAAATCAAACAATTGAGTCAAAATTTTGAGTTGATATAGCCTGACCCTTATACTTTAAAATGTAATTACATTTGGGTGACTCTATTGCATGCCCAGCCCTAAGGGGAGTTTAGTGAGGCAACCACCTAGGCCCCCCATATTGTGGTAAAAAAAATTGATTTTAAAATATAGTCCATATAATATTTTTAACAAAACAGACCTATTAGTGACTTTAAAAATAGCCCACCATACACATAGTTTTTTTTTTTTTTTTTAATTTATTTTTTTATAACGCCTAAATTTTTTTATTTTTTTTTTAAAAGACCCACCAATGAAAACCCATTTATCATTCTTACAACAACAATGGATCTAAGGTGGCGGTAGGTTGAATCCTAGCAACACTCTTGTTTGAGAATTTTTTAAGTACTACAACTATTTTTCTTGAAATCGGGATAATGGTTGTAATACTTGAAAAATTATTAAATTTTATTAATAGGTAGATTTCATTGAACTAATCATCCACAAAAAAAAAAAAAAAAAAAAAAAAAATCGGATCAAAATTCATAGAAATCGATGTGATTTTATCAAGGTCATTACTGAAATTAAAATAAGAGACCATTTATAAGAGAACCACTATATATATATATATATATATATATATATATATACTTTGACTCAAAGTATATGCACTTGTCAAAACTTCTCCACAATCTATGGTCCACATTCTTCGTTTTGATTTATTTTATATCAGGATAAATTGATAATAGAAAGACTATATATATATAGTCTTTCTATTGTCAGTTTGTCCTGATATATTTTATATCAGGACGAACCGATAATAGAAAAATTATATGTATATATATATATATATATATATTTGAACTATTACACAATTGCATAAATTCGAGGTTTTTTTGAAGAGAAGGGAGGACTCGAACCCGCATCCTCATTGTATAGGTGTGAGGGATTTTAACATCGGACCAACCTCATCTCGTCGACTATAGTTATATTAATGTGACACAACATATTTGACAAAATTGATTACAATACACATAAATCCATAGTTCAATACATACATCCATCTATAGTAAAAGTGGTTGAACACTTCTCCTTTACTTGGATAATATATATAGATTCGAGTATCACATTTACTCATCAAATTGTAGGACGTGGGAATACCCACGGCAAGAAATAAATGCAAAGAAAATAAAATAAATGTCATGCAAGACACACGGCAAGAAATTAACATGAGTTGCATGCACCTCTATAAAATAAACACATTTATAGAGCTGACACATGATTGGTTTTTTAAGAATTGAATTTAATGAGAAGATGGATATTATTTATATGTGCATGAATTTCGGCAAACTTTTTGTACAACCAAACATTATGGAAATAAATAAATAAATAAATAAGTTAAGAATTCAATTTAATGAAAAGATGGCCGGATATTAATTATTTGTGCATCAATTTGGGCAAATTTTTTGTATAACCAAACATTATGGAAAAAAAAAAAATAAGGGAAATTATCATTTTCCCGCCTGAAGTTTGCCATATTAGATAAACTAGTCCCTTTAGTTTCAATAATGGTCGATCAACCCCCTGAAACCTTAAATATTGGTCATTTTGCCTCTACTGTCAAGTTTTCTATCCAAAATCCCTTTGACCATTAATTAAAAAATAAAAATGCCTCCACCACGGATTGAACCTTTGACCTTGTGGTTAACCTTTGACCTTGTGGTTAAGAGCCACACACTCTAACCAACTAAACTACACCAACTCATTGTTGGAAGATTGTCGAATTAAATGTGTGTGTGTGTGTGTTTATATATATATATATATATATATATATATATATATATATTTATAGTTATATAAATATATATATATAGTTATATAATTTGTTTAAAATAATTTAATTATGTTTATATAATTTAAAATAAACTCATATTTAATAATAATATATAAAAATAGATTTATAAAAAGAAAAAGAAAATAAGAAAAGAAAAGGGAAAAAAATTCAAAAAAAAAAAAAAGAGGAAATTTTGTTTAATTATTTTTCTTTCTTTCTTTCTTTCTTTCTTTCTTTCTTTTTTTGTTTAATTTTTTTCCCTTTTCAATTTATGGGCTCTGATTTTTTTAGGTTTTTTAACAAATTGAAATAATATATTTTTTGAAAAGGAAAAAAATTCAACCCAAAAAAAAAAAAAAAAAAAAAAAAAAGAAAGAAAAAACTGTATGGCTTTGATTTTCTGGATTTTTTGGGTTTCTTTTTGTTTTCTTATTTTCTTTCTCTTTTTCATAAATCTATTATATATATATATATATATATATATTATTAAATATGAGTTTATTTTAAATTATATAAACATATTTTAATTATTTTAAACAAATTACATATATACATTTAAATCGAAAATCTTTCAACAATGAGTTGGAGTAGCTCAATTGGTTAGAGCTTGTGGCTCTTAACCAGAAAACCACAAGGTCAAAGGTTTAATCCTTGATGGAGGTGTTTTAATTTTTTCATTAATGGTCAAAGGGATTTTGGAAGGAAATCTTGACAGAAGGGGCAAAATAACCAATTTTTAGGGTTTCAGAGGGTTGACTGGCCATTACTGAAACTAGAGGGACCGGTTTATCTAATATGGTAAACCTCAGGGGGGAAAATGATAATTTCCCAAAAAATAATAACAGTGTTAGAGTATCTCCAAAAGACTCTTCTATTTTCACTCTTCAAATGTCTATTTGTGGTAATTTGAGGAGTGAAAAAAGAAGAACCCTTCCAAAGACTTTTCAATTAGAAAAAGATTTATATTATTTTAATGAAAGCACTCAAATTTCCCCATCCCCACCAACAAATCTAATTACCCCTCATTCTTTTCAAGTTAGAAATAATAACTTTTCAAATACACTAGTTTCATACATGTGAAACTAGTATTATTTTTAGGTGGATACGAAAATCATTTGAATGACCTTCCAAACTATTAATATGTTATTATTAAATATTCAATATTAGTCTTATTTTAAAAATTTAGATGAGATCTTTCTAATGGTATAATTTTTATGATGATAAAATTTATAAATTAAAACTTATTATATATTAATTAAATTTAATTAAAAATATAAAAATGATATAAATGTCAAATATTAATGATGATGTGATATAAAAAATAATACAATAATAATTGAAGAGGGAGGAGTTGCTCTTCAATATCGAAGAGAGAAAAGCAAAATCTTATTTGAAAAATCTCATTTGAAGAGTTTGTTGGAGCCAAATATGCTGATATGGCTCGTTTGACTTTAAAAAATATCTTATTTGAATAGTCATTTGGAGATTCTCTTACTGTATATATATTGGTTATCTCATAAGGGATCCCTTATTTTAATTTCGGTAAGGACTTTAATGAAATCACATCCATTTTATGAATTTTGATCTAAATTTTTTTATGGATGACATATTCAATGAAATTTTGTAAGGTTTATGATTTGTATTGGCTTAATTTCATTGCAAAACACTCTATGATTGTATTAGTTGTTGCTTAGGACATTATTTGAAGAAAAGAAGCTTAAAGAGTGAAGAGCAACGTCTAGTGCAAAAGTCGTCTTCAAGAGGTGAAAAACGTCAAAGGTAAATCTTGACTTCCATCCTCTTGCAAGGCGTTAGCGCACACACACACAATTCATACATGTGTGTCCCTGCATCGTGGTTCAAACATTTGGTATAACACATTCACACACTTCATAGCATGCTCATGCATTGATCTTGTATTGACAAACATTGTGAAATTGCATGCTTTGTGACTATCTCTTTGCTATGGCATGCTTGTGTGAATATGTGTTTATTTGTTTCCATATTTTGTGTTTAGGACTTGAACATGTTCTTATTTAATGCCTTATTGAGTTCCGGTCATTTCGGTTACTCATTCATAAGGTTTCGAGTCCAAACAAGTTGACTATGCTACTTTTCGTTCTCATTTGTTGTGTTGACTTCATCGTCGGATTCCGAGATGATTTCTCAATCATTTTTCAAAGTTGAGTAGTCGTAGTCGTGCGTGAGGGAGTCACGGTTCATAATCCGAAAACGGATTCGAAATCGAAGGTCGGATGCTCAAGATATGGGCTGAAAATCCGAAGGAGCGCGCGAGAGGAGTTGGAATCACGTGTGGCCACATGGCCAGGCCGTGGGCCCCACGGGCAAGGGAGCCCTCTGCTCCCGTGGGCCCCACGCGCCCCCCACGGGGTGGTGATGTGGCGGCTCCTGATTCGTTCGTAAAATCTCTCCTTTCCCTCCTTTTAAGCTTACCTCCTTCCCTCCACACTTAATAAATTTTGAAGAACACTTGAATATTTTCGCATCAGAATTCTACAATTTTTGTTTACTTGTTTTGATCATATCTCTCTCATACGAACTCGAAATCAATTGATTCAAAAACCAAAATTGTTGGTCTCGAAGAGAGCTACAAACCCAAAGCATTTCCAGAGGCAGCTAACTTCACCATTTTTCTCAGCTGATGCTTTTACAGTACGTGGTCAGTATGTGTATTTCAACTTCTTCTTTTTCAATTTCATCTTTGATCATCTCTTGATTCTTACTATTTGATTGATGAAATTTGTTGAGTAGTATGTTAGATCACTTGCTAGGGTTGTTTGATCATTTGTTAATTGAGATTTAGCTTTGTGATTTGTTTTGAACATATATGTGCTAAACTTGATTGTGTGTGAAATTGATTCTAGAAATTGAATATATGATGTATCTCATATTATTTTCTAGGTTCTATTTCTTGATCTAAGAACTAGGTTTTTAGTGTGATATATTGAATATTCATACCTTTGTTCTTATTGATTTGCATGTCTTGATTTCTAGATAATTTTGTGATTGTGTGTTGAAATCATATTCTAGACTATCATTGAACATGTACATTTTGCTTGATTGATCATCTAGCTTAATTTGTTTGTGTTTGCATCACTTGCATCACTTTAGATAATAGCCTTGCATAAGGTTGAAGTCTCTTGCAAAGTGAGTGAAGCTTTGTGTAGAGCAAGGGAGTCTTGACTAGGACATGTGGTCCGGATAGTCAAGCAAAAGTCTTAGCTAGGAGTGTGGTACTCCGGATGGTTGAGCTAGGAGAGCTTAACTAGGATCTTCATGATCCGGATAGCTAAGCATGAAATCTTCCTAGAGACGTGAGCGTCTTGGATAGGAAGTTGCTTTCTAGAGGTGTGGGATACATCTCGGATAGGAAGTAGGTTTGGTGATTCACTAGCCCGAGGGTAGATTAGGAGTTGATAGCTTGAGCGGATATCATGAGTGATAGCTTGAGTGTGTAAGTCCTTTTTCACATAGTGGATTGCTTCACCGGTGGTTGTGGTATCAACCCGTGGATGTTTCCTCATTGAGGTTTTATCACGTTAAAACACTTGTGTTCATTTTTGCTTTTACTTTTCTTTATATTCCATTTCTTTCATTGATTGCATATCTTGTAAATTGATTAACTCTTGTATAAGTGAAATCAATTAATTTGACAAATTTAATCAAGTGTGCATTTTCATTGATATATTCCGCATTAATTTTTAATTGGAAGAATTTGGAGCCTATACCTATTCACCCCCCCTCTAGGTATATTTCACTACTACATTAAGGGAAATTTCAAATTTACCTATGCATAAAATTTGAGAATTTTTCAATCACTACCAATATTTTTCTTGAATTTTCCTATATTTCGCCCATTTTTTGATGCCATCATATTTAACAAAATTGGGATAAATAGTTGTAATGCTTGAAAATTTATTAAATTTTATTAATAGATAGATTTCATTGAACCTATCATCCACACACCCAAAAAAAAAAAAGGATCAAAATTAATAGAAATCGGTGTGATTTCATCAAGATCATTATCGAAATTAAAATAAGGGATCTCTTATGAGAGAACCACACACACACACACACACACACACATATATGTATATATATATATATATATATATATATATATATATGAAGTATTACACAATTACATAAATTTGGGGGTTTTTTTGAAGAGGCGGGAGGTCTTGAACCCGCAATCTCATAGTGCAGGTGTGAGGGATTTTAACACTGAACCAACCTCATCTCGTCGATTATAGTTATATTAATGTGACACAACATATTTGACAAAATTTATTTCAGCAGCAGTGAGTGATCTATATATATATATATATATATATATATATATATATATATATACAGATTTTATATTATCAGTTCGTCCTGACAATAAATATATCAGGACGAAGAATGTGGACTACTAGATTTACATACTTTGACTAAAAGTGTATGCACTTGTCAAAACTTCTCCATAATCTATGGTCCACATTCTTCGTCCTGATATATTTTTTATCAGGACGAACTGACAATAGAAAGACTGTATATATATATAAAATCAGATTTTCTATTATCAGGACGAAGAATGTAGACCACTAGATTTACATACTTTGACTCAAAGTGTATGCACTTGTCAAAACTTCTCCATAATCTGTGGTCCACATTTTTCGTCCTGATACATTTATTGTCAGGACGAACTGACAATAGAAGACTGTATATATAAGAGCATCTCCAATGCTATTATGCATTTGGAGAAAATGGAGTGCCACATAGGATAGATACTAAAAAAGTTAGAAAAACTCTCTCCAATGCTATTATCTAAGTTGAATATGGAGATGATGTGGCAAAAAAAAAAGTTAGAGAATATGGAGTTGGGTTTCTAATTCTAGAAACTCTCCTAGAAATGCTGACCAGAATTTCTAACTCTTTCCACCAATAAGATTAAAGCTTTCAACTCTTTCCACCAATAAGATTAAACCTCATTTAATTGTAAAATAAAATAGAAGAGAGAGTGTAATAATTGTTTTATTATGATTGGACATAAAATGGATGTATATTTGAATTTAGATAATTGCATTGGAGATGTGAATATGCATTTCTCTAATTTTTTTTCAAAAGTGGATCCATAATAAATAGAAATATTGATGTGGCACTATTTAGAAACTTAAAAATGCATATTTGCATTAGAGATGCTCTAATAACCAATAATTAATAGAGAAAATTGTCAAATGTAGCCAAATAGATTATGGGAAAATTGTTTTTAGCCTTGTTTCATATTTTAATTGTTTATAACCATTTTGCAATAAGTTCTTTCAATCCCTAGCCAAAATTACAAAACTACCCTAGTCAATTATTTTTTTTAATTTTTTAATTTTTTTCCCTTTAATCTTATTCTCTTCCACAGCATCTCTTCTTATCTTCGTTATTACAATATTAAAGAATTTGTAAAGAATTTTTTTAAATTTATTTCTTTTTCTAATATTAAAATTTTAAAGAATCTGTAAAGAATTTTTTTAAATTTATTTCTTTTTCTAATATTAAAATTCTAAACTCAGAAAATTTGTCTTTTTGTTGTATCAAAACTTTTTGTAAAAGAAGACCAAGACCAGAACACAAAACAGCCGTCTTTGATGGATTCATGAGCTTTCCTTCTTCCCGCGAAATTACATTCACCCATTTTTTTTCGAGAAAATCCCTTTAAAATCATAAAAAAAAACCCACTTTTTTTAAAAAAAAAAAATTTAGAATTTGGTTTTATATTGGAATCTTTTATTTATTTATTTATTTTTAAATATTTATTTTCAAACGATTCTCTCTCACTTCGTTTTTGTGTTTTATTTTCTGGGGAAAATATTTAGTTGGTGTTTTTGATATTTTCTTTAACAACATTATTCAAACACACATTCTTGTTTTTAATGCAAGTCAAAAATGTCAAGATCCAATCCAAGTCTTCGTTCAAGGCTTCAAGTTTCTGTAGAGAAAAATCAAAGAAGCGAATTTGCTTTGCTTGTTTTTTTGTTTATACTCTTATAAATCATTTCTTCATTTTAATGGGAAGAGTAACTTCCTTTTCATTTTGAGTCTATTTCTGGGTTCTATTGTTTTTGTAACATAGATTACAAATTTATATTAAGATTACAAACTTCCTTTACAAGGATTTTGTGTTATTATAAAATTTTGGGTTGGATTTGGCAAGATCCATGAATTTTTGAAGTTGAAAATGGAAGAAGAAGAGAAAGAAGGAAAGAGGAGGAGAAGAGATGTCGTGGAAGGGAAGAGGAGTAAAGGGAAAGGTTTTTTTATTTTTTATTTTTTATCTTTTAATTTTTTTTTAATGGTTGCTTTTATATAGGGGCATTGCAGTAATAGCATAAAAATTAGGTTATAAACAATTAAAAATTAAAAGTAGGTTATAAACGATTACCCGATATTTCAAATGGTTAGAAATGAACTTCACCCTAATTAATATCCATCTTCTCATTAAATTCAATTCTTAAACATTTATGCCAGCTCTATAAATGTGTTTTTTTATAGAGGTGCATGCAACTCGTGTTTGCCGTGTGTCTTGCTTTTAGCATCAAGTCAACTTTCAATAAGCGACCTTTTTTTTTTTTTTTTTGGGTGGGTTGCACGCAGCTCTCTCTCTCTCTCTCTCTCTCTATATATATATATATATATAAAGTTTCATCATTCATGGCATATATGCAGTAGACGTCAGAGGATTGAGTGGTCTTACTCTTATATTCAATATCTCAAACTTTGTGTTACCTCAAAATGGAGATAAATGTTGAAGTGATTTCCACAGAAATAATAAAACCCACCACTTCGACCCACGACCATTACAGTTTTTCCTTTCTTGATCAATATAGTCCAACTTGGTCTGTGCCTTTCATCTACTTCTACGGCGTTGATCACAAACCGAGCAAAAATGAGATATCCAACCACCTAAAAACATCATTGTCTCGGGTTTTAAACCATTACTACCCATTAGTTGGAATTGTTAATGAAAACTTCATTGACTGCAAGAATGGTGGAGTCCTTCTTTTGGAGGCTCAAGTCAACTGCCACCTCTCACAATTCCTCCAAAAGCAAAATCCTGACAAGTTCGTCAATAAATTTCTCCCCAACGATATCAATAATTTAGTCCTCGCCATCCAACTGAATTTCTTCAACTGTGGTGGTATCGCGATTGGTATACGTATGTCCCACAAGGTTGCAGACGGTTCATCTCTAACCACATTTATGAAGAATTGGGCTGAAACTGCTCGTAACAGTAATATCAACAATGTTAGTCCAAAAATTGTGGGCACCACTATATTTCCGCCCATGGACAAAACATTTGCTAACCCATCCGAGTATCCTCCTAAAAAGAACGTTTTGTCAAAGCGGTTTATGTTTAGTAATTCAAACATATCTGCTCTCCAAGAAAAATATGTTGCTACATCAGGTACAGAAAGTAGCAAGACATATCCCTCGCGTTACAAGACCTTAACATCTTTTTTATGGAGTCGTTTTGCGGCTTCTACTGAAATAAAAAAAGGTCCTAAAACAAGTTACTTACTTGCTTCTCCAGTGAATTTTCGTAAAATGATGGATCCACCACTTCCTGATGATTCATTCGGTAATCTATCAGGAGTAGCATTAACTGTCGTTTCTTCAGAGGATGATATTGAGAAAGAGGGTTATAATTATGGCATTGTCAATAAGTTGACAAGAGCAATAAGCCTAATCAACAAGGATTCAGTGAAAAAGCTGCAGGATGGCAAATTTGACAACCCTCTTAACTGGGAAGGGGTCGACGAAAATACATTCAAAGGAGAGGTAGATGGTTTTGGATGTTCAAGTCTTTGCAGGTTTCCTATCTATGAAGCTGATTTTGGTTGGGGGAAGCCTGTATGGGTGGCTTTTGGTGGCGTGCCTAGAAGCAATTCTATTTTTTTTCTAGACACCAAAAATGGAGATGGAATAGAAGCATGGGTTAACTTGACAGAGGAAGACATGACCAAATTCGAAAGCGATAAAGAGCTGCTCACGTATGCTTCTCCTACCTCAAATTAATTTCATGATTTTCTGTATTTGATTCTAAATATGATGGTCCTGTATTTTGGTTAATTTATAAAATAAATTTGAAGTATTGATTATCGTTTTGCAATTTGTGGATTGTACATTGGAATACGTACTTTTTTTTTTCTTAAGCATGAGACACTGAATTAGCATGTGAGAGTTAATAAAACAGCTTCAGCTAATATCATTGGTCAGTCCATCTCATCATCTATATTCAGTACTGGATAGAAAAGTTCTGATAACTACACTATAAGAAAAACTGAAATTTATGAGCTTTGAAAGACACCACAAAAACCCTTTTACAACATTTAGCAAAATGTCGTTACGAAGGAAGTCACAAAAGATTACTAATCTATTGCAACATGTCACTAATGTCGTAAAAAAATGCTTCAAAAAAAAATCTATTTTGAGGCACTCATGAAATGCCGCTATAATCCTTTTTGGAGCATCCCAAAAATGCCGTACAAGACCTGTGTTGGGACAGCCCAAAAAATGCCGTATAAAACATGTTTTGGGACAGCCAAAAAAACACCGTATAAAACTAATTTTGATGCAGAAAAAAATGCCATTTAAAAAGGAGCTTTGATACCCAAAAAAAAAAAAAAAAAAAAAAAAAAAAAAAAAGCCGTACAAAAAGGAGTTTAGAGGAAAAAAAATGCCACAAAAGTGGAAACATTCAATATGAAAAGATATTTATTCTTGTAGAGCTAGTTGAACCAAAGATAAGGTGTCTGACTAGGCCAATATCAAAAGCCAAGCAAACACCTGTAGGAACAGCAAGAGTTTCAGCAGCTACAACATACTTTTGATTCCAGACATATAACCCAGCCATGCACATTTAGTATTGGGATCATGAGTTGCATGTGGGTTAAGCTTGAAATGTGCGAGTGGTTGAGAATTCCTACATAGGCATAATATCATAATACGTTAACATGTGTTACAGAATATGCAACCCGAAGCAATAATCAAACAATTACACACGAAAACTGTTAAACGTAAAAATAGAACGGTCACAGCCATGTTAGCAAAATAGGATAATGATAAAATAGGATTCAAAGAAGTCAAGAGTCAAAGATGTGTGATGATGTGTTAGTGTCAAATTACTCGTTTTGGGAAAACCCTTTGGTTTCCCTCAGATAGGGTTTCTCCAGGATGGCTTTCTCCAAGCGAAACTTGGTTGACAAGGAAGCCCTACTAGGTAGTGACATGTGGCAGAATAAGAGAGGTAAATCAGGATGAAGATACACTAAGGTGTGCCCCACATGGTCAGAATCATGTGGTGGCACAACGGTATATCAGATAAATACTCATCCCTGAATGGCTAAAGAGAAGCCACGCACAGAAGCCTGTCCTCTCACTGACACAATGGGCGCATGAGAAAACCACACTTGATAGGGAGAGCTTAGCACAATTGTCTCATCTCCTTAAAGAGGATTAGTGATTAGTTTTCAGGGGGAGACGAAATGAAGAGTAGCAAATGACATAAAAACACAAGAGTATGAAGAAGAACAACACACATTATTACACATCCAAGGGAGAAGAAGATATCCTTTTGCTTATCTTCTTCAGAGATTACTACCCATTTTCGGGATAAATACTTGGAGATCTAGCCTTATGAAGCCATCTCTCATGATAAAACACAACCTCCCTCTCTCCAAAAGTCCAGACCATACTTGAACATTGGAGTGAGCACCGACGAGACACCGACACCCTATTCAGACTCGTTTTCTCTTTGTTTGCAAGGAAAGTATTTCCTCTTTTCAGTCCTTTCAAAAGAAACCGCATGTTAAGGCATGGGGCACCTACCCCAGGTAAATGGATTATTTTCCTATTGTTTACATATGACGATATTTTCACGATTATAAATGCCCAAATACTAGCCTAAGACATCAAAGGTGGAATAAGGTGAAATGCCCGATTTCCCTACCAACCTTTGTTTTGTGAGGTATTCTCCAAGATTCCTTTAAGAAGGGAAACCGGCGAAGCAGTTGGTTCCCACCAAGAGGAGTCTTTGCCATTCTTTCCTCACTAAAACAACCTCATCCTAACCATCAACCCAAGATTGGTTTGACCATGCACACCTGGTCGTTGAAAGTCCACTTCATCTTGTGGCAAGAAGCCCTTTGACTTTTTGAGACACCAGATTTTACGTGGTTCGGCCTATGCCTACATTCATGAGTCTACCATCACCTAACTTACACTATCAAATAAGTGTTTATAATGGTGAAGCACAACCTCTCTAGAGGGAGAGAGATCTCTTTTCCTCTCAATTTGGCTATGATTATTCTTTTTCTCTCTCGCACTCAAACCCTAAGAATATAATAGTTTAAGTAACGAAGTTCGTTCTGTGAGTGCTCTCAGCATAGAGCAACAAAACTGATTTAGGCTTTACATCCCATTAACATGACCAAGATTGATAAAAAAAAATTGGCTAATTGGCACTGATGCCCCCTACACTCTTCCAAAATATGCATTATGCCCCTTATGTTTTTTTTTCACCACTAAACCCCCTAAACTCTCGCAAATTGACAAAAGCCGACTATAGATGCCCCCTCACATGGGGCAATAAATTGAAGTGTTTGCCAAAAAAACGAGAGTTAAGGGGGTTTAGTGGCGAAAAAAAAAGTATAGGGGGCATAGTGCATATTTTGGAAGAGTTTAGTAGGCATCAGTGCCAATTATAGCCTAAAAATTTTGCTGCCTGCAAAAAACACTACCTTTCTTAACAGTTAAAAACTGTCAAGAATAGCTGTCAAGGTCATTCAACCGTTCGGCCACCGGCGCCGGACCCCCGCTGCCGCCTCTGTTAATAATGACAATTGTCATTATTTGAAGTTGAACTTGAGGTCTCAAGTTCAATGGTTGTAGTCGTTGTAAGTCTTTACCACTTGACTACAATCTTTGATGTGTTAACAATTGAACAATATTTATATATAAACTATATGAGGTGTTAGAAATTAAAAAAAAAAAAAAAAAACCTTGTTAGATAAATTTAAATTTATTCAACTAATCAAAATTCTAATTTCTACGACAGACATATATTTAAAAATATTTATTAAAGCTTTTAATAAAATTATATTTTTTAAAACATATATAGTTGAGTTATTGGTCAATACTCTATGGATGGTCACGTTTGGTTACATGGTGGAATGATAATCGGAATGGTAATGGAAATGAGAATGAGAATGAGAATGCGAAGGAAAGGAAAACTAAGTTTTTTGTTTAGTTGGAACTTTAGAATTAGTCTCTCAATCAGTATTATTTTGTTTGGTTAACAACGGAATGAAATAGAGTTAACTCTAATTTGACTAAAATACCCCTAATTATGAATGTATAATAACATGATATATTATGGATAATAATAATAAAATATATAAGTATATTATATATATATATAATTATATATTATTTAATATAATAATATATAATATATAATATATAATACATATATATTATATATAATACATATAATAATATATATATATATATATATATTATATAATATAACATATATATATATATAAAATATAATATATAATACATATATATATTATATAATACATATAATACATATATATATAATATATATATTATATTATATAATATATATAATAATATATTTATATAATATAAATATATAATATATGTAATAATATATAATATATAATATATATAATAATATAATATATATAATATATATAATAATATAATATATATAATATATAATATATAATATATATATATATATAATATAATAATATAATATATAAATGTATTATATTATATATGTTTATATATCGTTATATATATTTTAATAATATAATATATAATAATAATATATTGTTTTTGGAAATGAGCTGAGGGTATTTTTGTAATGGAGTTGGGGCATATGAGGGTATTTATGGAATATATATTTTAGTTTAGAATGGAATGGCTTTCCATTGGTTTTTGGATGGAATGCCCATTCCACCAAAATGGTGGAATCCTCATTCCATTGCATTTTAACAAACCAAACGAACGGAATGACTTTCTTTCCATTCCATCCAACCAAACATAGCTTATAGGAGACTCGTGACATCAGTTGTAATAAGCATGATTTGGAATACAACTCTCACTACATGGGAGATATTTCTCAACATGCATCTTGCAATTTAATGAACAAATATAAGACTCAGATTACTAATTTATATGGGTAATTAGATTATTAGTGTGTCTCTTAGTATGAAACAAGAGGGTGCAAAATAAATAAACAATTTTTTATAAATTATTTTTTTGAATTTTTTAAAAGTTATTTTTATATATTTATTAAATCATATATATTTATAATATATATTATATTATTATTTTAAATAATATATTTATTAAATAATATATATTATATGTTTATATTATATAAATATATTATTATATATATTGTTTAACAACGGAATGGAATTGAGTTAACTGTATTTTTACCAAAATACCCCTAATTATAAAACATTCATAATATATAATATAAAATACATATATATTATATATAATACATAATATATATATATATATATATATTATATAATATATGTAATAATATATAATATTTATAATAATATAATATATATAACATATATTATATATAATAATATAATAGTATATATATAAAAATTGTCTTTCTTGACAATTTTGGAAAGGAGGGTATTTTTGGAATGGAGTTGGGGCATATGAGGCCATGAGGGTATTTATGAAATATAAATTTTAGTTTGGAATGGAATAGGCATTCCATTGGTTTTTTGATGGAATGGCGGTGGGTGGCCGGTGGCGGTAGCGGGCTGTGTTCCAGCGGTGAGGGAGGTGGTTATTATAAATATAAAAAATGTTATTAAAATATTATAATTAAATATTAAATAATGAAAATTAAAAATTTAAAAAAAAAATTAAAAAAACTTATAATTTATGACAGTTTTTTAAAACTATCATAAAATAACTGTCATCTATGAAGGTTTTTCTAGTAGTGAAATTAATGTTTAATTGCTTTATATAGAGAATATTGAACCATTTCCATATTGTATCACAAAAACCAAAAATAAACAAACAGACAGTTACTTTTCATCCTCCAATAAAAATTGTAAAAGTATCCTCACAAAAACTATGAAAATCTACAGATCAGCTTCAACGAAAATACAATCAAAGGAGATGAGTTGCATGTTCGTTTCGTCTATTCAAGTTTATATAGGTTTCCGATATATATATATATTAAAGTCAGTACATCCTGATATAACTTTATGAGAATATTGAATGTGAACCACTAGTTTTACATGATTTAACTCAAGTGTGTATGCACTTGTCAAAGCTTCTCCATAATAAATGGCTCACATTCAATATCCTAATGAAGTTATATTAGGACGTCCTGACTAGATCAGGACTGTATTTATATATATATATATATATATATATATATATATATAGTCTTTCTACTGTCAGTTCGTTTAGATATAAATATATATATATTTATGAAGCTGATTTTGGGTGTGGGAGGCCTATATGCACTACAAGAAAAAAAGGCCTATTGGGACGAAAATCTATTGGGACGTTTTTTTTTCGTCCCAATAGGAGGTCTATTGGGACGAAACATATTTCGTCCCAATAGGCATCCTATTGGGACGAATTCTATATTTCGTCCCAATAGACATCCTATTGGGACGAAAAAAAGTTCGTCCCTAAAGGTCTTACCATCTTGGACATAATTCGTCCCAATAGACATTCTATTGGGACGAATATTTATTTCGTCCCAATAGAATGTCTATTGGGACATAATTCGTCCCAATAGACATTCTATTTGGACGAATATTTATTTCGTCCCAATAAAATGTCTATTGGTACAATTTTTGTCTAATGTGGTAAGGTTTTTAGGGACGAATTATTTTCGTCCCAATAGGATATCTATTAGGACGAAATATATAATTTGTCCCAATAGACTGCCTATTGGGACGAATGTATTTCGTCTAATGTGGTAAGGCTTTTAGGGACGAATTATTTTCGTCCCAATAGGATGTCTATTGGGACGAAATACATAATTCGTCCCAATAGACTGCCTATTGTGACGAATGTATTTCGTCCCAATAGGTTTTCTTTTTATTTAAAATTATAATGGTTAATAAATTTTGTTGACCTTTAGGGACGAATTTCTTTCGTCCCAATAGGATATCTATTGGGACAAAATACATAATTTGTCCCAATAGACTGCCTATTGGGACGAAATAAATTTCGTCTCAAAAGGTTTTCTTTTTATTTAAAATAATAATAATTAATTAATTTTGTTGAAAATTCTTGATTTATTTTTTTTGAAGTTTTTTCCTTAAAGATAGATTAATAATTAAATTACCATATAAATTAGAAAATGATGCAATATGGATCATTTTGTTTGTCCAAACTGGTTCTCTATCGAGATGAATTTTGTTTTTTCCTAATAAGTTCTTCATAAGGATCAATAACTATTAGTTTTGAAAGATTTTCTATTATTTTTTAAAAAAGAAACTAAACCGTTGGAATCGGAACCGAACTGTTGAAACCGAAACCGTTGGTTCCGAATAAAAAATCGAAACTTGAAAATGATGGAAAATGCCACATTTTTAAAGTGTTTTTGTAAGAAAGTCACCACTTTAATAACTTAAGTTTAAAAGGCACCTATTATGGTGAACGGACAAAAATGCCCTTACTTTACACACATTCTCTTACTTTGAAGTTTTTATTTTTTATTTTTTTTATTATTCTTTCATCTTCTTCATAGAGGTTTGTTTAACAGATCTCTAATGGAGGTTGAATATTATTGGATAATTAGTTTAGTGGCGCTACGGAGATTTTTTTTGTTTTGAATCTTCCATTATTGAGCCTTTTCATTTTATTCTTCAAGTATTTTGTAAACCGGAATTGGAAATCGAAACCGTTGGTTCCAAATTGAAAACCGGAGTCATGTTTAATTCCGAGTACGATTAACAATTGACCATTTGATCTGACAATATATGATTTGAACAAAATAGTTTAATTAAATGTTATAATAAATGTTTTTTAATATCAATTTGTTTATCATATAAAAATAAAATTTAAGTTAGTGGAATCAATCTACAAATAATATTTTGATCGAAAAATAATTAATAAAAAATTAAAAAGAAGTAGAGGTTATATATAAACATTATGCTTTTGTTATCACAAACAAAGAAGTAGCAAAGTGGTTGGGCATGTGTGGGTGGGTGTGGGTGTGTGTGTGCAGGGTTCGACTCACCTTGAGGACAACAATTAAAATTGATTTGTGTGGGTGGCTGAAGCAACAGTTTTCTATTTATTTATTTTTTAATTTTTTTAATTTTTTTAATTTTTTTAATTTTTTTAATTTCGTCACTATGGGTGCGTTTGGCACGGACATGGGACGGGACAGGACAGGACGAGACATGACATGTTGTTCTATATTGTGTTTGGAAGGCTTGGGACAGAACTGTGGACCGTACTATTATGTGTTTGGTTTGGCTGGGACAGGACAGGACAAGAGGTTCAAATGACCAGAGTACCCCTCTTATATATAAAACAACATATATTATAATATTACAATTTAATATATAATAATATCAAATAATATATATATATATAATATTAAATAATAAAATATATAATATATATTATTATATATTAATATAGAATATTACATGTATTATATATAGTAATATAATATATTATATTATTATATATAATAATATAATATAAGATATATATAGATATATATAATATTAAATATTAGTACATATAAAAAATATAATATATATTATATAATGTATATAATATATATATATATATATATATTACATTATAAGTATATATATATATAATATTAAATATTATTACATGTATAATAATATATATATATATATATATTTTATTATTACCTACGTAATAATATTTAATATATTATATATTATTATATATAATAATAAAATATAATATATATTTTATATTTATATTACATATTTATTTTATATAATATATATATTATAATATATATCATATATATATATATATAAATATTATGTGTTAATATATATATATAGTATAATATATACATATTATTATAATATATATATTAATAATACATATATATATATATATATATATATTATAATAATATATTTATATAATAATAATAATAATAATAATAATAATAATAATAATAATAATAATGTGTAATATATCATATATATATATATATACTATATATTATTATATTTAATAATATATATATATATATATATCATATATATTATGTGTTAATACATATATATATATATATATTATAATAATATATTTATATAATAATAATAATAATAATAATAATAATAATAATAATAATAATGTTTAATATATCATATATATATATATATATGATATATTGAATATTATTATATATTATATATAATAATATGTTTTTATATATTATATATTATTATATATAATAATATAATATAATATATTATTATATAATATATATAATATATATAATATTATATATGTAATTATTATATAGGTGATATTTTTGTAATATTTTGAAATGGTGAGGGCAAAATTGTCTTTTCCAGACTTGTCCCATGCATGGGACAAGTCTGGCCTAGGGTCTGAGGTGGGACAATTTTTGGTGAATTTTGTCCCACCTTGTCCCGTCCCGTCCCGTCCCAAGCTATTGGCGCGCCAAACGCAGGACAAGGGAAAATAGTCCCGTCCTGTCCCGCGTACCAAACGCACCCTATAGGATACCTAAAGGGACGAAAAATTATCTAAAGGGACGAAATATTTCGTCCCTACAGGTTGTCAAAGGGGACGAAAATACAATTCGTCCCTACAAGTTGTCTATTGGGACGAATATTTTCGTCCCTATACCTTATCAATTGGGACGAACAAAAATCGTCCCTATAGGTAGTTTTAAGGGACGAATTTTAATTTTCGTCCCAAAGAAGCTATTGCGACAAACTTGAGGCGACGGAATTTGGGACGAATAAAATTCGTCCCCAATAGACCTATTGGGACGTTTTTTGGGCTATTGGGACGAAAAAAAAATCGACCCAATAGCCCTTTTTTTTTTGTAGTGATGGGTCACTTTTAGTGGCTTGCCTGATTCGAATGTTATTGTTTTCGTAGACACCAAAAATGGATATAGCACAGACACAAAAAATGGATATAGAATAGAAGCTTGTGTTAACTTGACAGAGGAAGCCATAGCCAAATTCAAAAGCGATAAAGAGCTGCTCACATATGCTACCACAACCTCAAATTAATTTCATGATTTTCTGTATTTGATTCTTCATATGGAGAGATGCTTCGGTACCTCTGGCGCAAGAGGTAAGTTGGCACACCGAACCAGTACATTTTGACTACATTAAATTTTACAAAAATATTGGTAGGGTGTGCCAAGATCACCTTTTGCGCTGGAGGTACTGAAGCATCTCACCTTAATATGATGGTGTTGTATTTCAGTTAATTTATGAAATAAATATTTATGTATTTGGCAGGCTTTTGATGAAGTACATGGTTTTTTTTAGCAAACAAAACTATTATATTAGAATAGAAGAAATATAGTCATTTACAAGATTCTTATATTAAAAAAAATGTAATAATAAAGATAGTAAGTTTCTAGTAAAAAAAAAATAAATCTTAATTTATGATTTGTATGTAAACAATTTATAGTAAACACTGTAATCACAAATTAATAATTAAGTTCATTTTTCTCATTGCAATCCTTGATTAATCAGCGCGCCATTGATCCTATAATGACAGGTAACAGGTTAGCTGAAATTTCTTACATTTTCTTTAACGGCAAGGCAAGCTTTATTAGAAAGCCAAAAAAGTAAAACGACACAACAAAGCGGGCCAAGAAAACAAACAGACCAAAGCTAGCCCAAGAACAATCAAAACCGAAAACCAAAAGGCCCCAGAAAAACAACCAGCCTAAAGAAGAAGAAAAACAAAAGTGAAAAACAAGACAAAGGAAGGCCCAACAAAAGCGCAGCCCACACCAAAAAAAAGTCCACGATCACAAAACAAAATGGCCCACTACACATAGCAAGACCAAAACCAAACAAACAGAGCAGTTGAGAAAAACCCTAAGACAAACTCTAGATTAGCAGCGACTAAAACAAAAACGCACCAAAACGAGAAGAAGCAGCATCAGTCATAGCTCAACTTCAACAAGTCTCTGCCAATGCTAGAACCTCTCTTAGCTAGCATGTCTTCAAATGAATTAGTCGATCTTGGATTAAGAATAGCCACATGTGTTGGAATGAAAAATGTAGGATTTTAGATGAGATGTTTAATATTATTATGAAAATAAATAAAACTCTCCTCTGATCTCCACTATTTTTATTCAAACTTTTCCACCCCTTCCCCTCTACTTGCCACCTAGCCTTGCCTTGCCACCTTTATTTTATTTTATTTTATTTATTTATTTATTTTTTAATTATAAATATCCTCTCAACTTAACTGATAGAAATATTTGGGCCTCTTGGGCTTGGGTAAATTGCTAGGACTGGACCTTACAGTGTCTCGTATTTACTCTTCTGTTTGTATTTCATAATTATGGCCTATTGAATGAGTCGACAAGAGTAATACGCAAAATCAACAAGGATTTTGTGAAAAAATTGCAGGATGGCAAACTTGACTCCCCTATTGTCTTGGAAACCAAATTACCAAAATATATTCAAAGAAGGAATGCCATGTATGACGTTCGTGCAAGTTTGTGCAAAGATGGTTCATTTCACATGTTCAAGTTTGTGCAAGTTTCCTATGTATGAAGCTGATTTTGGGTGGGGAGGCCTATATGGTTCGCTTTTGGTGGGTTGCCTAATAGGAACGCTATTATTTTAGTACTTAAAACATCAAAAATGGAGATGAAATAGAAGCAATATGGCCAAATTGGAAACCGATAAAGAGATGCTCACTTATGCTTCCCAACCTCATGCGCTGATGATATATTTTTGGATTTATGGATCAGTCGTCGACAGTGAATTAATATTGTCTCTCCTCAGGGTGTCCTAATCATATATTTGAGTTTGTCATGTTCTCAGAATAAGCTTTCAATATGGCAGAGTTTCTCTGTTTTTAAGTATTTCAGTTAATTTATCAAATAAATTTGAAGTATGCAAGTGCAACCAGCTTTTAAATTTGTTTTATTTTGCAATTTGTGGATTATACAATGGAAGTCTTGATCAAAGAATTAAAAAAGGGAGGAGATCATATGTTAGGAATATAAAAGCTCAAGGGGGGAGAGAGAGAGAGTTTGTAACACTGAAGTTGAACTTTGTCTACGAAATATGGAAATGTTGACGAGACCAATAAAATTATTGATTGGGGTTGATAAATTAAATCTTTCCTATAATTTAACGTATTCTTAATGAAAAATTATCATAGGAAGCATACTGTACTTTTGCTGCTGGCTTGCATGCATACATACTTGGTCAACATTTTGAACTTGATAATAATAATAATAATAAAAGAATTAAATCAGTATCGATTAATAAAAGACGAATTAAAGAGAAACCCAAATTTATCATCTTAATTTGATGATCTATAGCTGAGTTTTTACAACTATAATACCTATTTACACCTCCAAAACCATTTCCCAACACAATTAAGAAACAGAGGCTGCACCAAATCTTGCGATAAGACGATCAGGGAAAACTGGCGGTGCATGAGCAACATGATCGGCAAAATCCATTTCGCTTAACGTACACCGGCCTCTGCCACGTCCAGGAATGAACGTGCACGGATTGCCGCCAGCTGGTGGCACTGGACCCTTTTGAAGAGATTGGACGATCAGCAGACTCTTCCGATCTAACCATTGAAACTCTTCTCCTAATAATGGCCTCATCGCCATTGTTTCAATAGCAGAAAGTGACAGAGAAATTAAAATGGTTGAAATGAGTATCACTTGGAAATTTCTACAAAAACCCATTTGAGACATGAAATGAAAAAGACAAATTAGCTTGTTGTACTGTGTGTACAAATGTTGTTAATTAGGACCCAAAAAATATACAAACAATATTGAATTTCTAGTGTTTTATGATTAATGATATACGTGACAAAGGATGGAATATATATATACACAATATTTCCTGTGTTGACTTAAAAAGCCGTGGTTTGTAAGGATCAAAGACACGGACCCTTATCAACTTGAACAACAAAGTATATATGTAAACGAGGTTGAATTAGTCAGTGGTAGGTATATGTGGGTGACTACTTTTTTTTTTGAAAAGTATGTGGGTGACTACTGACTAGAGACTTTTATGATGACTTGACCCGTTAAACCCTTCCTTGGTGTGTTATGTGTTGGATTACTTGGGAACAAAATTGATCACTTTTGTAATGAATCTAGAACTAGAAATATATATTTTTCCAATGCCTTCATATTTAATAAAATCAGGATAAATAGTTCTAGTACTTAAAATATTCTCAAATTTTATTCATAAGTATATTTCATTAAACTTATCATTCACAAAAAAAAAATTCAGATCAAAATTCATAAAAATCAATGTGACTTTATCAAGGTTCTTACCAAAATTAAAGTAAAGGATCTCTCACTTGATAATTACTATATATATATATATATATATATATATATATATATATATGAATTGTGAATTATCAAAAAAAAAAAAAAAAAAAATGTATTGCCGCACAAAAAAATTTGTGAACTAAAGAAGTCATGTTTCTTTTTTGTACACAACGGTATTTTGGTAATCAACTTTGTATAAATTTGATTCTATTTTTAATTCTTAAAAAATTAGTAAACATTGTAATGGAATTTACCTTAGGCCTCCATTCCTTTTCCGGTGAAATTTGATTCAAATTCCCTTCATTCCTAAATAGTATACACGCCTTGTAATTTAAATGAAGTAATTAAATAAAAGTAAATTATGTAATCTAACGATAACTCAACAAGTCATTTCTTTTTTAATTGGGTTTCAAAAGAAATGTTGGAAAGAGGATAAGAAATAGAGCACTGAGCACCCACCACGGTGTATTAAGAAACAAAAAAGGTATGTTTGGATGTTGAGTTCTAGATTTAAATAAAAATAATAATTTAAATTAACCCCTACCCAAAATTAACAGAGTTCTTAAAATTTACCACGTTTTTGGGCTTGTTTTATGGGTAGTAAAGACGGATTAGTAATCATATAGGTGTGATGCGGTCAACCTAAATTGTAATTGTATTTGTAAATAGTGGATTTGAGGGTTCAAATGACAATTATGCCCGTGAGTTTTTCACCCTTTTGGGGTTTTCTCACGTAAAACAAATCATTGTGTCATTTAGATTTATTCCACACTTATTTTACATAATGATTTGTATTAGAGATTATGGGTGTTTGCAATTAATATTGACTAACCGAAATAGTTGGCAATTAATTTGGTTAAAACCTATTCCCCCCTAGGTTTATTTAGACACTTAATATATATATATACATATATTCAACAAACAATAGAAGCATTATTCTAGCGGGTGATCTGATTGGTTTGAAGAAGCAAGCGGTCTTTTACAATGTCTACGGCTCGAATGTTAAGAGCGAAAGACAAGTTCTGTGGGGCTATTTAATCAGCTCTCAGGCGGCACTTTCTATGCCGTGGTGCTTGAGGGGAGATTTCAATGCGATTCTTGATTCGTCGGAAAAAATAGGAGGAGATTGCAATAAACTTACGGTAAGGAATTTCAATGCCTTCTTGTTGAGAGCGAAAGTGTTAGATCTCCCTTTTCAGGGTATGTCTTTTACTTGGACGAATTTCAGAGAAAGAGCTTCATGGTCTCGTTTGGACCATTTCCTCATTTCCCCTACCATGTTATCTTGGTTCCCTAACATGGTGCAAAGGGGTCTTTCTAGAGGTTTATCAGATCACAATGCCATCTCTTTCAGTGAGTCTAAGATGGATTGGGGACCCTGGCCTTTTCGTTTTTTAGATGGTTGGTTGGAGGATAGAAGCATGATAGCTGATGCTTTGGGAGGATGGAAAAGCTGTAATGCAAAGGGGTCTAAAGGCTTTGTGTTGGCTGCAAAGACTAGAGCTGTTAAGTATAGATTGAAGAACTGGATCCACTTCAAGAAATTGAAAAAGACTAATTTACAGGTTTATGAAGATAAATTAGCCTTGGTAGAGAAGCAGGCAACATCTATTGGGTGGTCTCCGGTTTTAAGAGAAGAGCGCCTGAGTCTCCTTGTTGCTTTATGGAAGGGTATGTGGCTGGAGGAGCAAAAATGGAGGCAGAATTTCAGGATTAGGTGGCTGTTAGAGTGAGACAAAAATACGAAATTTTATCACAGTATTTGCAACAACAGAAAGAGGAACAACCTAATTGGATCAATGGCTTTTAATTGTGCGGTTTGCGGAGTTTTCAATTACTTCAAAAATTAGTATACGAAAATAATAACTAATAGACCGAAAATTGTTGGACTTGGCTATAGGAAAATTTCGGCAGAAGACAGTGAAAATAAATATAAATGAGTCCTAATATAATCTAAAGGGAGAGTGAATAGATTTTAAACCCTTTTTACCGATTTTCGTGATTAGTCCAATTTACGAAAATACCCATATCTAGTCAAAAGATAAAATCAAGTGTAATAAATGAGAAATATAAATGACACGTGATTTTTATGTAGAAACCCACACAGGGAAAAACCACGGGCTGTTATATGCGCCACACATGAACCTCAATCCACTAATTGTAATGGTAATTACAACCTAGGTTGACCACGTCTAACCTTATACGGTTACTAATCCACCACTACTACCCGTAAGCCTTCAAAAGTGAATCTAGTCCCTTGCTTGCAAACTACCAAAGGATAAATACAAGTTTTGTCTCTCAAAGAGAAGAGATAAACAACCTAAAGTGAATATATGCAATATTCAATGAGCAAAAATGCAAGGTTAAACATTTAAGCTTATCTAGGCATGGATGAACATGTTAAATACATTCCTAGATATCATGTAGCTATATGACATGCATACAACTTAGCTAAATATGCAAATCAATGACTATATGCAATAGCTATCACAAACAACTCACAAAACACAATAAAAAGGCTATCTTGAAACTAGTCAAGTAATAAAGATTCAATCTTGAAACTAGTCAAGTCATAAATTACCTATCTTGTAAAGCAAGAACATGTGAAGAGATGAATATAATGTTCTAACTACAAGTCATGTGATTAATAAAGAAAACCCATGAAGAATCATACCTAGAAGATGCTAGATAATGAATGAATCTTGAATGCAAGATGGGTTTTTTGTTTTGATTTGGAAATATCAAATCTTGGTTGCTTTTGGTTGAAGACACTCTCAAACTTTCTCTCTAGTTGATTTGAAACTCAAAACCTTAAAAGAGACTAGAGAAAAGGATATATTAATAGTGAGTGTGTGAGGAATGTGAAAGGTCACGTTTTTAAAAACTGATCTATCGTTGACCGCTGTCGGTACCGCTGTGAAAGCCACAACGGTCACAGCAGCAGTACATACTGCACACAATACCGCTGTGGAAATAGGCAGCGGTCACAAAAGTGGTATAGGGAGCGTGTCAGTCTATCTGAGAGGTGCTGCGAAAACCGGCAGCGGTCATGGGAGCGCTTTAGAGAGCGTGTTACACTGTCTAGAAAGCGTTCCCTCTGCCGCTGCAAAAACCCACAGCGATCTACGCAGCTGTAGCCAGTCAACCATCAACACTAAGAAGAAAAACATGCAATTTTCAAGCTAGTAGACAAGGCAATGATCAAATAAAATACAATGGAGAGATCATGCATGAAAAAAAACACATGTGCACAAACTAGAAACACACAACAAGATATAAGACAAGTAAATGCATGAGATGTGTGTGTGTGCAAACTAAATCTCTTCAATTAAAAGTCAAGACAAGTAAACTACTTTCCTTGAAGCTCTTAACGACCACAATGAGGTCCTTTGACATTTGATGATGATTTCTTCAATCCTAAGCTACCCTTACATATTTGAACCCCATTGTGGTTTTGTCACCGAAATAAGCCAATCAAAAGTGAGGCACTTACAATCTCCCCCTTTGGCTATTTCATGACAAAACCCAACACTCACATCGTAACCTCACAAAAACAAAAAAATGGTTGGTCAACAAAAATTTTCTACATTACAATAAAGCCCTAGTCTAAGTCTTGAACATCTTTAAGTCAATTCTAAGCTTGTAGAAAAAATCCAACCTACACAATCAACAAGAAAGATACCTTCCAAGAGCAAGTGTGTGAGAGGAGCTTAATAAGAGTGAATTGCAATTGCAAAAGAAAAACAATTAAAAAATAATAATCATGCAATGCAATGAAACTCCCCTTAAATGAAAGATCCTAGAAAAAAAGGGTTACTTTCTCTCAACTCCCCCTAAATGCAATGCCAAAAATGGCACATATTCTCCCCAACCTTACTCCCCCTTTTGTCATGAGATAGGCAAAGGGAGTCTCCCCTACTAGGTAAGCATAAGCAAGGAGTGCTTGTAGCACAAACACATATGCATAATTAAATAAGCAACTTTATGCAACTCAATTAAGTAAGAGAGATTCAAGGAGTTTTATTCTAAGAAAATGTGTGACAAAGATGCTTTGCATGCAAGACATGTTGCATTCAAGTCCAAAAACAATGGTATTTGGCAAAGCCAACAACAAAGGTTTCCAATAGAATTCAAACCAATTTCACCATTTGTCATGGAAAAAGCAAGGATATAGAGATTAAGCATTTCAATTTAAAGAGCAACTATATCCAATTTTATAAACAAAACAAGACATGAGCGACTTTGCACCCTATTTGATTTTTCCGGGTGAGATACTCGTATGATAGTAGCCTTGTTCTACCAATAAAGAAAGAGAGACTTTGGATTTTAAGATCCTTATTTATTTGAGTCTCAATATTGCTTTTGCACACATTAATTTGCATTCAAGATTTTACAATTAAGCATATCACTTTTCATTTCACACTTTTTTATTTTAAGCATGTCATTTAAAGAGAATCATCATGTCATGGAGATCAATTAAAGATCATTCAACAAGTACTTCCAAAGTACATCTCTTATTCCAAAAATGTATGTTTAAGCATAAATATAACATGAATTGCAAGCAACGCAATATAGCACACTTAATAAGAAAAATACATATAAGCATGTACAACCAATCATCTCAAGCAATTAAATAAGAGGCATAAAATTTTTCAATGAAGCACAATGCATGATCATGCAACTTTGCTCTCTTTTCTTAAGCTCCTCATACGGGGTCAAGACATACCATTTCAACCCAAGTGGCAAATCCCAATAGACTTGCTAAGGTTCCCAAATCTAAGAGTGTCTAAGGGTTTTGTGAACAAATCCACTAGTTGGTCATTTGCCCATTTTCCTTAAGAATAGAGCAATCAACCTTGCTAAACATAACCGAAAGCTCTTTATCACTCAAGTGTGATATGCTAAAAAGATTGGCTTGCAAGCCATCTACATAAAAAGTATTGGGCATGGAGAGTAAATCAGGAATAGATATATTACCTTTCATAATGACCTTTTTTTTTGATCCATCACCAAAGGTGATAAATCCACCATCCTACATCACAAGAATTTTAAAGAAATTCTTGTTTCCGATCATGTGCCTAGAACACTTACTATCAAGGTACCAAGTGTTAGAGGCATTTGCTTTCAAGGCAACTTGGGCCACATAGCAATAATATTCATCATTTCTATTCATCCTAGAAGCAACATGGTCATTCCTAGGAGCCATAGGTCCATTAGCTCTAAGTTTCCTTGGTGTATGCATTGTGGCTCTTCTAAGCATATTTTTCTCAATCATGCTTTCCCTTCTACACAATTTAATATACTTAAAGCAATTATACCTAATGTGGCCTTCAATTCCACAAAAATGGCAAGTAGGAGTAAAATAAGAGTTCATACCATAGCCTTGTGCAAGCATTTATGGCCTCCTTCTATTTTGAGTTGCTCTTGGATGTTGAGGCAACTCTCTCATTTGTGGTTGAGCTAAGTTGGCATGCCTTCTAAGTTGAGCATGAAAGACCCCATGTTGAGCTTGTGAGATCCTTGGTTGTGGAGGTTTTGGTTGTGGGGATCTTGGTTGTGAAGCTCTTGCTTGTGGTGGTAGAGCTCTTATTGGAATCCTTGCTTTAGCTTACTTTGAGGATTCACCAACTTCTACCTATTTGGTTGATTGTTGAGGGGTTTGAGCACTTTCAATTTCTTTGCTCTTGACAAATGTTGTCTTCTTCAAGGATGTGGTCTCCATTTCTTTCACATATCCTAACCCCTTCTTGTCACTAGGACTTTTCTCACAAGATAGCATCTTGTCAAGTTTCTCGATTCCGAAAGTCATCTTAGCAATCAACCCTCTTGCTTCCATAAGCTCTTTCCTCAAACTTTCTTCACTCTTTTTGGCCAAGACTAACTCCATCTTCAACCCTTCTTCCATCTCTTTTGCTTTACTCATTTTCATACTTAAATGAGTCACCTTGGAAGTCAATTCAAGCTTCTCCCCTTTCAACTTTTGTATCTCCTTTTTCTTCTTCAATCTTGAGTTCTTAAAGAATCATAGTCCATTTCTTCATCAAACTCAAAAAAACAAAAATAGCCCACCATGCACATGATTTTTGTTTTTTTTTTTTAAAGGCCTACTAGTGGAAACTCAATCCATAAATGACTTTAAAAATGACCCATCATACACATAATTTTTTATTTTTTTTAAAAGGCCCACTAATGAAAACCCATTTCTCATTCATACAACAACAACATTGGATCTAAGGTAGCGGTAGGTTGAATCCTACCGACACTCTTGTTGGAGAATTTTTTAAGTACTGCAACTATTTTTCTTGAATTTTCATATATTTCGCCCATTTTCGAATGCCTTCATATTTAACAAAATCGGGATAAATAGTTGTAATGCTTGAAAAATTATTAAATTTTATTAATAGGTAGATTTCATTGAACTAATCATCCACAAAAAAATTCGGATCAAAATTCATAGAAATCAACGTGATTTCATCAATGTCCTTATTGAAATTAAAATAAGGGACCCCTTATAAGAGAACCACTATATATATTTATATATATATATATGTACTTTGACTCAAAGTATATGCATTTGTCAAAACTTCTCCATAATCTATAGTCCACATTCTTCGTCTTGATATATTTTATATCAGGACAAACTGATAGTAGAAAGACTATATATATATATAGTCTTTCTACTATCAGTTCATCCTGATATATTTTATATCAGGATGAAGAATGTGGATCATAGATTATGGAGAAGTTTTGACAAGTGCATACGAGTTAAAGTATGTAAATCTAATGGTTCACATTTTTTGTCCTGATATATTTTATATAAGGACGAACCGACAATAGAAAAATTGTATGTATATATATATATGAAATATTACACAGTTACATAAATTCGAGGTTTTTTTTGGAAGAGGAGTGAGGACTCGAACCCGTATCCTTGTGGTGTAGGTGTGAGAGATTTTAACATCGAACCAACCTCATCTCGTTGGCTATAATTATATTAATGTGACACAACATATTTGACAAAATTTATTACAATACACATAAATCAATAGTTCAATACATACATCCATCTATAGTAAAAGTGGTTGAACACTTCTCTTTTACTGATATATTTTATATCAGGACGAACTGACAGTAGAAAGACTATATATATATATATATATATATATATATATATATATATATATTTGAAGTATTACACAATTACATAAATTCGAGGTTTTTTTGAAGAGGAGGGAGGACTCGAATCCGCAACTTCGTGGTGTAGGTGCGAGGGATTTTAACATCGGACTAACCTCATCTCGTCGACTATAGTTATATTAATGTGACACAACATATTTGACAATTTATTTCAATACACATAAATCAATAGTTCAATACATACAGCCATATGTAGTAAAAGTGGTTGAACACTTCTCCTTTACTTGGATAATATATAGGGGAATGCTATCTACTTTTCCCATTTGCCTTTTCCATTTACCTTTCCCACTCATTGTTTGACACGTGTACACTTTTTCATTTAATAAAAAGCTCTCACTTTTTGCTACAAAGCTTGTTTACATATTTACCCTTGATGGTTGCTTTTATCATTTCATTAATAAAGGGTAAAGACGTAAACAAGCTTTGTAGCAAAAAGTGAGAGCTTTTTATTAAATGAAAAAGTGTACACATGTCAAACAATGAGTGGGAAAGGTAAATGGGAAAGGTAGATAGCATTCCCCTAATATATATAGATTCGAGTATCACATTTACTCATCAAATTGGGAATACCCACAGCAAGAAATAAATGCGAAGAAAATAAAATAAATGTCATGCAAGACACACAGCAAGAAATTAACACGAGTTGCATGCACCTCTATAAAATAAACACATTTATAGAGCTGACACATGATTGGTTTTTTAAGAATTGAATTTAATGAGAAGATGGATATTATTTATATGTGCATGAATTTCGGCAAACTTTTTGTACAACCAAACATTATAGAAAAAAAATAAATAATAATAATTAAGATGACACATGAATGGTTTTTTAAGAATTCAATTTAATGAGAAGATGGATATTAATTATTTGTGCATGAATTTCGGCAAAAATTTTGTACAACCAAACATTATGGGAAAAAAAAAAAAGGGAAGTTATCATTTTCCCGCCTGAAGTTTGCCATATTAGATAAACTGGTCCCTCTAGTTTTAATAATGGCCAATTAACCCCCTAAAACTCTAAATATTGGTCATTTTGCCTTTTCTGTCAAGTTTTCCATCCAAAATCCCTTTGACCATTAATTTAAAAATAAAACGCCCCCACCACAGATTGAACCTTTGACCTTGTGGTTAAGAGCCACACACTCTAACCAACTAAACTACACCAACTCATTGTTGGAAGATTGTCGAATTAAATGTGTGTGTGTTTATATATATATATATAGTTATATAATTTGTTTAAAATAATTTAATTCTGATTATATAATTTAAAATAAACTCATATTTAATAATAATATATATAAATAGATTTATAAAAAAGAAAAAGAAAATAAGAAAACATAAGGGAAAAAAATTAAATTAAAAAAAAGAGAGGAAATTTTGTTTAATTATTTTTCTTTCTTTCTTTCTTTCTTTCTTTTTTTGTTTAATTTGTTTCCCTTTTCAATTTATGGTTTTTGATTTTTTGGGTTTTTTATCAAATTGAAATAATATATTTTTTGAAAAGGAAAAAAAAGAAAAAAAAAAGAAAAAAAAAAAAAAAGAAAGAAAGAAAGAAAAAAAGAAAAAACAATATGGGCTTTGATTTTCTGGATTTTTTGAGTTTCTTTTTGTTTTCTTATTTTCTTTCACTTTTTCATAAATTTTTTTTTTTGTATATTATTATTAAATATGATTTTATTTTAAATTATATATATAAGTTTATTTTAAATTATATAAACAGATTTTAATTATTTTAAACAAAGTATATATATACATTTAAATCGACAATCCTTCAACAATGAGTTGGAGTAGCTCAGTTGGTTAGAGCTTGTGGCTCTTAACCAAAAAACCACAAGGTTAAAGGTTTAATCCTTGATGGAGGTGTTTTAAAATTTTCATTAATGGTCAAAGGGATTTTGGATGGAAATCTCGACAGAAGGGGCAAAATAACCAATATTTTGGGTTTCAGAGGGTTGACTGGCCATTACTGAAACTAGAGGGACCGGTTTATCTAATATGGTAAACCTCAGGGGGAAAAATGATAATTTCCCAAAAAACAATATCAGTGTTAAAAGTATCTCCAAAAAACTCTTCTATTTTCACTCTTCAAATGTCTATTTGTGGTAATTTGAGGAGTGAAAAAATGAATGTCTATGAAAAAAGAAGAACCCTTCCAAAGACTGTTCAATTAGAATTAGATTTATATTATTTTAATGAAAGCACTCAAATTTCCCCCTTCCCACCAACAAATCTAATTACCCTCCATTATTTTCAAGTTAGAAATAATAACTTTTCAAATACACTAGTTTCATACATGTGAAACTAGTATTATTTTTAGGTGGATACGAAAATCATTTGAATGACCTTCCAAATTATTAATATATTATTATTAAATATTCAATATTAGTCTCATTTTAAAGATCTAGATGAGATATTTCTAATGGTATAATTTTTATGATGATAAAATTTATAAATTAAAACTTATTATATATTAATTAAATTTAATTAAAAATATAAAAATGATATAGATGTCAAATATTAATGATGATGTGATATAAAAAATAATACAATAATAATTGAAGAGGGAGGAGTTGCTCTTCAATATCAAAGAGAGAAAAACAAAATCTTATTTGAAGAATCTTATTTGAAGAATCTCATTTGAAGAGTTTGTTGGAGTCAAATATGTTGATGTGGCTCGTTTGACTTTAAAAAATATCTTATTTGAATAGTCATTTGGAGATTCTCTTACTGTATATATATTGGTTCTCTCATAAGGGATCCCTTATTTTAATTTCGGTAAGGACTTTGATGAAATTACATCCATTTTATGAATTTTGATCTAAATTTGTTTGTGGATGACATATTCAATGAAATTTACCTATGCATAAAATTTGAGAAATTTTCAATCACTACCAATATTTTTCTTGAATTTTCCTATATTTCGCCCATTTTCTGATGCCATCATATTTAACAAAATTGGGATAAATAGTTGTAATACTTGAAAAATTATTAAATTTTATTAATAGATAGATTTTATTGAACCTATCATCCACACACCAAAAAAAAAAAAAAAAAAGGGATCAAAATTCATAGAAATCGGCATGATTTCATCAAGGTCTTTATCGAAATTAAAATAAGGGATCTCTTATGAGAGAACCACCTACATACATACATATATATATATGAAGTATTTTACAATTACATAATTTTAGGGTTTTTTGAAGAGGAGGGAGGTCTCGAACCTGCAACCTCGTGGTGCAGGTGTGAGGGATTTTAACACCGAACCAACCTTATCTCGTCGATTATAGTTATATTAATGTGACACAATATATTTGACAAAATTTATTTCAGCAGCGGTGAGTGATATATATATATATATATATATATATATATACAGTCTTTCTATTATCAGTTCGAACTGACAAAAGATATATCAGTTCCTTGTATGTGGGCCATTAGATTTAAAAGATGCTTTGACAAGTGCATGCAACCAAGTCAAAGTATTTAAATTCAATGGCCTATATGTAAGGAACTGATATATCTTTTGTCAGTTCGAACTGATAATAGAAAAATTGTATATATATATATATACAGAAATTCTATCATCAGTTCGAACTGACGATAGTTATATCAGTTCCTTGCATGTGGGCCACTGGATTTAAATACTTTGACTTGGCTGTATGCACTTGTTAGTCAAAGTATTTAAATCCAGTGGCCCACATACAAGGAACTGATATAACTTTTGTCAGTTCGAACTGATAATAAAATTTTTGTATATATATATAGTAACCTTATTATTATTTTTTCCCATAATGCTTGGTTGTACAAAAAGTTTACCGAAATTCATGCACAAATAATTAATATCCACCTTCTCATTAAATTCAGGGTGAAATCCATTTTAGTCCATCTAGTTTGACATATTATACAAACTGATCTTCCGATTTTCAGTATTATCCCGTTAAGTCCTTCTGTTATTATTTCCGTTGAAAAAGTTGTTTCTGACATGGTCAGAGGGTCAAATAACCTTGCTGCTCCTAATTAAAAAATAAAACAAACAATATATATATATATATATATATAATCGAATCAGACCTTCAGACCCATAATTAATTGTATATTAATAATTAAAAAACTAAAAAAAACAATTAAAAAATTAATTTAAAACTAATAATAAAACAAAATTAAAACTAAAAAACAAAGATCATCCAGAATCCTCTTTTCTATCATCAAACACCAAAATCATCTTTTATATCATCAAAACACACCCAACACACTCAAGACATCACATCCCAACACATTACCCATAATCCTCCACCATCAAACACACCAAGAAACCAACACACTAAGAAACCAACAAATTAACAAATTAAGAAATTTTAAAAAATAAAGATTTTTTTAAAAGAAAAACAGAGATCTGGTATCTATTTGGGGGCTGTGTTTGGTGTTGGTGACCTCCAACAGCCGTGACCGTCATGAGGAGCCATAAAAACGAACCTAGATTTGCGCATTGTTGGTCGTCGAGGCGGAAGAGGAAGAGAGGAGGAGGCTGCGGAGGGTCGATGGAGGAGCCGCATGAAGCATCGACGTGGAATAGCTGTGATTTTGGGCAGGAAGCTTGCTGTTGGATTGTGACGTTTGCAGGTGCCAGACAATGTCACCAGTGGAGGCGAAGAGAGTTTGGATCAGTTAGGGTTTCAGGTGGGGAAAAAATTAGATATTTGTTTTGTATTTTTGTTGGGTTTCAAGATTTGCTTTTTAGGTTTGTTTTGGAAGAATTTGAATCAAATTTGAATCAAATGTGATGTGGGATTTCGGTTTGTGTGGTTGCTATTTTGATTTTCTTAGGCTTGTGTGGATCGGTTTGGATCGGAGAGAGATGATTTTTTTTTCTTAGGTTTGTGTGGTTGTTAGAGAGAGAGGAGAGGGATTTCGGTTGATGTTGAACGAAGATGATGATGATGAATCTGGTTGAGAGAGAGGAGAGGGATTTCGGTTAGAGAGAGAGGAGAGTTTGGATCGAAGACGATGATGTTGAATCTGGTTGGATCTGGAAATTGGAAGAGAAGCTCAAGAACATATTGAAGGAAGAGAGATAAAGAGAGAATTGAGAGAAAGTGGAAATCAGATTAAAATGTAATTTGATTTTTTATTTTTGGTAGGGTTTAGTTTGATTTTTATTTTTTTAATTTTATTTTTTAAAATATTGTTTTTTAAAAAAAATCAAATTTTTAATTGTTTTTAATTGAAATTATTAATTTTAACCGTGCTTTTACCATTATACCCTTAATGATCTGATGGAACCCTAACGGAATTGGACGGTAGGGACTGAAATTCGGATTTTTAGAAACTTGAGGGACCTATCAAGATAAAGCTAAAAATCAGGGGACCAGTTTATGTAATAGGTCAAACTCGAGGGACTAAAATGGATTTCACCCTTAAATTCAACTCTTAAACATTTATGTCAGCTCTATAAATGCCCTTTTTTATAGATGTGCATGCAACTCGTGTTAGTTTCTTGCCGTGTGTCTTGTTTTTAGCATCAAGTCAACTTTCAATAAGCGACCTTTTATTTTATTATTTATTTATTTATTTATTTTCAGATTTGCTCTCTGTATTTTACCCATATAATATATGAAGCTTCAGAGAAACCAGAACCACACTCAAATATTTGACCAAATTTATTTCAGCAGGTTGTGTTGGTGGGTTGCACGCAGCTCTCGCACTATATATATAGAAGTTTCATGGCATATATACAGCAGATTTCAGAGGATTGAGTGGTCTTACTCTTATATTCAATATCTCAAACTTTGAGCTACCTCAAAATGGAGATAAATGTTGAAGTGATTTCCACAGAAATAATAAAACCCACCACTTCAACCCACGACCATTACAGTTTTTCCTTTCTTGATCAACATAATCCAACTTGGTCTGTGCCTTTCATCTACTTCTACGGTGTTGATCACAAACCGAGCAAAAATGAGATATCCAACCACCTAAAAACATCATTGTCTCGGGTTTTAAACCATTACTACCCATTAGTTGGAATTGTTAATGAAAACTTCATTGACTGCAAGAATGGTGGAGTGCTTCTTTTTGAGGCTCAAGTCAACTGCCACCTCTCACAATTCCTCCAAAACCAAAATCCTGACAAGTTCGTCAATAAATTTCTCCCCAACGATATCAATAATTTAGTCCTCGCCATCCAACTGAATTTCTTCAACTGTGGTGGTATTGCGATTGGTGTACGTATGTCCCACAAGGTTGCAGACGGTTCGTCTATAACCACATTTATGAAGAATTGGGCTGAAACTGCTCGTAACAGTAATATCAACAATGTTGGTCCAAAAATTGTGGGCACCACTATATTTCCGCCCATGGACAAAACATTTGCTAACCCATCCGAGTATCCTCCTAAAAAGAACGTTTTGTCAAAGCGGTTTATGTTTAGTAATTCAAACATATCTGCTCTCCAAGAAAAATATGTTGCTACATCAGGCACAGAAAGTAGCAAGACATATCCATCGCGTTACAAGACCTTAACATCTTTTTTATGGAGTCGTTTTGCGGCTTCTACTGAAATAAAGAAAGGTCCTAAAACAAGTTACTTACTTGCTTCTCCAGTGAATTTTCGTAAAATGATGGATCCACCACTTCCTGATGATTCATTCGGTAATCTATCAGGAGTAGCATTAACTGTCGTTTCTTCAGAGGATGATATTGAGAAAGAGGGTTATAATTATGGCATAGTCAATAAGTTGACAAGAGCAATAAGCCTATTCAACAAGGATTCAGTGAAAAAGCTGCAGGATGGCAAATTTGACAACCCTCTTAATTGGGAAGGGGTCGACGAAAATACATTCAAAGGAGAGGTAGATGGTTTTGGATGTTCAAGTCTTTGCAGGTTTCCTATCTATGAAACTGATTTTGGTTGGGGAAAGCCTGTATGGGTAGCTTTTGGTGGCATTCCTAAAAGGAATTTATTTGTTTTTCTAGACACCAAAAATGGAGATGGAATAGAAGCATGGGTTAACTTGACAGAGGAAGACATGACCAAATTCGAAAGCGATAAAGAGCTGCTCACATATGCATCTCCAACCTCAAATTAATTTCATGATTTTCTGTATTTGATTCTAAATATGATGGCCCTGTATTTTGGTTGATTTATAAAATAAATTTGAAGTATTGATTATCGTTTTCTGTTTTGTTTGGGTTGTTTTCTGGGCTGTTTTCTGAGCCCTTTGTTTTGTTTTCGTTGTGGGCAGTCGTTTGGGTTGTGTTCTGTGGCAGTGTGGCCTGCTAGCCGTGTGCCCATGTTGGCTTTGTATTTTCCTCTTGTTTCCTTGCAGCGGTTTTGCCTCTTACGTAATAAAATTCGCCGTTCAAAAAAAAATAGATTATCGTTTTGCAATTTGTGGATTGTACATTGGAATATGTACGTGTTTTTTTTCTCAAGCATTAGACACGTGAGAGTTGTTAATAAAACAGCTTCAGCTAATATCATTGATCAGTCCATCTCATCATCTATATTCAGTATTGGGTAGAAAAGTTCTGATAGCAGTGATGATTTTAGTCAGTTAACTACACTACTACAAGAAAAATTGAAATTTACGAGCTTTGAAAAATACTACAAAAACCCTTTTACGACATTTAGCAAAATGTCATTAAGAAGGATGTCGTAAAAGACTACTAATTTATTGCAACATGTCACTAATGCCGTAAAAAATGCTAAAAAAAAGGTATTTTGAAGCACTCATGAAATGCCACTAAAAATCCATTTTGGAGCTTGTGTTGGGGCAGCCCAAAAATGCCGTCTAAAACATGTTTTGGTACAACCAAAAAACACTGTATAAAACTAATTTTGATGCAGACAAAAAAATGCCATTTAAAAAGGAGCTTTGATAAAATATATATATATATATTAAAAAAAAAAAAGCTGTACAAAAAGGAGTTTTGACGAAAAAAATGCCACGAAAATGGTAACTATTCCATATGAAAAGATATTTATTCTAGTAGAGCTAGTTGAACCAAAGATAAGGTGTTTGAGTAGGCTAATATCAAAAGTGAAATATAATATACTTTGTCGTTTGAATAAAAAAAAAAAAAATGGAAATTTGTCAGAAAAGTGAAATATACAAACACGGTTAAATTGTCAAAAGCTAACCTAGAGAGAGGGTGAATAGGTTTTTAAACCTCTTTTCAATCCCTTAGAAACAAACAAAAGTTTGTCCCTCTAGATAGCTTGTATCACTACACATTAAAGAAATGAAAGCACACATAGACTATTGAAAAACATATTCAATTAGGCATGTTAATTAAAGTCTATAATTTGCAAGTGAAGGGATCAAAGTAAAACATAAATCAACTATCACTTGTGTTAATATACATATATGTCCAATATACACAAGTACAAATGAATGAATGACTATATACAAATAAGTCAATTTACAAAGATAAATTATATATACAACTTTGATCAAAAGGATGTTTGTATCTCTTTCTTTACAAAGATATGGAGAAATGATGATCTAACCAAGATACAATCAATCACATATACAAATATAAGAGAGAAAGAGATAGAGACATTTGACACATTATTTTTTACGTGGTAAACCTCGGAAGAGGAAACATTCGCGGGTTGATTTCATAACCACCGGCAACACTACCTTTCACTAGTTGGATAAAAGTACACCTTAAAAAGTGACCAATCTTCCTAATTGTCTACTTCCTATTGGATATCCCTTTTACCTTACCCGCGGGCCTTTTACTAATGAAGGACTTGCCACTTTCTATCCAAGACACTTAACATGTCTCTAGAAAGTTTACTTGCTCAACTCTCCAGATCACCCCGATCCAAATCAAGACTTCCTTGCTCAATTTTCCGGATCTTCCCGATCCAAGTCAAGACTTCATGCCTTTTACAAGGACTTCATATATGTGATCAAATATATGCAAATGCAAACATATGCACCATAGAATATATGATCAAGATATCCTATGAAAACTAGAAATGATCAATGAGCACACAATGTATATTTTTCTAGTTTATAATCCAAAGAATTGACATCACACAAATGATGCAAATCACATATGAAATGTATGGATTAGGTACACTCCATGAAGAACTAGACATATGCATGAAAGTTCATAAACAATATTGCCTAGTTCTTTATACATGAACAAAAACCTAGAATATGCAATATAATCAGTTCACACTAAAATCCTAGATATTGTTCATGCAAACTAAAGCTTGAAAGCATAGCTTATTCATTAAACACATATTCAAGATTTTAGAACTAAAACCAAAAATGCTAGAATAAAAAAAAAACGTTCAATAAAGTTATCTAGCAAATATTTAGAGCACAAATTCACAAAATATTCAATTAAATCTCAAAAGGTTCTATATAATTAAATGTGCTAATATATTCAACTAAAGAGTTCTAGCACATTTAAAGGCTATCAATCATCAAGATAAAATCAATTAACACACAAATAGCTGTAGAATATAAGCTAGTTACAATACAACTCCCAAACATGTGAAATTTTAGATTTAAGAAAACCTTCTTTTGGCAAGGGATTTGCCCGCTGAAAGTTGAAGTCTTCTTATGGCAATTGATCAAAGGTAGAATTTTGGTTAGAAGTGTTTTGCACAGATTTAAAGTGAACAAGTTGGCTTGTTTAGAGTGTCCTCTGTGCAGCAAAGAAACAGAGTCTATTGATCATCTCTTCATCAGCTGTGATTGGTCATGGGAATTGTGGGCGACAGTCATGGGCTAGTGGGGTGTCAATTCTTGTTGTAATTTCTCGGTCAAGGAATGGTTGGAAGGTTGGGAAGGTTTGTGTCCCTCTTTGTCTAGGAAAAGAGCTTGGAATTTGTTGTTTTGTGCTTTGGTTCGGACAATATGGGAGTTTCGTAATAAAGTGGTTTTTAATAGGAAAGATGCTCATTTGTCTATGGTTTTGATGCTGTGAGATTTAGGATTGCTTGTTGGTTCAAAAGCTACGAGAAAGGTTCAATTGATGATATTACTTTGCTCCTTTTAGACATTAAGGATAATTGTGTTAACAGGAAACCAGCTAAGGTGATCAAGCAGAATTTTTGGTCTCCTCCCTTAAGTGAGGATCTTTTTTTCAACGTGGACGGTTCGGCAAGGGGCAACCCGGGTTTAGCAGGTATTGGTGGCGTCCTAAGGGATGCTAGTGGAAAGATTTTGTGTTTATTCTCTTCTTGTATTGGCATTGCTAATTCTAATAAGGCGGAAGTCATGGCTATCCACCGTGCTTGCTCTTTGATTGCCTCTAATCAATTGATGTTTGATCGCAATATTATTATCATTAGTGACTCAAAATCGGCTGTGTCTTGGATTAATGGTGAAGGATTTGGTCATTTAAACCTTGTGAATTTGGTGTACAATATCAGGCAATTCCTTTCCAGGGGCTTTTCGCTCTCATTAAAGTTCATGCCAAGAGGTTCAAATTCCTTAGCTGATAGCTTGGCTAAAATGGGATCTAGTGTGCAGAGGGAGAGATTGAAATGGGGAGCTTTGTGAGTGGTCTCGTTTGTTATTGCTTAGCTGGGTGAATTTTGGTTTGGGTGGTGCATTTTTTTGGGTTGCTATTTTGTATTGGCTGTTTCGGTTGCTGGTTGTCTTTATTTGTTTTGGTTTTTTGTTAGGCTTGTTTTTGTGGGTTTGTAGCTGTGATCTGTTTGGGTTTATTTTTTTGGGTGGTTTTGGTGCTTCTTGGCTGCTTTGGCTTGTTGTATCTCTTGCCTGAATGGGCTTTCTATCAATAATTTAGCTGTTTCACAAAAAAAACAAAAAAAAAAAAAAAAAAAAAAAAAATCATATTTAAGTCTCTAATTAGACAAATCTAGCTTCTTATAATTGTTCAAGTTATAAACACTAAAATAAGAAGACAACCCAAGGTATTTGAGAAACAGTTATTATCTTAAATTAATTCCCATAAAATTAATATTACGTTAAGAAACAATTATTATCTAAAATTTGTAGGATTTATAGTCCTAATAACTAATGGTTTTATTGTTAAGTTAATGTGGGATAAGTAAGTTATCAAATTAATTCTTAAATAATGAAGTCTTGAATTAATGAAGATTTAATTATCCAAATTATGCAAATGCTGATGTATTGGTTTGAGAAACTGTTTCTCAACGTAACATTAATTTTATGGGAATTAATTGTTGTGTTAAACTAAATGTAAGAAACACTCGTCCTCGATCTCTCCGACCTTTATATAAATCAAAATGCCCATTAGTTATGATATACGAAACAACACATAAAAGTTTAAAGTATAAAGGTTAGGGAGGAGAGAAACGATTGTTAGCAAAATGTCTTCTTCCATGGATCAAGGTACGTAAGTTATTATTTTACAAAATTAATGTGATTATTTTATATGTGAAACAATATGTGATTCTAGATCTTTCATTTAACATTAAGTTAAAATGCATAATAGTATATATGTATTTACTTTAAGATGTATAATTGCTTACATGTGGTATGTATAATTGCTTACATGTGGTATCAGAGCTTAAGGTTGAATCACGTATTGTTTCTATCATTATCTATTTAATATTAAGTAAATATAAAATAAAATTACAAAACGTTTTGTTTATTGCAACTAAATCACTGCCGTATTAATTATTTTATTTATTGCAATTAAAACAAAGCTGTATTAAATTATGAATTATCAATTTGGCATTGACTGTTTTTACTGCAATTAAAATATACGGATATTAACGTACAAAGGTAGTAATTTGATATTCATAATTTTAACATTTAATTAAGTTCTTAACAATGTTTCATTAATATTTGTTAAATATACGTAATGATATTTAAAGTTTAAAGTTTATTAATGAAAAACATGTTATGTATGTTTATGTTTATTTGTTATTACATATAAAATTGATTTTGGCAACTTAATGTATTTGTAATGTTTAATAAATGATGACATGATTAATTAGGACTCTGTTGATAATTATGATGCTCCGTATGTAAATGTATATTAAAAGAGAGCCCTATTATTAATATACATGTCATTGTGATTATTTTTATAATTATACATAAAGTTTATTTAGTTATTATAATTCTGCTGCATGTTTAATAAATAATATCAAAATTGTTGATATTTATAATTTTTTGTAAAGATATTGGTAAGCTGTAGCCCAAACAATATAGAAAAAATTATTAATATCAATGTATTAATAAAATTGACATTATATTACAATTTCTTTATAAAGTAAATAATAGTTAGCCCAAAGGTTAATTATTACCAAAGTTTTGGATAATTTAATGTATATTATGAATTAGAATGGGAATGAATACCCAAAGATAGCATACTTGTCTAATATTACGTTGCATAATTAATTAATTCTATTACTAATGAAATTTAAAGTATGAGTGAACATTTTTGTATATTATGATATCGACCCAAAGGTTATATCATAATGATACTATTTAGTTCATCATATATAATGATTTAATATGTGTTAAATTTCAAAGCAGTAAATAACATAGTAAGAGATGGAATTCTTGAAAATTTAGATTTTACTGATCTTGGAGTGTGTGTTGATTGTATTAAAAGAAAACAAACCAAACACACAAAGAAAGACACCACAAGAAATACAAATCTCCTTAAGATTATTCATACTGACATTTGTAGACCTTTCACCACTTCATGTTTTGGTGGTGGAAAATACTTTATCACTTTTATTCACTACAAGAAAATAGAGCATTTGTTGACAGTTAAAAACTGTCAAAAAAGTATTCTTGACGGTTTTAAAAACTGTCAACAATGCCAATGTCAAGAAAAGTCTTGACAGTTTTTTTTTTTTTTTTTTTTTTTCTTGACAGTTTTTAACTGTCAAGATATGTTTATAATTTTTTGTTTTAAAAAAATTCATTAATTAAATATTAAATTATAATATTTAATTAAATAACATTTTTTATATTTATACACCACCTCCGCCACCGCCGCTAGCCTGTCACCTCCGTCGGCTATCCATCCGGCCACTTCTAATAATAATGACAATTAATTATCATTAGTGGGAATTAAACTTGAGACCTCAAGTCAAAGGTTGGAAGTCTTTACCACTTGACTACAAGACTTAATGTGTTAACAATTAAACAATATTTATATATAACCTATATGGGTTGTTACAAATAAACAAAAAAACATTGTTAGATAAATTTAAATTTATTTAACTAATCAAAATTCTAATTTCTATGATAGACATATATTTAAAAATATTTATTAAAACTTTTAATAAAATTATATTTTTTAAAACATATATAGTCGAGTTATTGGTCAATACTCTATAGTCATGTTTGGTTACATGTTGGAATGATAATCGGAATAGTAATGAGAATGAGAATAAGAATGGAAAGGAAAGAAAAACTAAGTTTTTTATTTGGTTAGAACTTTAGAATTAGTCTCTGAATCAATATTATTTTGTTTGGTTAACAACGGAATGGAATGGAGTTAACTGTATTTTGATCAAAATACCCCTAATTATAAAACATTCATAATAACATGATATATTATGGATAATAATAATAAAATATAAAAGTATATTATATATATATATAATTATATATTATTTAATATAATAATATATTATATATAATATATAATATATAATACATATATGTTATATATAATACATACAATAATATATATATTATATTATATTATATTATATATATAATTTATAATATATATATATATATGTATTATATTATACAATATATATAATACATACATATAACACATATAATACATATAATAATATATATATATAATATATATATATATATAATATATATATATATATATAATATATATATATATAATATATATATATATAATATATATATATTATATATTATATTATATTATATTATATATAAATATATTTATATAATATATATATCTATATATATTATATTATATAATATAATAATATATGTATATATATAATATTAATATATATTTATATAATATTATATTTATATAATATAATATATAATATACATATTATATATAATATATATTATATATTAATATTATATATATTATATATAATATATGTAATAATATTTAATATATAATAATATAATATATAAATATATAATATTATATATGTTTATATATCGTTATATATATTATAATACTATAATATATAATAATAATAATAATAATATATATAATATATTATTGTTGGAAATGAGGGTATTTTTAGAATGGAGTTGGGGCATATGAAGGTATTTATGGAATATAAATTTTAGTTTGGAATGGAATGGGTATTCCATTGGTATTTGAATGGAATGCCCATTCCACCAAAATGGTGGAATCCCCATTCCATTGCATTTTAACAAACCAAACGAATGGAATGGTTTTCTTTCCATTCCATTCCATCCAACCAAACATGGCCTATAGGAGACTCATGACATCAATTGTAATAAGCAGTGTTCTAGTAATCGACCTAGGCGGCCGATTAGTCGACCCAAAACAGCTAGGCGACCGGAAAACGCACCGAAAAGGTGGAAATCGGACCATTTCTACGGTGGATGCATAATCGGACACGTGGCCGCGTAATCGGGCATGGCGGGTTGAAGTTGTTGACTCCACCGTTCTTCTGCACCAAAAATCAGATGGAATAAGGAGCGGGATCACAATTTCAGGCGACTGAACTAGCTAGGGTTCGGTCGGCAATGGAGGCAGCGTGAGGTTGAAGATGAAGTTGAGAATGTGGGGTGCATTTAGCAGTGGACTGGGGGTGCACATAAGCTTCACTTGGGCAATGTTTGGGCTTCTTATTGGGCTCCTGTTTGGGCTTGTGGCGTGAGATCTGATTTGCATGGCAAATAACGAAACGCTCCCTAATCTCTTAAAAAATCACAAAAGCTTCAATCTTCCTTCAATAATTACAATTATATCCCTAGCGTGATTTTGATGTCTTAGCATGATTTTGATGCCTTAGCATGGGTTTTATTGGGTCAAGTGATGCTTATTGAGCCAATTGAGGCTTATTGGGTTAGATGCAACATTGGGCCTAGGCTTAGTGGGTTTTCTTTGGATTTGATATGTGGAATTTGTTTGTAATTGAGTTTTCCGATTAATCCCTGATTAATCGGCCTAGGCGCTAGGCGCTAGGCGCTGGGTCTCTGCCCGACTAGCGCATAACGCTTACTAGAACACTGGTAATAAGTATGATTTGGAATACAACTCTCACTACAGAGGAGATATTTCTCAACATGCATCTTGCAATTTAATAATCAAATGTAATACTCAGATTAATAATTTATATGGGTAATTGAATTATTAACGTGTCTCTTAGTATGAAACAAGAGGGTGCAAAATAAATAAACAATTTTTTTAAAATTATTTTTTTGAATTTTTTAAAAATAAATGATTTAAAAGTTAATTTATTAAATTTAAAATTTTACTAATCTAATATTAGTTTGCCCAAAAACCGATATCTTATTATAAAATAAATTCATATCGAGATTTTGTTTGGTGTTAAAAATAGGAAGTAATAGTTTAAAAACATATACTAAAGATAAATAAAAATTTTGAAAATAGTTGACAATTATTTTATGACAATTTTACAAAACTGTCAACAAACTTATAATAGTTAACAGTTTTGTAAAACTGTCATAAAATAACTGTCAACTATGATGGTTTTTCTTGTAGTGATTGATGATTTTTCACGTTATGGATATATCTATTTGTTAGATGAAAAATATCAGTCGGTGGATGCCCTAGAGGTATACATAACCAAGGTTGAAAGACAATTAGATAGAAAAATGAAAATTGTAAGATCCGATAGAGGTTGTGAGTTTTATGGTCGCTATGAGGAGTTAGGACAACACCTGGTCCTTTTGCTAAATTTCTAGAAAAGAACAGCATATGTGCTTAATATACAATGCCAGGAACGCCTCAGCAGAATGATGTTGCTAAGAGGCATAATCGTACTCTTATGGATATGGTTAGAATTATGTTAAGCAACTCTACCTTACCCATATTGTTGTGGAGTGAAGCTCTAAAGACCACTGTGTAAATTTTGAACAAGGTTCCTAGTAAGTCAGTTCCAAAAACTCCTTTTGAGTTATGGGCTGGAAGGAAACTAAGTTTAAGATACCTTCATGTTTAGGGATGTCCAATGGAAGTTAGACTTTTTAACCCACAGGAAAAGAAATTGGATTTCAGGACAGTAGGTGGTTACTTTATTGGTTACCCAAAGAAATTCAAAGGGTTCAAGTTTTATTTGCCTAACCATAGTACGAGGATAATGGAAACTGGTAATGCTAGATTTTTTGAGGATGGTGACATTAGTGGGAGTGATTTACCATGTCTTATGTCTATTGAAGAAACAAGGATACAATTACGAAATATGGTAAATGAAGAAGCGAGGGTACAAATTCCTTTACTTTTAGCTTCTAAAAATATTGTTGATCCAAATGTTATTGTCCATAATAACGATCAATAAATAAATGATGAATCACTTCATAATGAAATTGTCACTATTGAACCAACAGTAGAAGAACCACAAGAAATTGCATTACGGAGATCTCAAAGAGAAAAGAGATCAGCAATTTCAAATGATTCTGTGGTTTATCTACAAGAATTTGATAATGATATTGGGATGGATAATGATCCGTTTCATACCAATAAGCCATAGAAAGTACTGATTCTTGTAAATGGATTGATTCCATGAAAAAAAAAAAAATCAATGGAACTTAATGAAGTTTGGGATCTTATCGAGTTGCATAACAGATGCAAGAAAGTTGGTTGTAAATGGATTTTCAAAACCAAACATGACAGTAAAGGCAATATCAAAAAACATAAAACCAGACTTGTTGCCAAAGGTTTCACTCAAAAAGAAGGCATTGATTACATAGAGACCTTTTTACCTGTATCAAAGAAGGACTCATTTAGAATCATCATGGCTCCAGTGGCTCATTTCGATTTACAGTTGCACCAAATAGATGTAAATATTGCTTTTCTAAACAGAAATTTAGATGAAGAAATTGACATGGATCAACCTAAAGGCTTTGCATTAAAGGGAAAAGAATATATGGTTTGCAAGATTCAGAGATCAATATATGGACTTAAACAAGCTTCAAAGCAATGGTATATTAAGTTTCATAATACCATTACCTCATTCGGTTTTAAGGAAAATATTGTTGATGAGTGTGTATACTTGATGGTCAGTGGGAGCAAATTTATATTTTTGATCCTTTTTGTTGATGATATCTTGCTTGCCAGTAGTGATCAGGTTTATTACTTGAAACCAAGAAGTTTCTCACCAAGAACTTTGAAATGAAAGATATGGGTAAGACATCCTATGTGATTGGAATTGAAATATTTTGAGACCAATCACAACATTTGTTAGGGCTATCTTAGAAAGCATATATTAACAAAGTTCTTGAGAGATTTTGAATGGAAAACTGTTCACTATGGAGGTTGAGTTTGTGGCATGCTTTGAGGCCACAATTCATGGTTTATGGCTGCGAAACTTTATCTCAGGACTTAGAGTTGTCGACTTTATTTCTAGGTTGCTGAGAATTTATTGTGATAATGCCGCAGCGGCCTTCTTCTCCAAGAATGACAAGTATTCTAAAGGTGCTAAACATATGGAGTTGAAGTTTCTTTCTGTTACGGAAAGAATTGCATAAACAAAGAATGTCTATTAAATATATTAGCACAAAACTTATGATTGTTGATCCATTAACAAAAGAGCTTCCACCAAAGACATTTAAAGAGCACACTGTCAGTATGGGTCTTGGGATGCAACCCTCAATGTTGTTATTTGGATCTATTATGTTATTTTATTATGACAGACATTCTTTTGAAATCTCATTTAATGTGTTTATGCTATTTCCTGTTTTCATCATGTACGTACATTTATGATAATGAAAGAGTTTTAAACAAGATATTATGTTGGACAAATTTTAGGCATTATTGCTAGCCTATGTTTCTCGCTTACAGTTCATGACAATCAAGCTGTTAGTGTTGTAGTACATGGAAGGGACTAAGTCATTTCATTGACACATAACCGCCATGACTCACATAAATAGATTGTTTGATCATGATATTACGATAACCAAATTATGTAAGGTATGGATTGAATATATAATTTTTAAAGACGCGATAGAGTATTTATATAAGTCTTTTCTTGTAATCCCACATGAGTCCTTTTATAAAGTATTTATTTATTTATTATTATTATGTTATATGGACCAAGTGGGAGATTGTAGGATTTATGGTCCTAATAACTAATGGTTTTATTGTTAAGTTAATGTGCGATAAGTAAGTTATCAAATTAATTCTTAAATAATGAAGTCTTGAATTAATGAAGGATTAATTATCCAAATTATGCAAATGTCGATGTATTGGTTTGAGAAACTGTTTCTCAACGTAACATTAATTTTATGGGAATTAATTGTTGCGTTAAACTAAATGTGAGAAACACTCGTCCTCTCTCCGACCTTTATATAAATCAGAATTCCAATTAGTTCTGATATACGAAACAACACATAAAAGTTTAAAGTATAAAGGTTAAGGAGGAGAGAAACGATTGTTGGCAAAATGTCTTCTTCCATGGATCAAGGTACGTAAGTTATTATCTTAAAAAAATAATGTGATTATTTTATATGTGAAACAATATGTAATTCTAGATCTTTCATTTAACATTAAGTTAAAATGTATAATAGTTTACATATATTTACTTTAAGATGTATAATTGCTTACAACAAACACTAAAATAGGAAGAAGACCCAAGGTATTTGAGCATTTAAAAGCTTAGAAATCAAAAGATAAACAAATACCTTGTCAATTTGAGTGCAACCACGAAATTGATGTAGAACACCAACAATGCTTAAACAAAAGACTTCAAGATCACTTGGAGAAGATAGTAGACTTCAAAAAAAATTCTCTCACTTTTTGAATCACTTAATTTTGTTGAGAAATGAGTGAAATATTAAGATTTGAAATTGAGAGAAAAACTAAAAAAATTTCTACACAAGTCTTTTTCAAATTGAAAAATGAGAGGGAGAAAGTTTTTAAAAGAGAGAATGAGAAGGAGTCCAAGGTGGCATGGTGGGGGCCATGATCGGTTACTTGGGCCATGCCACATGGGCACCCCGTGGAGGCATGTGGCCTCCACGGGGGAAGGGTGCAAATTGCACTTTACCATTCCTCTCTTCCCTCGCTCACCTCTCGCGTTCTTCGATAGTTCTCTGGCCTCCGAACTCTGAATTCAATTCCACTTTCGGATTACAAAATGGGACTCTCTCATAGTCATGGACATAAACAAAACTTTGACCAAAAACTTGGAATTCGACTTGATACACAAGAACGAAAACCATGCACGATAAACACATGGAAAGTTTCGTAACTTCAAACTCGGAACTTAAAAACTTATGAATGAAGTAACCAAAACGCTCAGAACTCAATAAGGAATATTATGAGAACATATTCAAGTCCGATATCAATAAAACACAAACAAACAAACACAAGAACACACAAGTATGCCATTTCCTAAAGATAGTCCTAAAACATGCATTTTTATAAAAGTTCTCAATTTAAATCTAATGCATGTGCATACAATAATATGTGTGTGTATGTGTTATACCAAATGAGCACAATGATGCAGGGACACAAATGTTATGCAATGTGTGTGTGTGCCCAAACGCCTTGCAAGAGGAATGATGTCTAGATATACCTTTGATGTGCAACAAAGCTTGTTCCTCTTGAAGACTTCTTTTTGCTTGATGAGTTGCCAATCTTCTTTGAAGCTTGAACAACCAAGAACCAAGAAAACTAATCAATATGAAGGAAATATCGTTTTTGTTGACGGTGATTTTTGGGTTATGGAAAAAACCACGCGTCCAACAACGTTAAAATGATTAAATAATGGAATTATAAACGCAAGAAAGAAAGCTGATCATGCAAAACATGAGAATTTACGTGGAAAACCCTAAAAGGGAAAAAACCACGGTTGTCGGAGATGGCGAGGGAAAATCTTCAGTATGAACGTTTAATTTACACACTCAATCTCTCTCGAATCTTTGTATATTTTTCACACTAACTGTTGCAATGGCGTTTTAGGGTCTATTTATACATGCATATAACCCTAATTCTTGGCATACAAGTAAAGAAGGTTGGCGAAGTTTAGTTGGACTATAACTTATCGGAGTCGTCTTCATCTTCTTTCCTATTTCGCGTCTTCTGTGCTTTAAATGGATTAGATCTTTCACTGGATTTGGACTCTGGTATCTATAAGGAAATTTGTTTTCTTATCAGAGTATGCTTCGTGGTTCCTTGTTTCAGTAAGACTCTTAATCATGGTTGCCTAGAATTCAATATTATCCACGGGTCGTTCAGCTGACCAGCTATCTAACCCGACCAAATCTCATCCACTCTGATCGGTAACTCAATCTCAACCAGACGTCTTGACTCGATCGACTAGCCGATCTTGATCAAGCTATCTTTACCCGATTGATCTAGTTACCCCGCCCAGGTGTCTTAACTTAATCAATTAAGTTACGCTGATCGAGTTATCTTTATCAATCAATTGGATAAACCTGACCAAATCTTGAGATTATTTGTTAGTCAAATAGGGCTGGTCTTCTTTGGTCGACATCTAATGACATGGCATATCTGATCATCATATTTTCTAGTAATCATGCTAACGTGTCAGTCCTTCGGATTTTACCAATAACAATTTTGATATGGAATTATGCCAACATGACTTAAAAACCTAACAAAAAGTCAAGCAAACTCCTATAGAAACATCAAGAGTTTCAATAGCTACAAAATACTTTTGACTCCAGACATATAACCCAGCCCTACACATTTAGTATTGGGATCATGAGTTGTATATGTGTGTTAAGCTTTAAATGTGCAAGTGGTTGAGAATTCTTACAGAGGCATAACATCATATAATACGTTGACATGTGTTACGGAATATGCAACCTGAAGCAATAATAAAACAATTATATATGAAAACTGTGATATGTAAAAATAGAACGGTCACAGCCATGTCAGCAAAAAAAAAATAATGACAAAATAGGATTAAAAAAAGTCAGGAGTAAAATACTTGTGATGATGTGTTAGATTCAAATTATGCGTTTTGGGAAAATCCTTTGGTTTCCCTTAGATAGGGTTTCTCGGGATGCTTTCTCCAGGATGGCTTTCTCCAAGTGAAACTTGGTGGACAAGGAAGCCCTACTAGGTAGTGAAACGTGGCGGAATAAGTGTGGTAAATCAAGATGAAGATACACTAAGGCGTGCCCCACATGGTTAGAATCACATGGTGGCACAACGGTATGTCAGATAAATACTCATCCCTGATTGGCAGAAGAGAAACCATGCACAAAAGCATGTCCTCTTACTGACATAGTAGAACACGCTCTTTTAGGTCGTTACTTCTAATGTAACGCAAATGATAAAATGTGGAGTGTACGAGTCTAAAACCCTCTGCAAGTGTACAGATCGCTGAAATATATAGCGGACACAAGTAAGGGTTATTGTTCCGAAAGGAAATGGGTTCTAAAAGTATTTAGCCTAATTTTTACTGACTAAGAATTATGCTAACTCAACTACAATTTAATCTAAAGGAGATGGTAAATTATACTAACCTAGATTACAATTTTCTAATAGGGATATAGTATTTTAACTAACACAATTTAATGAAAAGAAATCGGAATTCAAATAATAACAGAAAGATGTTGGGGAGTTAATGAAGTAATATGTTACTACCAATTTCACCATCTAATCTCAATCCAATAAAATCTTTTACTAAGAAGTAAGGTAAATTTATTTGTTAATCACTAATAGCCTATTTGATCAAATTGCACAAACCTAGAACTAAACATGCAAGATTTACTTGTTTCACATAAATACTATTTTCTTTTATGACAAGTCTTCTTGTAAAGAGTATTCTTTTTTTATCGTGCCAAATATGTTGTATATTTCGGCCCTTAATTTTGTATCCTTTGTTTCGTTCCTGTGTATTTCATGTCTAATAGGCTCTTTTGTGGTAATAACAGGCAATTGATGTAATTCAAGTGTTGGAGATGAAAAGTGGGAATTTAAGACACAAAACAAGCCAGACAGCAAGAAGAGATGTTGCAGTGCGTGGGTATTATGCTGGTCAGCATACCCACGCACAACCAGCACAGTGTGCTAGTCCATTTACCTGCACACTACTCTCACAGTTGAAGAAATCAGCCAAAGTGTGCTAGTCCATTTACCCGCACACTACCCTCGCACTACCAGCACACTGCGTGCCTAAATCAGTGGCTGAAAGGTTGAAAAATTGATAAAGTGTGGGTGAGTGCGGGTCAGCCACCCGCACTTCACCCGCACTCCACCCACACTGTTGCCCAGATCCGGGACCTGATACTTTGAAGAAATTGATAAAGTACGGGTGAGTGCGAGTCCCTGAACCACACTCCACGCGCGTCAGATTCAGTTTTTAAGCATTTGTGACCTATTTTTGTAACCACTATAAATAGAATGCTATGTTGGATCGAAAAAAAGATCCTCCCACACTTAGAATATTCAGAAGTTTTGTAATCTTAGGTCTTAGAACACTTTCCCTCTCATCCAAACCCATTCTCTACTCACCAAAGGCAACTATGAGGATTGAATTTTAAGCTTCAAGGAAGGAGATGCTCACCAAGGGTTTTCTCTCAATCTCTTCTCTTAGTTTATTTGTTGTAATGAACATGAGTAGCTAAATCCCCCACTAAGGGGTTGATGTGATTAGTTTGATGGATATTGGGTTTTGTAATTAAACTATTTTCTATTTTCATATCTTTCTATTGTTCTATTCTTTTGCTTTAATCGATTTCCAATATTAGCTTGTCTTGGATACACCCTCTTAGCATGTTGATTTGGATTACTTGAGTAGGCAACTAGGTATACCCTATTTGGTTGTCTAATGCTCTATTAAATGGAAGGATTTTCAGAAATCCGGCTTAACAACCACGGTCTTAATCTAACCTCGAACGGGTGACCTTCACTATACACCCTAGGTCGGCACTTGTGAGAGGATTAGAAGCCTTCACTATACACCCTAGGTTGGCTACATTAGTGGTTTTATGAGAACTAACATTCGAGTAGAATCTGGTTGAATAACCTCGAGCCTCATCCAATCTCAAACGGGTGGCCTTCACTATACACCCTAGGTCGGCCACTTGTGAGAGAATTGGAAGTCATCACTATGCACCCTAGGATGGCTAAATTAGTAAGGGGTTGAGCCCTTAATAGGTAGATGAGCATTCATGGCTAGAATCATAATTGAGCAACTAGAACTATACACCCTAGGTTGGTTGCTTAGGAGGGATTAATCTCTAGTAGGAGGTCTTCACTATACACTCTAGGTTGACCCCTAGCTAGAGATAAATAACCAACACTATACACCCTAGGTTGGTTACATTTGATAAATGTGCTTAGTTATGAGTTTGTTGCATGCCCAATGTTCGTTTACGAGTCCATCAACTCCTTAGTTGCCATATCATATCACTCCATTCACATTCCATTTAGTTTGCATTCCTAGCGTAGTTTTTATTGTATTTTCAATCACACTTTACAACACCTACCATTTACTTTTACTTTTATGCATTTTAGTATTATTAATCCTAATCTAGTCATCGTTACCTCTGATCCTTGTAGACGACACCCATGCTTACTGCTTTACTCGTTTTTATACTTATGAACGCATTGCATAGGTTTTATAAATATTTTTGTCGTACGATCTTTTTAACGACAAAAACGTATTCGTCACTTTTCCTTCAAGCACAAGATCTTCCCAAAAGAACACTTTCCTTTTCCATTGAAGATTTCCCATTCCACGCATGCTTATGACTGATTACGATTTAGGTAACGGTTGTGCACCTGCTTCTTAAACCGTTACAAGTCACCTTAAATTACATCGTTCAAAAAACTGGGATCCATATGCTGAAACAAACCACTTCTTCAATTTTTCATGGTCTTCAAACCCCCCTAAAACACCAACTTTAATCTTTCAAACGTATCCCACGTCTCTAGAAAGTTTTACATCAGTTGAATCTCGTTTGGTTAACATTGGGTTCACTTAGGAATACAAGTCAAAACCTGACAATTCTCTCCTTTGACTTGAATTCTCAAGACCTTTGTCCACAGTCACAATTCTCATCACCGAGAATCACCATACCCCACCACAAGGTATAACCACTTATAAACGAAACATCCTAAGATTTTTCTTCACACACACACACACACACACACACACACACACACACACACACACACACACACATATATATATATATATATATATATATATTTGTGTTCGTTGTTCCGGCACTATGTCGAAATAACCTGCTGAAATTATGGTGCAACTCTTCAAGTCGGATTTCCAGGGAGTTCGTCAACCATCGACATCTTTATCCACCATACACCTTGCATCACTTTCTGACCAATGCCTTGTGCACAATTATGGACCACTAGCAGCAACATATCCTCTTCCATAGACAATGGGGAAAACTGCCAAAAGGCTAAACATGTCCTTACATCACCTAACCCTGTGAAAGACCTTCTATCCTTGCATCACATACCTGGTGAAAGACTTGCTACTAGAAACCGGGAGTGCTTTGTCGGATAAGCCCCACACCACACCAGAGACTTCGAGCGTTCAAATTTTAATATATTTTTTATGCGTTCACGAGTTTTATTTTTTTGGATATGCAATCAGCTCCTTGTGTCACCCAGATTAGATCTCCATGACTCGTACCTGTCACCACAAGCCAAACCTCTCCTCCATCAATATTCTTCTTTTCATCAAACCCTATCGAGTTTGAAACTGCCTTCAAGACATATCTTCTTTGCTAAACCATACTAGGCAACCATGATCATCATTATCCCAATGCCACCAAGTCCTCCATACGATCTCCCGTAAAGACTTGTCACCGCCATCGCCAAACCATATGGCTCTGATACCAATTGTTGGGGATAATTCCGAACCGATGAACGCGGAAACGCCGTGCCTAATATACGCCCATAACTCATAGCAATTAATAACGTCAATAAACAGAAAAATAGATGAGAGAGAATAAACAATCACAACACAGGATATATGTGGAAAACCCAAATCGGGTAAAAAACCACGGGCCGTCAGGACGACAGAGAAAGTTCCATTATATGATAAATTGTTACAACCATATACTCTAGGATTAACTCTCTCACCTCAACCCCAAACCACACTCACAAGATCCTCACTGAGTACCCCCCACAATATCCCCTAGGTCTCCCCTGAATATCACCCATGGATCTCTAACTTGATCCACCGATATTCCCTTGGATCCCTCCCCGGATATTCCCATGGATCTCCCCGGATCTCACCACACTCTCTCTAATGTTACATGGTGTTCTTTTTGCTCCACAGCCTTAAATATAAATATTAGGATTATTTATACTAGTTACATGGAGTTTAAGATAAAAGGAAATCCTACTTCTAAACGTACAAGATTTACTTGTTTCACATAAATATTATTTCCTTTTATGACTAGTTTTCTTGTAAAGAGTATTCCTTTTCCTTCAAGCACAAGATCTTCCCAAAAGAACACTTTCCTTTTCCATTGAAGATTTCCCGTTCCACGCATGCTTATGATTGACTACGATTCGTGTCACGGTTGCGCACCCGCTTCCTAAATCGTTACAAGTCACCTTAAATTACATCACTCAGAAAACCGCGATCCGATCCATATGCTGAAACAAACCACTTCTTTAGTTCTTCATGGTCTTCAAACCTCCTTAAAACACCAACTTCAATCTTCTAAACGTATCCCACGTCTCTAGGAAGTTTCACATCAGTTGAGTCTCATTTGGTTAACATTGGGTTCACTTAGGAATACAAGTCAAAACCTAACAGATGATATATCCACCGCTCACTAATGATTCATTTGGTAATGTATATGGAGCCGCAACAAGTATTGTTTCTTTGGAAGATAATATTGAGTTAGAGGGTTATAATTATGGCCTATTGAATGAGTGGACAAGAGTAATAAACAAAATCAATAAGGATTTTGTGAAAAAATTGCAGGATGGCAAAGTTGACGCCCCTATTGCCTAGGAAACCAAAATACATTAAAAGGAGAGCTGGTTCATTTCACAAGTTCAAGTTTGTGCAAGTTTCCTATGTATGAAGCTGATTTTGGGTGGGGAGGCCTATACGGTTCGCTTTTGGTGGGTTGCCTAATAGGAATGCTATTATTTTAGTACTTAAACACCAAAAATGGCGATGAAATAGAAGCAAGATGGCCAAATTTGAAACCGATAAAGAGATGCTCACTTATGCTTCCCCAACCTCATGCGCTGATGATATATTTTCGGATTTATGGATCAGTCGTTGACAGTGAATTAATATTGTCTCTCCTCAGGGCGTCCTAATCATATATTTGAGTTCGTCATGTTCTCAGAAGAATAAGCTTTCAATATGGCAGTGTTTCTCTCTTTTTAAGTATTTCAGTTAATTTATCAAATAAATTTGAAGTATGCAAGTGCAACCAGCTTTTAAATTTGTTTTATTTTGCAATTTGTGGATTATACAATGGAAGTCTTGATCAAAGAATTAAAAAAGGGAGGAGATCATATGTCAGGAATTATATAAAAGCTCAAGTGGGGAGAGAGAGAGAGAGAGTTTGCAACACTGAAGTTGAACTTTGTCTACGAAATGGAAATGTTGACGAGACCAATAAAATTATTGATTGGGGTTGATAAATTAAATCTTTCCTATAATTTAACGCGTTCTTAATGAAAAATTGTCATAGGAAGCATACTGTACTTTTTGCTGCTGGCTTGCATGCATACATACTTGGTCAACATTTTGAACTTGATAATAATAATAATAATAAAAGAATTAAATCAGTATCGATTAATAAAAGACGAATTAAAGAGAAACCCAAATTTATCATCTTAGTTTGATGATCTATAGCTGATTTTTTACAACTATAATACCTATTTACACCTCCAAAACCATCTCCTAACAAATCAAGAAACAGAGGGTGCACCAAATCTTGCGATAAGACGATCAGGGAAAACTGGCGGTGCATGAGCAACATGATCATGATTGCCTACGGCAAAGTCCACTTCGCTTAACGTACACCGGCCTCTGCCACGTCCAGGAATGAACGTGCACGGATTGCCGCCAGCTGGTGGCACTGGACCCTTTTGAAGAGATTGGACGATCAGCAGACTCTTCCGATCTAACCATTGAAACTCTTCTCCTAATAATGGCCTCATCGCCATTGTTTCAATAGCAGAAAGTGACAGAGAAATTAAAATGGTTGAAATGAGTATTACTTGGAAATTTCTACAAAAACCCATTTGAGACATGAAATGAAAAAGACAAATTAGCTTGTTGTACTGTGTGTACAAATGTTGTTAATTAGGACCCAAAAAATATACAAACAATATTGAATTTCTAGTGTTTTATGATTGATGATATACGTGAAAAAGGATGGAATATACACACAATATTTCCTGTGTTGACTTAAAAAGCCGCGGTTTGTAAGGATCAAAGACACGGACCCATATCAACTTGAAGAACAAAGTATATATGTAAACGAGGTTGAATTAGTCAGTGGTAGGTATATGTGGGTGACTACTGACTAGAGACTTTTATGATGACTTGACCCGTTAAACCATTCCTTGGTGTGTTATGTGTTGGATTACTTGGGAACAAAATTGATCACTTTTGTAATGAATCTAGAACTAGAAATCTATATTTTTCCAATGCTTTCATATTTAATAAAATCGGGATAAATAGTTCTAGTGCTTAAAATATTCTCAAATTTTATTCATAAGTATATTTCATTAAACTTATCATCCACAAAAAAATTCAGATCAAAATTCATAAAAATCAATGTGATTTCATCAAGGTTCTTACCGAAATTAAAATAAGGGATCTCTTACTTGATAATTACTATATATATATGAATTGTGAATTATCAACAAAAAAAAAAAAAAAAAAAAAATGTATTGCCGCACAAAAAAATTTGTGAACTAAAGAAGTCATGTTTCTTTTTTGTACACAACTGTATTTTGGTAATCAACTTTGTATAAATTTGATTCTATTTTTAATTCTTAAAAAATTAGTAAACATTGTAATGGAATTTACCCTAGGCCTCCATTCCCTTTCCGGTGAAATTTGATTCAAATTCCCTTCATTCCTAAATAGTATACACGCCCTGTAATTTAAATGAAGTAATTAAATAAAAGTAAATTTTGTAATCTAACAATAACTCAACAAGTCATTTCTTTTTTAATTGGGTTTCAAAAGAAATGTTGGAAAGAGGATAAGAAATAGAGCACTGAGCACCCACCACGGTGTATTATGAAACAAAAAAGGTATGTTTGGATGTTGAGTTCTAGATTTAAATAAAAATAATAATTTAAATTAACCCCTACCCAAAATTAACATAGTTCTTAAAATTTAAACCACGTTTTTGGGCTTGTTTTATGGGTAGTAAAAACTGATTAGTAGTCATATAGGTGTGATGCGGTCAACCTAGATTGTAATCGTATTTACAAATAGTGGATTTGAGGGTTCAAATGGCTATTATGCTCGTGAGTTTTTCACCCTTTTAGGGTTTTCTCACGTAAAACAAATCATTGTGTCATTTAGATTTAATCCGCACTTATTTTACATATTGATTTGTTCTAGAGATTATGGGTGTTTGCAATTAATATTGACTAACCGAAATAGTTGGCGATTAATTTGGTTAAAACCTATTCACCCCCAGGTTTATTTAGACACTTAGTATATATATTTTCAACAAACGATAGAAGCATTATTCTAGCGGGTGATCTGATTGGTTTGAAGAAGCAAGCGGTCTTTTGCAATGTCTACAACTCGAATGTTGAGAGCGAAAGACAAGTTATGTGGGACTATTTAATCAGCTCTCAGGCGGCGCTTTCTATGCCGTGGTGCTTGGGGGGAGATTTCAATGCGATTTTTGATTCATCGAAAAAAATAGGAGGAGATTGCAATAAACTTACGACAAGGAATTTCAATGCCTTCTTGTTGAGAGCAAAAGTGTTAGATCTCCCTCTTCAGGGTATGTCTTTTACCTGGACGAATTTTAGAGATAGAGCTTCATGGTCTCGTTTGGACCGTTTCCTCATTTCCCCTACCATGTTATCTTGGTTCCCTAACATGGTGCAAAGGGGTCTTTCTAGAGGTTTATCATATCACAATGCCATCGCTCTCGGTGAGTCTAAGATGGATTGGGGACCCTAGCCTTTTCGTTTTTTAGATGGTTGGTTGGAGGATAGAAGCATGATAGCTGATGCTTTGGGAGGATGGAAAAGCCGTAATGTAAAGGGGTCTAAAGGCTTTGTGTTGGCTACAAAGACTAGAGTTGTTAAGTATAAATTGAAGAACTGGATCCACTTTAAGAAATTGAAAGAGACTAATTTACATGTTTATGAAGATAATTTAGCCTTGGTGGAGAAGCAGGCAACGTCTGTTAGGTGGTCTCCGATTTTAAGAGGAGCGCCTGAGTCTCCTTGTTGCTTTATGGAAAGGTATGTGGCTGGAGGAACAAAAATGGAGGCAGAATTCCAAGATTAGGTGGCTATTAGAGGGAGACAAAAATACGAAATTTTATCACATTAATTGCAACAACAGAAAGAGGAACAATCTAATTGGATCAATGGCTTTTAATGGTGTGGTTTGCTCAGATCCGGTTCACATAAGGGAAGGAGTTTTCAATTACTTCAAAAATCAGTATAGGAAAACAATAACTGATAGACTGAAAATTGTTGGACTTGGCTATAGGAAAATTTCGGCAGAAGACAGTATTAGTAAGGAGAATTGCTTTTTGAGTGAAGAGGTATGGGAGTCTCTTTCTAGCTGTGATGGTGGTAAGGCCCTGGGCCCGGACAGGTTGAATCTGAATTTTGTGAAAGCCAACTGGTCTTCAATCAAAGAAGATTTCATGAATTTTATAGAAGACTTTCATAGAAATAGCAGTATAGTGGCGGACTTGAACAAAACCTTTATCGCTCTCATTCCAAAGAAAAAGAATCTGGATTCTACGAAAGACTTTAGGCTGATAAGTCTTGTAGGATCGATGTATAAAGTTCTAGCAAAGGTCCTGGCAAATCATGTCAAGAATAGCATGAGTTCGGTTATTGGAGAGACTCAGATGGCCTTTGTCAAAAATAAGCAAATCCTAGATAGTTTTGTGATTGCTAATGAGGTGATTCAGAGATGGAAACATACAAAGTAGGGGGTTTGTTGGTGAAATTAGATTTTCAAAAAGATTATGACACAGTTGACCATGCCTTCTTGGATTTTGGCTTAGAGAATATGGGGTTTGGTAGGCGTTGGAGGAATTGGGTTTGGAGTTGCATTTCCACACCGAATCTGTCTGTTTTGGTCAATGGCAGTCCAACGAAAGAATTTGGGGTTGAGAGAGGTCTTCGTCAAGGGGATCCCTTATCCCCTTTTCTCTTCAATTTAGTTGTTGAAAGCCTAAATGTCATGATAAAAAAGGCAGTGGATCTGAACCTCAATCCTAAAAGGATTTTCGGCTACCACTAATGGAGAGCATATTTCCCATTTACAGTTCACGGATGACACGATTATCTTTTTAAAGCCAAAGGCGGAGTATCTTATCAACCTTAGAAGGATTATAAGGTGTTTCGAGATGGCTTCGGGCTTAAAGATCAATTTCCATAAATCATGTATAGTGAAGGTGAGCAAGATTAATGATGAAGATACAAAATGGGAGGAGATTCTTAGGTGTAGAAAAGCTTCGCTTCCTATCACGTACTTAGGATTGCCTCTCGGAGCCAATCCCAACACTAAGTCCTTTTGGGAACCAGTTATGGCTAAGATGGAGACTAGATTGGCTCCATGGAAGTTGAAATTCTGTCTAAAGGTGGTCGCTTGGTGCTGATAAAATCAGTTCTTGCAAGTATACCGATGTACTACTTGTCAGTCTTTGAAGTGCTCGTCGGGGTGGCTCACAAGATTGAAAGATTACAAAGAAACTTCTTTTGGGGAGAAGGATTGGAAAAAAAGAAAATTCACTCTGTCAACTAGGCCTCAGTTTGTATGAGCAAAAAGAGAGGTGGTCTCGGAATAGGTAGAGTTGAGGACAAAAACACAGGCTTGCTAGCCAAATGGAGATAGCGTTTTGGTTATGATCAGAGTGCTTTGTGGAGGAGGTTCTTATGTGACATATACAATGTCGATAAAAGAACCTTACTGTGGGACTGGAAAGGAAATTCAAGGGCATCGCACTTCACTAAGGTAGTTAGGTCCTTGTTTCTAAAAGACACTCTTTCGGCCAAGATTCTTGAGGATGGCTTGATTGTGGTGACTGGTAAAGGAGACAAGACTAAGTTCTGGACTGATGTTCGATGGGATGAGCTGTCTTTAAGGGAGGCCTTTCCGAGGATTTTCACCCTTTCTTCTAATAAGAGTGGTTTTACTCAAGAGTTTGGTTCTTGGGAGGGGTCGATTTGGGTTTGGAATGTCATTCTGAGAAGACAATTGTTTGGTTGGAAATGCAATCAATGGAATGGTTTTTTGACAGCGATCAACAGTATCAAAATCTGAAGGGATATTGACGATAGAGTTACTTGGTTATATAGTCCGGATGGCAATTTCTCTGTTAAGTCTTTTCATCTCAGCATCGAAGGCTCTAATCTCGCAAGGCCCCTTGTGGACAACATCTCATGGAAAGGCCATTGCCCACCAAAGGTGGATATTTTTTTGTGGCAACTTTTCAAAGGAAGAGTTATGGTGCGAGACGTTCTTCAAAGTTTTGGTTTACCTCAGGTTTCGAATGTGGATTGCTCGATTTGCGGTTCTGAAGTGGTAACCGTAGATCACCTTTTCCTTAATTACCAGTGGTCTTGGAGGTTGTGGTCGAAAGTTATGGGGTGGTGGGAAGTCTTAGGTGTTCAAAGCTCCAATCTCAAGGACTGGTTTAACAGCTGGTTGGGTATGTGTCCTTCATACCAAAACAAAAGGGCTTGGATCATTGCCTTTGCTGTTGTCGTTTGGACCATATGGGAGGGTATCTTCACAAGAAAGGAAATTGATTCTGGGAAGGCGGAAGACTCGGCTAAATTCAAGACCGCCTGGTGGTTCAAACACCTCAATCAAGGTCCTCGGATCCAGTCACAGCTTTACTTCTGAATGTAAAAGATCTTTGTGTGGATCGTTCAAAAGTCAGAGTCCCCAAGCTTGTGAATTGGACCCCTCCCTCCTCTAATGGTCTTAAGTTTAATGTTGACGGGTTGGCGAGAGGGAAACTTGGGCCTGCTGGGATTAGAGGTGTTCTTCGTGACTCTAGGGGTCAAATCCTTGGTCTTTTTTCGCTGCACGTGGGGAATCAAGACTCTTAACTCAACGGAGCTAATGGCCATTCACAAAGCCTGTGCCCTGTGCATATCCTTAGCTTCTTTATTCAACCGGGACATTGTTATCATTAATGACTCGTCCTTGGCCATCTCTTGGATTTACAATTCTGATAGTCTTGGCAGTGTAAATCACGTCAACCTTATCTATGATATAAGAAGTTGGCTTCACCAGTTGAGTGGAGTAGATATTATCTACAATCCTAGGTCTTCAAACTCATTTACGGACAGCTTGGCAAAGTCGGGTTCGAACAACAATGGGAACAGATTGATGTGGTCGTTGAACTGAGTCTGTCTCTCTGTTTTGGATTCCTATCGTTGATTGTTGTGTTTGTTGTGCTGTGTTGTGGACTGTGGAGTGTCTTGTCTTGTTTTGCTGTCTGGCTTTGTTGTTTAGTTGCCTTCTGTTGACTAAGTTTGGGTTTATTTTTAGTTGCTGTTAATTAAACGAGAAATCTTTAATAGTCAATTGAATGTGTTATATTCTTTTCCATATTCTTTTTGGTAAATTTATTAATATATTAGAATACTTACATTTATTATTCACAAGTCAAATTTTCACTTTTTCTCTATATTATTTTATAATATAACATTAAAATAAATATATTAATTGTAAAGCAAATGGTTGGTTGGCATGTGATTACCCGCCATTTTCATGGTGGACTGGCACTACAACAATTTTTTTTTTTTTTTTTTTTTCATTGCATTGCTTTATAGTATTATGAAAATAATGCTATGAAATGTATACTTTTTACAGCATTTTATTATTGAATGCTATGATAAATATTTTAAGTTGTAATGTTTTATATTACATTACGTTTACGTTTACTCATATTTATGAGTTGGGAACCTCTCCTTGGTCCTTGTTTTTTCTTGGCATTCTTCAAGTGTACTTCAAATATCAAGTTGTATGAGAGAGAAAAAAATGAATCAATCTTGACCATATATTTTGTATTTTACTTAGGTATCATTGGATTAGGGAAAATCAAGGAAAAACAAGCCAAGGAAAGGATCTTGATCCCATATTTATATTTCAGTTTATAAATGCTATAAGATTACAGCTTTTTAGATCATAAAATTAATATTTCTTATTTACAATGTCATATTAAAAATGCTATAATACAACAATAAATTGTTTTTTTTTTTTAATAAATTATATTTTATTTATATAAATTTTTTACTTATTTTAAAATTATCTACAAAAAAATATAAAAAAAAAAACTTTTAGTTACAAATCAAATGGAAATATTCTAAAAAAAAGGGCATGGGTTCAAGCGGGGACCAAAAAACCCTATGGCGCCCAAAAGTTTTTGTTTCCAGTAAATTAAAATAAACAAACCTTTTTTATTCTCCTACCCATCTATATCCCGCAAAACCCACGTTCATTGAGATCTCTTTTTTTTTTTTTTTTTCTTTTTCCTTTTCATCTTATACCTTCTTGAGATAAAAGACATCACCATTTGCAAATACTTTTGTTACAGTAACTCTCTTGAAGTGAAATTGTTTATATTTTGGTATTTTGGTAAATATAATTATATTTAGATTTTATTGATGACTTGTTTATTTTCACTCTAATATTGATCTTTTTTTTTTTTTTTCTAATTTGTATTCACACAAAAAAAAAAATGTATTTTTTTTTAATTTCAAGTTTATGCAATTGGATATGATGATGTCATTATTCAATTGATCTTTGATGATCAGAGTTGGGAGGTATGAATTCTATATATGATTCTTCTTTGTCGACAATTTTCAAAAATGCTTTGAGAATGTTTATGAAAAAAAAAAAATGAAAATTGGTAAATAAGACTCCGGCCGTCTCTCTTTGTCAAATTTGTTTTAATGAAAAGTTATGATACGTATTAGGTGTTTGATGAAAAGTTATACTTTTAAATTTTTTGTATCTATTTAACTATTGATGTTGTTTGGAAAGTCTTCTTCACGAGAAACTTCAATCGCTCACATCAAAGGACTAGAAATATTAATACAAACACTTGAGCAACTACAAACCTAAACCTAGAATTAGAAGAAATGCAAATCATGGGATATATGTCTGTTTAATTTGCTCAAAGCTTGTTACCTTAGTGTAGAGATGTTGTTTGAGAAAATACGTGAATAAAAGACTACTCATTATTTTGTCCTTTTTTTTTCTTTATAAATAAATGATAATTTTTTCTTTTTCTTTTTCAACTTTTTGCATGTAATTGTCAACTAAGAGACCGCAATATCATGTTTATAAAAACATTTGATCAAAGTCTGTATTTTTATTTATATCCAATATTTAAATTAGTTTAATTTTTGGACAAGTTGTATGTGGAAGTTTAAGTTTATATAGTTACTTTGATGTGTTGAACCATGTAATTATTTTGTTCTTAATGAAATGTTTCGATTTAATTATATTTTTGTACAATTGTTTTTATGAATTTAAATAAAAGTCACATAAATGGTCTTAAAAATATTTATTAATTTTTTTTTTTTTTTCATTTTGATACATTTTTAATTGCATTCATGAAATCTTATAATATATTGTATTATAGCATGTCAAAGTAATGTCTTAGAATTATTTGAATGCTATTAAATGAGATTCAATAGCATTTGAGATGAAGATTTATAGCATGTGAAAAATGCTATGAAAAGGTAAAACTTTTAATCACACGGATAGCAAAAACGTAAGGTAGGACTTGAACCCTCAATTACAAATAATGGTGCACATGCTAAAGAGTAAGATAGGCCTCACACTTACCTCCATAATAATATTTCTCTTCCATTTTTCGTGCTTGTAGTTTTTCACCAATTTAATATATATATATATATATGTGTGTGTGTGACTTGACTAAGTTTGGGTTTTTAGTTGCTATTAATTAAACATAGTTCTTCAACGTGAAATCTCAATTGAATGTGTTATTCTATTCCATTATTTTTTTTGGTAAATTTATTAATATATTAGAATACTTACATTTATTATTCATAAGTCAAATTTTCATTTTTCAAATATTAAATATAATACTTATAGTATTATAATAAAATTTTCACTATTTCAAATAATATAAAATAATAACATTAAAATAAATATATTAATTGAAAAGAAAATAGTTGGTTACCCTCCATTTTCATGGTGGTTAGGGTAACGGCGTGACGCCAACTCCCAGTAGTACAGTATAGGTACTATTTGCATTAATGAACCCAAAAAAATAAAAAATTTATGTTGGAAACTCCATTTTTTTTTTTTTTTTTTTTAATGACACTAAAAAATACCAAATTACTCTTCACTGATTAGTGACTATATATGGTCAATGGTTAGTCAACCGTTAGTTAATTGGTCAAAGAAAAATTAGTGTTATTATAATTTTTTTAACCGATTTTAATATAATTATACATATAACCAAGGTACGTTTTTATAATTTACCTATAAAATATGGATATACAAATAATTTCTTTGTGTGTCAATTTCTACACCCTAAAATGACAGTTTGAAACCATTTATGTTAATGACTTCAAAGAGTCGACAAAGATACATGGCTCTATTGGAGCCGGTGAGCTGACTGTGCAATAACATTCCCTTGTCCATAGCATAACTCTTGCTTATATATATATATAGAGGACGAACTGGCAATAACAATAAATATATCAGGATAAAAAATGTGGACCACAGATTATGGAGAGGTTTTAACAAGTGCATACACTTTGAGTCAAAGTATGTAAATCTAGTAGTCCACATTCTTCGTCCTGATATATTTATTGTCAGGATGAACTGATAATAGAAAATATATATATATATATATATACAAAAATAATTAAATAATCACTTGAAAATCACACTGCTTATCCAGAAATATATGGCCAACTCTTGTTTCTACACTATTCATCATCTCTTCACCTTGGATCCAACACCATTTTACAAAAAAATTAATTAAGTCTAACATCGGTTGGGTTCTATAGGAATACGACGAGATTATACTCAACGATCTTGATTTGGATAACAACTCTTATAAACAATAGAGAGGAGTCTCTCTAACTCTCCATACTTATTTGTCAAAAGCAAAAGCGTAAAGTAGGACTTGAACCCTCAATTACAAATAATGGTGCACAAGGTAAAGAGTAAGATAGGCCTCACACTTACCTCCATAATAATATCTCTTCAATTTTTCATGCTTGTAGTCTTTCACCAATTTAATATATATATATATAGGGTCTTCTTAACTTATATTATTCTAAATATATACATTAAAAGTCTTTTCCTTTTTTTAATTTGCTTTCACTTGTCATATGTGCTTTAGAATCTAAATCAATTAACTATTGTTTCACTTGAATAAGTTTGGGTTTTTAGTCGCTATTGATTAAACATAGTTCATCAACGAGAAATCTTTAATAGTCAATTGAATGTGTTATTCTATTCCATATTTTTTTTGGTAAATTTATTAATATATTAGAATACTTACATTTATTATTCATAAGTCAAATTTTCATTTTTCAAATTTTAAATATAATTCTTATAGTATTATAATAAAATTTTCACTTTTTCTCTATATTATTATTTAATTTCAAATAATATAAAATAATAACATTAAAATAAATATATTAATTGTAAAGCAAATGGTTGGTTGGCATGATTACCTACCATTTTCATGGTGGTTAGGGTTAGCCAACTCCCTGTAGTATTAACCATTTGCATTAATGAACTGAAAAAATTGTGTTGCTCACTTTCCTACACTTCATTTATCATGGAGTCTCCATCGATTGGAAATTTATATATTATAAGGCTGCATGCAAGCTTCATTTGAACAACCACAAAATCCTGAAACAAAACTCTCTCTCTCTCTCTCTACAAAGTACATCTTCAAATGACTACCATTAATGTTGAAGTGATCTCCAAAGATATAATCAACACCTCCACTCCCACCCCAGATCACCTTCAACATTACCAATTTTCCTTACTTGATCAATTATCTCCATCTTTCTATCTACCGTTCATCTATTTCTACACTGCTCCTCATGATCATGATCATGATCACAAACTTGGCAACAATGACGTAACCAACAGCCTGAAAGCATCGTTATCCGAGGTACTTACTCGGTACTATCCCTTAGCCGGATGCCTTAAAGAGACCTATGTAGACTGCAACACCAATAGTGGTGATACTAGTGGCGATGGTGGTGGTGGTGTTCTCTTCCTTGAGGCACAAGTCAGCTGCCAACTCTCTGAAATCCTTGAAAATCCACTTCCCAGTGAGTTCATTAACAAGTTCCTCCCAGATTTTAGCTTCGGCGTTGCTAATTTAGTCCTTGCTGTTCAAGTTAATTTCTTCAAATGCGGTGGTGTTGCGGTTGGTGTGAGAATGTCTCACAAGATTTCGGATGCTTTGTCACTTGTCACATTTATTGACAACTGGGCTGCAACTGCACGCGGTGATGGTGATAGTGTTCGTCCAGAATTTGCATCCGCCACTCTCTTTCCACCCAAAGACGGGATCAACATTAAGGGTCTTGAAGAAGAAAAGAATATCGCATTCAAGCAATTTGTGTTTACTAGCTCTAAGATATCTGCTCTTAAAGAAAAATATGCTAGTAAAACAAGCATAGAAAATAAGCCTCCAACGCGTGTTGAGGCTTTATCATGTTTTCTATGGAGTTGTTATGCGGCCTCTACTGAAATGAATAAAGGGCCTGAAAAGCTTTACATGTGGATAAATCCGGTGAATATACGAAAGAGAATCGATCCACCACTGCAAGATGATTCTTTTGGGAATCTAGGAGCACCATCAATGTGCATCATTTCTTCAGAGGGTGATACAGGAGAAGGCAGTACTTATGGCCTAATAAGCAAGTTGAGAGAAGCAATAAGAAAAATCAACAATGATTTTCTTAAGAGATTGAAAGATGGAATTTTTGAACATTCGAATTCAGAGGAAAAGACCAAAGCTAAAAGAACCGATGGAGAGGAGTTGGGTAACTTTTATTGTTCTAGTTTCTGTAGGTTTCCTATATATGAAGCTGATTATGGGTGGGGGAAGCCTACATGGGTGGCGATGGGTAGCTTGCCTTACAAGAATTTACTTTTTTTAATGGACACAAAAAATGGAGATGGAATAGAAGTGTGGGTTCAATTGACAGAAGAAGATATGGCCAAATTTGAGGCTGACCAAGAGCTGCTTAATTATGCTTCCCCAACCTTATCATGCCCCTAATTATATATATTAGGTTTCAGACACGGGATCTTTCTCGTTTTTTCGTATAGAATCTTAATTTGCACTGGTGCAAATCGAGATCCTACATGAAAAAATGTATGTATTGTGTGTGTATGTATTAAAGGTCAAGCGTCTATGTATTGTGTGTGAAATAATAATGGTGTTCATCATCTTGTTATGGGAATGGGCACCATATGATATGGATCTACAAATAAATTGTTGTGGTGCTTCATTGCATTAATTGTATCAATGTACAATTCAATAAATGACAAAGAAATTAAAATCACTCAAGCCAACCACATATTAATTATGTTCTTCGGTTTTCACTATTGTCTTGCAATAATTTAAAGATTGTAGGTTAACAAACTGTGAAGAGTACTATAGACCTCAAAGGCATGAGGTTGGGGAAGCATAAGTGAGCAACTTTTATCGCTTTTGAATTTGGTGATTTTGCTGATCAATGCTCTTGTCAACTTATTGACCAGACCATAATTTTAACCCTCTTCCTCAATATCGTCGTCCTCCGAAGAAACGAAATTTTTTGTAGCTAGCTACTGCTTTAATTATTACCAAATGAATCATCAGGGAGCGGTAGATCTATATTTTTTTACGCAAATTCATAGAATTATTCTTGAATATGCATATTAAAGAATAATTAGTTAGGAAATACATATTAAATTATTCTTGAATTCCAGGAATTATGTGGTTGATCTTCTTGTAAAATCTTGTAAATAGATTAGCTTAGTTTGTAAACGTAACATTGATAAGAAATGAAAACAGAGCATGCTCTTCTCTTCACCACCTCTGTTTCTTAAGCTTTTTTTAATGGAGTTCTTTTAGACTTTTTAACAATCACCTTTCTACATTCATCAAACTCTTGCTTTGTTTGTTATTTTTCAGAAGAAATTAACCAGCAAAGTAACTTGTTTTAGACCCTTTCTTTATTTCAGTAGAAGCCGCACAAATCGACAAAAAAAAAAAATATATGATATGGTTTTGAAACGCGATGGATATGTCATGCCACTTTCGATGCCCAGAATTTTTGGACGAATATTGTCGATATTACCGCGAGCGATTTCACCTCAATTATTGATAAACTTTATCATAAATAAAGAGTCTACAACCTTGTGAGAGATAAATTTAGTTAGATAGCGAGGACTAAATTATTGACATCGTCAGGTAGCAATTTGTTGACGAACTTGTCTGGATTTGAAATTTTGAGGAATTCAGAGAGGTGGCAATTGACTTGAGCCACCAAAACAAGGACTCCGCCATTCTTGCAGTCAATGAAGTTGTCACTATTATGTATATTGTATATTTTATATTATGAATTATATATTGAAATCGATGGCTTTCCCCACTTGTTGGTTTGCACCTATCACTTAGTTTGCTTATCCACTAGGTAATACACATGTTAAATTCTTTGACCACCATCAATCCATATGTGGCAATGGAGGTGTTTGCCTTTGACTGGACTTCTAACTCTATAATTAGAAAACCAATTCACTTGTAATTGCAATCCTTTTTTTTTTTTTAAGATCCGAGAGCTTATACATGAGATCAGTTGTTCTCTTCAATTTTCTTCTTGGATCTTCTATCAGTTTCATTTAGTTTTACAACACGTGATAATTATCATTTAGTTTTACAACACGTGATAATTATATGTAAGTAAAAGGGATTTCATGATGGGTGATTTACTTATATCTCAATATTCGTATTTATTTATTTATATGCAAATGAGACTGGCTAATATTGTGTCGACATAGTTCTGGATTTATTTGTTATACTCTTTAAAATTTTGTATTTATTTATTTATACTCAATATATGAGACCGGCTAATGATGTGTCGACAGAACCTATATATAGTTCTAGATTTATTTATTATGCTATTTAAATATTCATATTTATTTATACGCAATATATAAGATTAGCAAATGCCAACACTAGAACCTAAAGTTAAGGATTTATTAATATACTTTTTAAATATTCGTATTTATTTATTTATACGCAATATATGAGATCAGCTAGACCGACTTTTGAAGTTTTTGGATTTATTATTATGATATTTAAGTTAATGCGGTTTTACAAACCGATCCGAACCTGAAGTTCTAAATTTTAAATTTTAGTAAGAACATGAAGTTCTGGATTCATTGTTATATACATAGATGCCATACTGGCCGATCAACTAATCAGAATGAAGTTTCTGGATTTATTATTATGATATTTAAGTTTGCGCCATTTTGCAAACCGATCATAACCTAAAGTTCTGAATTTTAAATTTCATTAAGAACATGGAGTTCTAGATTCATTGCTATATACATGAATGTCATACTTTATTATTTGGAACATGAAGTTTCAAATTCGAATTCAATATGTAACTAGAAGTTATGAATTTGAATATAAAGTATTAAATTTTGAACCTGAAGTTCTGATCAGACTTGAAGCTCTGAATTCAAGTTAAATGGTGATGTTAAAATTTAAATATCAAAGTTTATCAAAACCAGCAATTCTAAATATAATCAAGTTACGATTCTTTCACCTGGAAAGTCGAATCGTAAATTCCATTCAGAATCTGAAGTTTTTTGAATTTTATATATGAACTTACAGTTCATGGTCGAACCGAAAGTTTGAAAATTCAATTTGATTTATGATTTTATTTTATCTCATATTTATGAAGTGATATGTTTACATGTCATTTATTTGAGGAAGAAATCTCACATCCCAACAGGATGTTCTGAATATCATAAAAAGATTTAAGATCCTAATATCACGCATAATGAAATTGGAAATGATATTTTATCCATTTCATACATGCTTCTGAAGAAGTAATATCAAGAGAGTAAATTTGAATATATTTTTATTCGTGAGATATCAAAACATACCCCAAAAGTGGATGTTTATAAATGTTTATAGAATAAACATATTGAAAAAATATATATTATCATTTCAGATGAGATATAAAATGGCATTACACATAATGCCCAGAAAATTCCAGGAAAGAAAAATATATGTCTAGCCGATAGTGGAAGATTAAAAACTTTATCTTGCTGAAGATTAATACCATATGAAATCTAGCGGATCTAATTAAAGGTTATAGAAGAGCCATAATCTTATTACCAAATGGTATTAAACTGTGTATCAATGGTACATTTTATATTATTCAAGCAGAACATGAAAGAAATCTACTTAGTTAAAAGACATATAACATTATTAATATCATATTGAGACTATGAATAATAAGAATGTTGAATATTTGTGTATGATTTGGGCTAGAAGCTCATTATTGAGAAGTTGCATGCTTTCTCATCTGGATTATATTACTGATTATAAAAGGGTATAAAAGTTTATCGGTTATGAACTAGAAGTTCTCAGATCCAAAAATACTTATGTTTTGACATGACAGTTTTGGTCATCGAGGATCTATGATGATGCGTATGATCATTGAAAATTCTTATGGTCATCAATTAAAGAGCTAGAATATTCTTTAATTTCATAATAATATATGTATTGCATATTCACAAATGGAGATTATTAATAAGATCATCTCATTCTAAGGTTAATTTTCAATCCCCATCATTCTAGGGGATATATGTGGATATAATCTATCTTATTTATTACTTGGCTAATTGGCACTGATGCCCCCTAAACTCTTCAAAAAATTGCACTATGCCGCATATACTTTTTTTTTTTCCAGGACTAAACCCTCTAAACTCTCGTTTATTGGCAAGCACTTGGGTTTATTGCCCCATGTGAGGGAACATCTACAGTCGGCTTTTGCCAATTTGTGAGAATTCAGCGGGTTTAGTGCCAAAAAAAAGAGTATATGGGGCATAGTGTAAATTTTTGAAGAATTTAGGGAGCATTAGTGCCAGTTAGCCTTAGAGCATCTCCAACGTTGCTATATACATCCCACCAACTTCAACGTAAAGCACACTGTTCATAAAAACTCTCTCCAACGTTGCTTCAAATTTCGTTTTCCAAGAAAAAAAAACTTATGTTGTGGAACAGTGGCACACTGGGTTTAACGCGCACCGTTCTTCAGTGCAAGACTTTTTTTTTTTTTTTTTAAACGTCACATTAACTTATCTCATTCTTTTTTTTTTTTTTTTTTTTAATTTTCTTTTCTAATTAAACTTTTTTATACTTAATTAAATGATATGTATTTCCAAAAAATATACCATTGGAAAGATCTCGTTGAGATCTTTAAAATAACACCCATATTAATATACATATTTAATTTATTTAATTTATTTATTAATTATATATTAAATAATGTTAAACTTGTATAATAATTAGTTTGTGCAATACAAAATGAATAATGCTGGAGTATTGACCCCACCAATGGGAGTGTAGCACATGATCCAATTTGTGAGATAAATGTAAAAAGTAAAAGAAAAAAGGCTATGTGCTACACTCCCATTTGTGGGGTCAGTATTTTGGGTACTGACCGATCGGTATGCAAGAATTATTCATACAAAATTAGTTTCCCACACATCTATACTATGAGGTTGTATGTTCGAGTCTCTTCCCGTCCCCAAACCCCGAATTATTGAAATATTCAAAAATAAAACTTAATTTAGTGCAATTAAATACATGACATAAATAAATAATGTGATTAATTTTTTATTTTTTAGTTTTGATATTGTACGAGTCATTAGTGAAGAATAAAATAATTTATGTCAATAAAATTATTGAATATTGTATAAGTTAACTAAAAAAAATTCATTTGTATTGTATAAATATTTATTGGGATATTATTCTTTTATTTATTAGGATATTTATTGGGATTTGGGAAGATGCTTTTTTGATGTAAAATTTGGTGTTAAACATTGGAATGGAAAAAAAATTTGGTGTTAACATATTCCCAAAAGATTCTCTTTTAACTTTAAATTGGAACATTGAAGATGCTCTTATTACTTTTAGATAATATAAGACAAAATCTCGTATAAGAAAAAAAATCATCTCATAATTTAATTAATAATTTTATATTTCAAGAAATAAAAGTATTAAAATTTAAGAAAATATTTATAGTTTCAAAAAAATATATATATATTATAAGAATTAGTTTTATAGTATTTAATACCAAATACTTAATCTAATATTTCCACCTTCGGTGGATTGTATTAATAAAATTAAATTCCATTCAATTCATAATCATCCAAACAACTATCACTAAAAATACTATCATTTCCTCTCCTAATTTCCTCTTTTGACTTATCATTTCTTGACCTAAATAGATCCGGTGACATGTGTTAAGAAACCAACTCTGGAAACGAAAAACAGGACTTGTTTTTGTGTGAAACAAACAAAATAATTAATAAGAGACTTATTGTTGCGTGTGTAAATTAATGTTCTTGTGACAAAAAACAAGCTCATACATTAGATCACATACACATGGACATGGTTTAAGAGAAAGCCATATTTTAAGTGCTGGAGTCACGTATCAAATATAATTGATTTCTTTCCCAAATTACCTTTATTTATTTGCACCCCTTCCTCACGCAGGCCTTTACACTTCATGGCTTCTTCATTTTTATTTGCAGGAACGTACAAAAGGAAGCAAGCTTTATGGATTCAAAAGTGGTCCAACTGGGATCATGAAGTGTAAATATGTTGAATTATCTACTGAATTTATCTACCCAGTTATTATATATGGAATATGGCACTGCATCTATACATGTTCATGCTTCATTCATGCACATACCACACACGAAAGAAAAAAAAATAAAATAAAAAATCTCTCATTCTCACCGTTCTCTCCTCTATTTCTTCACTCTCTCATCTATTAAATACATTTATTTAATACAGGCATGTCATAAGTGCTGGAGTCACGTATCAAATACATTTATTTAATACATGCATGTCTACATGACATGCCTGTATAGAAATCAATGATATGTAGGATTTTTTTAAAAAATCCGAACTTTATCTCCACTTAGATGGAGAAATTTATAGATCTTCATCCTCCCCCACCACGAGAGCCGAGAGGGGAGGCGCGGCAGAGGAGGTGAGGTCTCCCCCTTTCGTGGCTGTGAAGTGAGACCTCCCCTCTTTGTGATACACGATTGATAGATGGTGGAGATTGTGAAGTTTTGTGTTAGCCCATCAGTTTTCTTGTTTCTCAAGGCCTAATGATAAAATGGGTTGAAGCCAGAAGAGGCCCAAGTACCAAATGCTCCCACTGTTGACCCAAAGCCAATACGCTGCCGTTTCACTTATGTTATCTGATTACTGGATGAAGCTGAGTCAGGATTTCCTTGTGAGCTGGCGCTTTGTGATTGCTCTCTCCTGGCTGATGTGTACTTTATCTCTTATGCACTATATAAATGAAGAGATGAGGAGAGAGAAGGCAGATCGTTCATTATTTTCTAGGTTTTCTTTTTACTGAATCTGTTTCTCTCTCTCTCTCGAATGTTCTTTGTGTTCTTGGTATTCATCTTGAATATCTGTCTTCTCTGCTTTGAATTTGCAAGAGTGTTAGAAGAGAAAAAGAGAGATCATTTTACTGTGATTCTTCTGATACCATCTTTGTGTATTTCTGGGTTGTGGTCAGAAGTGAGTTGAGAGGTTAGGGTTTTCAGAGGTTGAGCGTTTGTTGTGTAAGGGCTTCTAGGCTCCTTTTGAGGGCTGATCTCGAAAAGATCTGTGTTGTTTAAGGCTGTAAAGACACCATATAGTGAAAGAGTCCCCTCTGTGTAGCTCAAAAGTGGAAGTAGGCCTATTCTTAGCCGAACCACTATAGATCTGGTGTCCTTTACATTTCTGCTTATCATATACTGCTATATCTTGTTAGATTTGCATGTATAGGTGATATATTTCTAGTAGTATGTTAGATGATGCATGAGTAACTTAGATCTTGATATATATGCTTAGATCTGAATGTTGTAGGCTTATATTGAATCTGTAGTTAATCTTTTGCATATCTGAAATATATATTACTAAGTTTGGTTACTAGATATTTTTGTTTAGTATGTCTGTTAGTAAGTGAATCTTGCTGAGCATGTTTTAGAGATATTATTGTAAATTCACAACAGAGATCAAATCTGAAGATTGGATCTCCACCTTTTTTCTCTCATTTTTTTTTTCCATTTTTTTCTTTTAATGTTTTTCAGTTTTTTTTTTTAATTTATTTTTTATTTTTTTATTTTTATGGATCATGGAGATCCATTTTGAAAAATAAAATGTTTGTTTTTCATTTTTTTTTAAAATTTTTTTTTGTCTCTGCCTTTCTATTTTTGAATTTTTTTTTTAATTCAATTATTAATCTCCACCATGCATCAAAGATGAATGGTTGGAGATCAATTTATAAAAAAAATAAAAATAAATAAATAAATATTCTTTTAATTTTATTTGATTTTCACCCTCGATCTTAAAAAATAATGAAAAAGAGAATAAAATCAAGGCATATAATTATATAAGAGGACTTTATGGCTACACTTTGATTTTTAAACATAAGACTTCTAACACATATTTAATTAGACATCAAAATTGCATACTTTCCTTAAATTCTATATATTGGCATCCAAGTATCCAACATAGAATTGTCAACATATCTATCTCCAAATTCACAGTTATTATAGCAGATTTTTTTTTTTTCTAACCTAAATAGAGCCGGTGACATGTGTAATCAATAACTAGATTTACTTATTTTATTTATTTCACTTTTATTATCTTTAAATGCAAAATATTTTCTTCAAGTATTTTAAACCAGGAAAAAGATCAAATCAGTAGAGGATCCAAATCCTATATATATATACATGTCAATTATGATCATCTTCAACGAATAACTCTTTTGATCATCTAGTCTACAACAGCTTTTGAAGGCAATTATGAACCCAACAACATCAGACGAGATGAGATTGACCCAATAGTATGTCCCTACACTATAAGATTAATATGGAACCGAGTCGTATCCTCCTTCCCAAACCCGAATTTATTGTGAAAGTTATTGAAAAAAAAAAATCCACAATAACAACTAGTTTGATAAACAAGTCCAAAAATCAGATAAAAAAGAAAGGGAAAAAAAAAAATCACCTTGGAAAGTAGCCTTGGAGTCTTGGAGATCAATTAAATTAATTAATTTAAGAATACAAAATAATAATATCAAAATGACCTTTGAAAGAAACAAATCACTTTCAAGTTTCAGCAAACATATATGTATTATGACAATAAATTTCATACTCTATATTTATGCTTCATATAAGTATATAATATTGTAATTAATGACCATATAATATATATATATATATATACATATTTTCTATTATCAATTCGTCTTGACAATAAATATATTAGGACGAAGAATGTTGACCACTAGATTTACATATTTTGACTCAAAGTGCATGCATTTGTCAAAACTTCTCCATAATCTATGGTCTACATTCTTCGTCCTGATATGTTTATTGTCAGGACGAACTGACAATAGAAAGACTATATATATATATATATATATATATATATATACAGAAATTCTATTATCAGTTCGAACTGACAAAAGTTATATCAGTTTTTTGTATGTGGGCCACTGGATTTAAATACTTTGACTTGGCTGTATGCACTTGTCAGTCAAAGTATTTAAATCCAGTGGTCCATATACAAGGAATAGATATAACTTTTGTCGGTTCGAACTGATAATAGAAAGACTATATATATATATATATATATATATATAATCAAAGAATCATTAATTATGATAATTAATATGAATTTACATCAATTTTTTATGGGATTCCGTGATACAATCATAATTCTCATGCAACCTTGCATATGTGGAACTTAGGTCTGAGTCAGAGTTGGTTGTTTTAAATTAATAGGACAAATAAGTTAGTTGTTGTTAGTGGAGTACTGGTTCCTTTTCTTTTGGCATTATCTTAGTGGATGTTAACATGTTGTTAGTGGGATACTGGTTCCCTGTTTTTCAGGATCTTATTAGGATCAGTTGTTGGTTGTAAAGCCTATAAAAGACTCTTTTCAAATTAATTAAAGTACTGAAAATATTAAGCAAATTTGCCTCTCTCTGTCTCCTGTATTTCTCTCTATCTCTTGTATCCCTCCTTTGCTCCTTCTATGTATTTCAAAGTCTGAAATACTTCTCTAAATTCACCCTTTATATTTTTCAGGATCGGTAAAGTACATATCATTCCGCAACCTCATTATTGTTTTAATTCGGCTGCTGCTGATCACCATCTTAAATAAAATAAAATTAAAATTAAATAATTACAAGAGTTGAAACTATTACAGTTGATCATATCTTTTTGATCTATAAAAAACCATAATAATATATTCTACAACACTTGAACACATCAAGAAACAGAAGAAGAAGCTACACCAAATCTGACTATAAAATCAGGAAAAACAGGTGGTGCATGAGCAACACGATCGTGATCATGATCATGATCATCACCTCCGGCGAAGTTCATTTGAGTCAACGTGCAGCGGCCTCTACCACGGTTAGGTATGTGTGTGCATGGATTGGCGCCGGCGGGGGGCACTGGACCCTTTTGAAGAGATTGAAGGATCAGACCTTCATCTATTAATGGTCTCATCCCCATTGTTTTTTCCAGAGAAAATGAGAGAGATATTAAAATGATCGAAATGAGAACCACTTTCAATTTTGTACAAAAAAAAACCATAATTGGTATATCTGAAAATTGAAATGAACAAACAAAATAACAAGAGACTTGTTGTGTGTGTGTGTGTATATATATATATATATATATATATGTGTGCAGTAAATGTTGTTGTTGTTGTGACCAAAAAATGAATATGAAATCAATTTCTGGTGTTTTGATATATGATTGTGTACTGGGAGGTGATTTATATGACTATATATAAGCATATATGTAAGTGTGTGCGAGAGAGTTTGACTGAGAGCCGCGGTTTGAAAAGTTTGTATTAATTAATGACTAATGACGACACGGAGCTTGATTAATAAGTTGAAGTTTCAAATTCGATGTAAATAAGTCAATCAAAAGGTTGAATTAGTCATTAAAATATAGATGCATGAGTACGTTGACCTGTTGTAAGTGGTCGAACGACTTGGTACGTTGAACGGGTCGGATAGAATCAGGCCCAAGGCAACTAGGCTGGAAGTTGGTTGGTTGATGTCGACTGTCGTTTATGCGTTGTCGTCTGAACTTTGTTGAACCTGCAAAAGAACTTTAAATAGAAATATAAGGTGGAAAAAAGGGAAAAGGTGGAGGCCTGATGGTAGCCTTAGTTATGCTTGGGCTGAGCAAGGTAGTCAGATGATTGATGAACCAATTCCGATGGCCAGAAAATGATGGAACCAGAATTTTAGTACGCCTTTATAAGCTTTTCTTGAGAGAGATTTCAGAGAGTTCTAGTGGAGGGGGCCTCCCCTCTTTATACTAGGTGTCTTGGCTCCAACGTCTACTATCTGCATTTGATAGTGGACGTGATTCTTGGAGTGATTCTAGGAGAGATTTCCTCTCAATGGGCAGTTACATCTCTCTTCGTAACTGATCACTTTGAATGTGTCTTCAACGGTAGCTTCTGCTGGCAGTTGTGTTGGGTCGACCCAACACAATGGGCCTGGGTTAGACTTGTAGGGATTGGGCCTTGGCATGTTGGGCCGTTGGACCATTTTTGGCTACCACAGTTTGTCCCCCACTCTCTAAAGAAGAATCCATGGAATTTAGAGAGTGATTTTCGTTGAGTCGACCGAGGTCGAACGACTTCTGTCTCGAATGAAAAGATCCTCATTGGTCAGCTATTGTCGAACGATCTTTACGTCGAATGGAATCAACAATGATCTTTGTTGGATTCGACCATTGTCGACTGAATACCATGTCGAATCGTAGCGACATCTTTTTGAATACTGTTTTGATTGAAAGCCTTTCCTGGACAAGCGATGTCGTATTGCTAATAAAGACTCGACGTTCAGACGATCCTCTTTTCAATCGTCGATTGGGTATCAAACTGATGTGATGGATGTTAAAAGTAGACGTGATGGAGGCGTTTGAGTTTTCAATGCTGGCGTCAGCTGCATTAATTTCTTGCGCAGTTAACTAGAAAAGCTTTTGAAATTGAAATTTAAACTGGATAGTTTACCTGGGTTAGCTGGTATGGTTTGGTTGGGTTTACCGGCAGTTGAACCGGCAGTTGAAAGGGCGTCGACACGTGGCAACTAGGGTAAAGAAGGTTTTATAAAACCAAAACTCCTCGTTTTTTATAAACACTTTGCCACTCACCGAGCATCAACTCTCTCCAACGAGCATCCTTCCAACTTTTTCCCTGGAATTCTGACAGAAGTACTCCAAACCCCTTCACGATCCTTTCTTGAGTTTCTTACAGGTTAGTAAAATCTTCGATATATATATATATATTTTTTTTCCTTTTTGTTTTTTGTGCACTAAACAAACTTGAACATCTGTTTTAAGTAGAGAAATATGCTTGCCTGGAATTTTTATTTACCTGAAAATGCATGTTCTTCGTGTTCTTCGTGTTCCTTATTAATTCTGCTAGATTTTGACGTTTTGATTCATGTTACTTTGGTTTTATTTGCAAAGTGTTGTTTGCAAAGTGTCGTTGTCGTTGCGATACGTAGCTAAAAATACGCTTGGTAATGGGTAGACTCTTATCTTGGGATTGTAGGTTGATTTTTAAGTAGGAAGTTTTTAGCAAACCCTAGATTTTTGATCGAAAATCCTTAGGTTGTGATTGTAGCGTTCGGTTTCTATCTGACTTGTGCATTTTTTGCATCTGTCAGTTTTTTTTGGAGATATGATGTCGAGCGACCACACAACCTCTGATTTGAATATTAACTGGACTCCTAGTGATGATGATGGAGGGGTCGACAGTAGGTCGCACAATGTCGATAGACGGGTCACAATTGAAGATCCGTCGACGCCTGTCTCTATAAATGCTAGGAGTATGCTAGAGCAGGGTGCAGTATATGCTATCGCATCGGCTGTCGACCACCCAGAGTATATTAAGGTCCCTGAGGCGTCGACGTCTGGTCGTCCTTTAGGTATACTAAACGACAGTCCGGCTAGCTTGGTCACGGAGCGTATGTTACCTGGCATCCGGACGATGTATGGTGTCCCTAACGACGTTGAATTACGTGCGCCGAGGGAACGTGAATGTGCTGATTGGGATATACCAGGATGGACGTGTCTCTATGAGTACACATTTCGCTTAGGCTTTAGATTTCCCATCCTTCAGCTGGTTCGACGAATGTTATTACACTACGACCTCGCCCCCGGTCAGCTGATGCCAAACACTTGGAGAATATTGTTGGGCTTAGGAATATTATGTGAGAGGAACGGTGTACAGTTCGGGCTGGGGTGTCTCCTTCATAACTATTACCTGAAGGAGCACCTGACCGACACTGGTCGTTATTCGTTAGTGCCACGAAATAAAAAGATGGAGCTTATTATCGACACCAAGATGAATGATAGAAACTGGAAGGACACATTCTTTTTTGCGAGGGGACCTCAAGTCGACGGTCTGTGGAGGATGGGGGAAGAGGAATATCGATACCGACGGGTTTGGAATCGTTATGGTAAGTTTTTTTTTTTGAAACTGTCGAGTAGACTGTCGTTACACATGTTTTGGTAACTGTCTGAATGTTTTTTTTTTTGTTTGTTTGACTTTGCAGAGGTTAGAGGGGCAGGCAAAGCACCACCGTGCGACGTTGCTCCCGAGCGTACTAGGATTTTGTTAGAAATCCCAGCAGTGCAGAGGAGTGTTAGCAATTTGCTAACGGAAGGTAGTTTCAGGCCTAGTCGACTGTGGAGGTGGTCGACGTTAAATAGATCGCGCGCACCCTATCCTCACATGAAGGACTTTTTATCGTATATATGGATTAGGAGGAGTTTTGAGATCCTTCAGTACAACTTGCGTTTTTTAAAGCCCCTAACTGATGTTGAACGTCGTTTCGCAGTGACGACGATGGCGAGCGTAGAGATTAACATACCTGATAACGCAGAGACCATAAGGCGCTACAGGGAAGAATTCGCCAAAAAACGGGCAACTGCACAAAAAAAAAGAAACAGGCTGTCGAGAAGTCGGTCGGAGGTGCTCCGGCGGTGGTGGAGCAAATTTTGGAGTCGTCGCCAGAGAGGAGCCCGTTAAAAAAGAGGTAGAAGAGGGCTTCTGCCGTCGATTGACAGAAGAAGGCTACATCCAGTTCGAAAGACAGGTCGGCTGGATCAGACTTCGAGCCTAACTCTCCGATAAAGCTTCTTGCTTCTGGGCTGTCGTCATTCAAAGATCCCACAGGATTTTTGAAGAGGTCGGACGACTTTACTCTTGTCAACGACGATATGCATCTAAAGAGAGTCAAGACGGAGGAAGTGTTCGACACGTTGCTCCTCTCAAACTTCCAGGTAGAAAGATTGTTTTATTTTTACTTTGTTGGTAACATTCTTTATTGATTGATTGGATCTCCTATGTTGTAGGCCTACCAAGCGACGTTACATCTGCATGGTCGATATAAGGCCATTAACGACAAGAGTGTGGTGCTTCGTAAGGCGGGCGACGCTCTTAAGGCGGAAAATGCTAAGCTCTCCACCGAGAAGAGTGTGATTGAGCAGCAAAACATAGCTTTGGAGGAGGAGCTGAGAAATGAGAGGGCTCAACACCAGGCTGAGGTGGCGAAGCTCAAAGAAGTAGCTGGTCAACAGGATCAAACCATCGAGGCTCTAAGGGAGAGGGCTTTGTTGATAGCGGTATAAGCTGTCTGCAAAACTAGGGCAGAGCTTTTCAAGGAGTACCTGTTGGGCGATCACTCGAAGTGGAATCCTCAAGCGATGCAAGAAGAAATTGACATCTATGAAGAGATGCAGCGTCTCAAACTCGAGGAATCCCAAGGGGCGGGCGTCGACGGAGATGTTGAAAATGTCGACAGGAACCTTGGAGATGATGCGTTGCTCGACAAGGATGGAGCTGCTGCTGCCTACGGTCCTCCTCCGCAAGATGGCATATAAATTTTTCATTTATATATTATGTAATATTTGGATGATTTGGTCGACTTCGACCTATTTATTTTTTAATAGATGTAATGAGATTTCTTGGTCGATTTTGACCGTTTATCTACTTCTCAATTTTGCTTTTGTGGCGACTTCTTTTTAGTTATACTTTGGTTTGATAGCTTTGAATTTGCATGAAATGAGATAAATGAGCCTGTAAACCCATGCTCAAACGTAAGTCGATCGACATTATATACGAGACTTGAATTTATCTTGAATTTGTATATGATAAGCCTGTAAACTTATGCCCATATGTAGGTCGGTCGACATAATTTCTAAAGATGATTTCATCAGTTGACATATAATAATGACTTTATTGTCGATGTCGTATCTTTCAGTCGACAAAAAACTTTTTAATAGAATTTCGCTTACATGCGTTTGATGGTCGACAAGACCTTTTTACATAGAACTTCCCCTACATGCGTTTGATGGTCGACAAGACCTTTTTTAATTTCGCGTACATGCGTTTGATGGTCGACAAGACATTTTAGAATTTCGCGTACATGCGTTTGATTTGTCTCCTTGGATTGTCACCTGCCACTTATCCCCAGTGTTACTCCCCCACTCTTAATATACGTTTGTCGATTTGAGTATATTAGGAGTGTGGTCGCTGGAAATCTGTCTGAAATAAAAATTTTGCTTGTCGATGTCGACAGCTTGGTGAATTGATAAAAAATGCTTGAGCTCAGTTTTGCACTTTGTTGCACTAAGTTGTCATCATTGCTCCTTTGGTCGACTTGTTAGTAATGGGAAGCCGATGAAATAAACAATAATAATAAAGAAACCAGAATAAAATGAAAGTTCAGAAATGTTACTGTTTTAGATGTAGGGCGTTCCAACTATTATGTAGTTCTCGACCGTCGAGTCCTCTTAGCTTGTATGTGCCTCGCCCGATAACATCCGTTATTTGATATGGTCCTTCCCATGTTGGCCCCAGCTTTCCGGCGCCTTCCTCCTTCGTGTTTTGGAAAACTCTTCGGAGTACCCAGTCGTGGAGTTTGAAAACTCGGGTCCTGACCTTTTTGTTGTAATGTCGAGCGACTTGTTGTTGATACGACTGAATTCTCAAAGTAGCACGATCTTGTTTTTCGTTGAGGTGGTCGAGTTCGAAACTCAGTTCCAAGTTGTTCTGTTTATCATCTGGATTTTCACTGCGGGCGGTCGACAGTCTGGTTTCTATTGGGATAACCGCTTCTGATCCGTAGACGAGTGAAAAGGGGGTTTCTCCTGTCGACCGTCGTGGGGTAGTTCTATATGACCATAAGATCTCTAGGAGTTTTTCTGTCCACTCGCTTTTTTCAGCCTCCAGTCATTTCTTCAATGTGTTGACAATTGTTTTGTTGGTCGACTCCGCTTGTCCATTTGCTTGAGGATACCGTGGAGTCGAGAAACTTAGCTTGATTGCGTATTTGTCGCAGAAATTCTTGAAGCCGTATGAAATGAATTGGGATCCGTTGTCGGTCACTATCTCCCTTAGGACTCCGAACCTGTAGATAATATGTTTCCAGACAAAGTTGCGTACCTCAATGTCGCGTATCTGTTGATATGCGCCGATTTCGACCCATTTGGTGAAATAGTCTGTTAAAACCAACATGTAGACGACACCTCCAGGTGCTGCGGGGAGTTTACCTACAATATCCATTCCCCATTTCATAAAAGGCCACGGGGCCGAAATGGAATTTAACATACCTGGGGGGAGGTGCGACACTGGTGTGAACTGCTGGCATTTGTCGCACGACTTCACGTGATTTTGTGAATCAGTCCGCATTGTCGACCAGTAGTATCCAGTTGTGATTGCTCTGTTCGACAAGCTATGGGCGCTGGAATGATTCCCGCATTCTTCGTAGTGTAGACTTTTTAGGACGTCGTGCACTTCTCGTGGGGTCACACATCTCAAATAGGGGCCGGTGAATGACTTCTTGTAGAGTTTACCATACAGGATGCAGAATTTGGCTGATTTTGTTTTGATTTTCCTTGCTTCTACCCTGTCGTCTGGTAAAATGTCTGCTTGTAGGTAATTGAAGATTGGCTCTATCCAACTTCTGCCGTTGTCGACCGGTGCCAATATTTCTGATTCTTGAATAGATGGAGACATGAGGTGGACTATGGGAACCGATTTTGAATTGTTTGTCGTCGTCAAACCAAGATTTGCCAATGCATCCGCTCGTGTATTTTCGGCTCTAGGTATTTGTTCAATTGAAAATTCGTCGAAGGTCGACTGCAACTGTTTGACTTTGTTCAAATCACCTTTATAAGGGAAAAAGGTGATTTGTGCCATTTACGGGTTAGATACGAAACTTATTCATTGGAAGTGGCAAGGGGGCTGTAACGCCTCATATTTTGTGAAAGTAATTGGGGCTTTTTGTGTTCACGGCTCTCGAACTGACCAGGTCCTTTAAGAAGGGTTACATGTAGTGCTTGGGTGTGGGGAAAAAATTCAGCTGTGGCAAGACTTGTTTTATGATAGGATTCCTTTGTATGAGCATTTTTCGAGGATTTTCGCTCTAGCTTTAATTAAGGAAGGATCGGTTCATGAGTTTGGAACCTAGTAAGATTCTATTTGGAAGTGGGAGGTGAGTCTTAGGAGACCTATGTTCGATTGGGAAAAGGTTCAATGGACCAGCTTTATTTCCTTTTTGGAAAGCCTTTCCATCCGAAGAGATATTCATGATTTGTTGGCTTGGCATTTAGCAAAAATGGGATTTATTCAGTTAAGTCTTTCCGTCATCGTTTAGATTCTATTGCAGCAGATCCTTTTGATAGTTCTAACCTTTTACGAAAAGGTTTGTGTCCTCCCAAAGTGGAGGTCTTCGCCTGGCAGTTGCGAAGAGGAAGAGTGCTGGTGCGTGATGTGCTACTTCGCTTTGGTATGGTTCAAGGGATTCCAATGAATTGTGTCTTGTGTAATATCAGTAGTGAGATCATAGATCATCTTTTTGTTCATTATCAATGGTCATGGAAGGTGTGGAGGTGCTCCATGTACTGGTGGGAGGTGATGTGCTGCTCAAATAAATCCCTTTTGGATTGGATGGACAACTAGCTAGGCTTATGTCCAACCTTAAAAAGCAAGAAAGCTTGGTCCATTTTGTTCTTTGCCATGATCTGGACAATATGGGAGTATAGGAACAACTTGATTTTCAAAGGTTAAGAAGCCTCGATTGAGAAGGCGGTTGACGATGTGAAATTTCAGGTGGCCTGGTGGTTTAAGTGTTTTGGAAAAGGAAGTAAGATTCTTGTCTCTATGATGTTGCTCAATATCAAAGAGAGCCGTGTTTCTCTTGCTCCCCTAAAAAAGTCGACTCCTACGAGTTGGATGGCTCCTGCGGGATATGATCTGAAATTTAACATTAATGGGTCGACCAGAGGGAAGCCAAGCCCGACTGGCATTAGGGGGTCTTACGGAATTCTGAGGGCTTTATTTTATGTCAGTTCTCTATAGCGGTTGGCATTCAGAATTCGAATACTGTTGAGATACTTGCTATTCTGAAAGCTTGCGAGCTTTATGCATTGAATTCTAGTTTGGCTAACAGAAACATTCAAATTATGAGCGATTCTTTGGTGGCGGTCTCTTAGACCAATAGCTTAGATAATTTCGGGAGCTTGCCTCATGTTCACACTGTCTACGACATCAGAAGTTACTTGCAAAATTTAAAAGGTCTGTCGATTGTGTATAATTCAAGGGCTTCTAACGATGTGGCGGATGCCCTTGTGAAGTTAAGCTTGAATGGTGGCACGGATAGTATAGTTTGGGAGGAGTTCTAACCTTCTTGATCTCTCTTTTTGTTTTCTTTTTCTTTTTGGTTTCGTTTAGGGCTATTGTGCTCTGTTTTTCTAGTTTTGGGGGTTGTTTGGGGCTGTTGTGCTCTGGTTTTGGGGTTGTTTTCTTGGCTGTTTTTCTTTGGTGGTTGTTTGCTCTCTTTGCCTTTTGGCTCCTTCTTAATAAAGTTTACTATTCAAAAAAAAAAAAAAAAAGCATGAAAAAAACGTTCTCTAACAAATCCTTTATAATCAACATACCTCAAAAATAATTGTTATTTGTTCTTTGTTGGATTCATCAACTGCTTTATTAAGAAGAATGCAAAATTTAGCATCCCCGACTTCCTCACGAATATTAGCTCGCACTCTGTTAGCAAGAATATTCAACAACTCTTTTTGAATTATAGTTGATGTATACTTGGCATTTTACAGAGAATTTTCTAGAACAATCCTAACAATTTCTTGATTTACTTTTGCTTGCAACTTTATCATCTCAATGAAGTTCCTATGATTAGTAGAATTTATGGATTCATCATGTCCCCGAAAAGCACATCTTTGCAATGCAAGCCATTTCGCTGTCTCTAGCAAGGTCTTGAGTCGTAATCGATTTTGTAAAGTTTCTTGTATAGAGAATGTATTCATGACTTTGTTAATATGTCAATATGAATCTTTTAAGTTATTCCAACTTTGCATGGCAAAACTATGTTGTGAATCTTCTTCCCTTTCATGTTGCACAAATGTACATTTTTTCCCACAATTGATTCTTTTCTAACTTTGAAAATCATTCGTTGTAAATTTGGGATGCTTTGACGGAACAGTATCAAAAACATAGCATGGAAAACAAAATGCCTTATTTTTCTTTATTGAATATTCAAACCATGAAAATCGTTTGAACTAATAATGTTGAAATCGTCAACTTTGTTTACCATCAAGAATGGGTGGATATTTATCCAACATAGGTTGACAAGGACCCATTTTGATATAAGCTTTTCGAATATCATCATGCTTATCAGCAAGATAAACTTCTATTGGGAGGCATAATCTAAGATCACGTTCATAATATGGAGTATTAATATCCGATGGACTGTTAACATTCTCACTTTCAAATCTTTGAGATAAAGAAAGAAAACTTGAAGCCCCGTCCCCGACGTTACATGGAGAACTTGATCCACCCCCATCCGATGATTGATTATCTTTTTTTCCTAAAGTATGAAATCATAGTTTTTGTTGGCTTTGATGTGTGATTGTTTGACATTGTAACCTAAAACTATAAAAAATTCTTAAAAAAATAACAAAATAATAATTTAAAATTATGAATAACAAACCAAGAATCCTTACTTGTTAATAAAAAAAATTAACTAAGAAAAATACCTGAGAGAGATAATTGGATTCGGAATTAATTGAGTGAGAGAGTGAGAATTGGGTAGTCAGACTTGTGTTTATGTGTGTGAGAGAAAGATATATTAATATTATACATATATATATATATATATATATATATATATATAGTCTTTCTATTGTTAGTTCGTCCTGATAATAAATATATCAGGACGAAAAATGTGGACCACAGATTATGGAGAAATTTTGATAATTGCATACACTTTGAGTCAAAGTATGTAAATCTAGTGGTCCACATTCTTCGTCTTGATATATTTATTGTCAGGACGAACTGATAATAGAAAATTTGTATATATATATATATATATATATATAGGAATATAGGATAGATGTTGATTTTTGTAGGATTTGGTATGACCTTATCTAACAAGGATTTGTATTTGGAAAAGACAAATTGGGAAAAGATTTGTATTAATATATCATGTGATGTCGTTCAGCTTCTTTCTGATAATTTGACGACACGTCGTTGCAGTGTCGATCAAAAGATGAACAATTAAGTTTGACCTCGCTAGCGCGCGAGTCACAGAGACTAGCACAGCGGCAAGTGAGGGTATCGTTCCGTAGGGAGATGGAATCCGTCGACTGTTACCGGTTCTAGCTATTATTACAACACACCGAGAGAACTCATGTGTTGCGTGGATGGAAAATGTAAATAATAATATAAATAAATAAATGATAAACAATAATATTTACAATGATAGAATGGAATAGAGAGATGACATGAAATGTGGTTACACTAGGGAAATGACTCAACCATAACAATCCTCCTAATTAAGCTCTAGACTCACATAGTCTCTCAATGTGCAAGTATATAATAGACTCGTGTCCCCTTAACTGATCTCTAATCTCTCTCGAGTCTTAGAAATCACATCCACACATATGTATGGATTCATTAAGTACCATGTGACACAAATAAGAGCCATGTATGCCGGCCTAGTGATCTCTCAACTTTCCGGTCAAATACATTGGTTATTTCGTTGGGCATGTAATGCGCAATCGCGTGGGCCATACTACAGCCAATAATTCATCCACAAGGCTAACCAAATACAGAATGACAACCAAGTGAAAGCATTAAGAATACGAGATACCCATATAACATGAATATTATATGCTCGTGTCCCCTTAATTAATCTCTACCCTCTCTCGAGCGACATAGAGATTACATCCATGCATAAATGCTTGAATTCATTAAGGACCGTGGGACACACACACGAGCTCTACACGCCAGCCTAGTGATCTCTCATCTTTCTGGTCAAATGTAGAGGATATCACGATGAGCATGTCAATGCGACACCACACGATATATAACACACAACCTAAATATCATTCACAATGTGGCTAACCGAGTGAAAGCATTAAGCAATGAAATACCCCTATAACTACACGAGCACAAGAGGAATTCAATTTGTCTTTACTCTAGATACGGATTCGGTTATCAATCTCCCTAGGATGGCTAAAAATGGGAAACAAGTTTACCAAACAACATGTGCTTTTGTGCAAATTGTATTACATTAAGAACATTCAAATGAATTAAGGGTTCTCCTCTTGACTTGGGAATTTTCCCTAAATCAATTTATTACCCAATCCGACCAAGGATGGATAATCGTGTCTTGATAACAAGACCCATTAAGCATAAGAATATGAACCAATGCCAATTTAGCAACTAAATGCCTGAACTAAGCATTTCTCACTCTTTGGAGCTAAAACTCTAACACTCAAAATTACTCTAAACATGGTATTTTGGTCTTCCACTAACATATAAACAATTATGGGATGCTAAATTACACTATTCCTAATTTAATTAACTCTACTCCTAATCCCATTCAAGCATACATGTCAATTTGGACCTCCACACACATGGATATTGCAATTAAAGCTTAATTCATGAAATTATCAAAGAGTAAAACAAAACCCATATGAATTTGAGCACAAACAACATATATAACACAAGTGTAGGTTTACAAAATTCCCCAAATCGGGGTTACACATCAAAGAAACGAAAATTACAAAGAAATGAGTAAATAAAAGCAAACCCTTGAAGACAAGCCTCAAAAGATGCTCTATATCTTTGCTAGCTCGAAATTGCACCTAATTCCTTGGGATTTCGTCTTAAATGGATGGAGAAAGTGAAAATGGGGGTAGTGGAGATGTTTGGGAAACTCCCATGGAGGAAGAACCTCCATGGGAGCATGGGCCTCTCCTTTATTGGGTGAAGAAAATGAAGAAGATGAAGAAGATGGCAGAAATTTGGTGTGGGGCGTGAAAGAAGAGAAGAGAAAGAGATGGAGAGTTAGGGATTGAGTGATTCTTTTTTTAGAAGAGAGAGAATAGGGGATATTTATAGTGGGGATAGTTAGGGTACAAGAATAGGGGTGAAAAGACATGAATACCCCTCAAGAAAATCCCTAAAAAAAACAAAATCTCGTGCAGGTCGTAATATGGGTCGTAGTACGCTTTAACGTCCTGTTTGACGAAATGTTTCTGCCAACTTTCACGATACAGAACGTGGTACGCAATTTGGTCTAACGCGGTACGCTTCGACGAAATCTGGAAAATTTTAACACCAATTTCTTTCGTCCTTTCGCGCTGCGTTTTGGCCCAGAAACACCTCATTATCGCGCGTAAACTTCCCAAAACAAAATGAACCTACACAAGGCTCACAAAAACATATTATATTCACAAAAAATGCTTGAAAACGAAAGCAAACGACAGGAAATGGGGACCTCAAAAGGTGTATAAATCGTTCCGATCATAGGTCTGATCAGGTTACCTGGCGTGTTCGTCAACCTTGGTAGTGTTGCATTTATTAGATCTCGCATATGGAGTTCCAAGTTTCTCATATTTTCAATGAAGGTAATCAGGTGGTGGATGCTCTCTCTAAGCATTCTTTGGGTATTCCTTCTGATGCCTGGTGGCCCTCCACTCCTTCATTCTGTTCTTTGTTAGTTGGTAATGACTGTATGGGTAGAGAATCTTTCATGTTTTCCTAGCTTTGTTTTTCGTGTTTGGCCTGCGTGCATCTGGGTTTTTTTGGGGCTACGTCCTCTGTTTTGTGATGTCTTGTGATTACTTTTGTTACTATTTTCTTTATTTATATATTTATGGATACTGTCTAGGGGTTTTTCAGTATATGATCGCTTGTAATGCTTTTTCCCCTTAGGTCAGTCCAATTTCAACAAAAAAATAAAATAAAAAATAAAATAATATTATATTAATTATAATTTTTTTTTCAAAAAGTTGATCGAGGCTGTAGCCCGGGTCAGCCCTTCACAAGATCTGCCCCTAACAGGGGCGAAGTCAGGAATTTGGATTTGGGGGGGCCAACACAAAAATCAATATCCAATGTCATGCATGACAAATATATTAATATTTAAGAAGTAAGTTGTTAAAAAAATGTGATACCCTTTAGTCTTAAAGGTAGTATCACAAAAAAATAATAATAATAATAAATAAATAAATTTGAGAATTAAAATGTAACTTATCGCTATTTTATATCTCGAGAATCATCAAGAACCAAATATTAATTTTTTTCCGTAATTAACAAACAATAGAGTAAAACTCAAAAAATTGTACGTATGATGATACAATGAGTACTCTAGAATGAGATAGTAAGCTTCCAATATTTACTTAGCTTTTTACCATGACAATATATTAGATAATAATGTATACTAGACTAGACAATAATATATGAAATAATAGGAAATTATTTATTATTATTATTATTATTATTTTAATCGAAATGAAAATCATGAAAGGAAAAGAGATTGATTTTGTATCCTATAATTATGTGTAAAATAGGAAAGATATTTATCAATTAATAAATATTATTAAAATAATAGGATGATTCAGGCTAATATTATCATCTATCTATATATATATATATATATATATATATATATATATTCATAATTAAAAATTGGAGCATTTTCATTGATTGGGGGGAATCTGTATAGTTGCTCAGAATTAGTTTCTTTTTGTTTTAATTTTTAAATTCTTGATTTTTATAGACCCTTAATTCGAAATTGAATGACTGGCCAATGATTATTCCGTAGATGATGCGATGAACTGGCCAATGATATTAACTGAACTTTTTTGATTAACAGCTACCTCTCACACTAGTCGTCAGGGGCGGACCCAGAAAATATTTGTAGCCCGGGCTAAATTATATATACAAATAGTTTTTTTTTTTTTTCCTCAGTACACACTAGTAGTATATAATCAATTCATTAGATATCAATTGTAGGATTTATCTATTTTTGTTTAGTTAATATATTCTAATACTTAATTAGTGGCTCACAAACACTCACATTGAATTATTTAGTCAATATATTTGAATGCTTAATCAATGACTCGCATACTCTCACATTGATTTGTTTGCCAATATATATCTTGTTTTTAAATAGATTCTACATATTATGGAAATTTACTATTAATAACTGATTTGAATTGTTTAAATTAATAAATAGAACAAAATGAAATGAATTTAAATTGTGCAATCAAAAAATTGAAATAAAAGCAAGTAAATATTATATGTAAAACAAGCATAAAATAATACTTTTGTCAATTGTGATTGATTGTTCGTAATTTTTGTTATTGTCTTTTGATTTTAAGTTAGAATAAATAAATGCAATAAATTATACTAATGGTAGGGGATGTTAGTGCAATTATAAACAAAATTTGCATATAAATACAGTTAGACCTAATATCAGGGGTGTTTGTGCAATTAGTCATAATAAAAAATAAAAAATCTTTTGAGAGAAGGCTGCCCGGGCTACAGCCCGGGGCAGCCCTCTCATGCATCCGCCCCTGCTAGTCGTAGTACTGATTGCAAAAACAATAATCGGTTTTATTTATTTATTTATTTTTAATTTTTTTATTTTATTGAAGTATTACAAGAATTATTACAATAGGACTGTTGGGACCTGCTGAGATTAAACAATACATATACGGTCTGGATATCGAGAAAATCTTCAGTGCACCAGGTGCATAAACTGAGTGTTGCACTCGGCCACTCAAATGGTGACATCTCGGCATGTGTCAGCTAAAATAATAATAATAAATTTGATGGGATGAAAGAGAAAAGAATAAAATAATGATGAAAATATATATATATATATAAAAGCTGACACATGCCGAGGTGTCACCATTTGAGTGGTCGGGTGCAACACTTAGCTCCAATTCAGGAAAAAAACTCTCTATATATGGTTGTAAAGTGCGCATGGTGGGATTTGAACCCCTCACCATTTATGTGGAAGTGAGGTGCACTACCAGCTTTGCTAAGAGATGATGTGCAACAATAATCAATACTTCAAAATTTATTTTATAAATTAACCGAAATACAGCACAATCATATTAAGAATCAAATACAAAAAATCAGGAAATTAATTTGAGGTTGGTGAAGCATATGTGAGCAGCTCTTTATCGCTTTCGAATTTGGCCATGTCTTCCTCTGTCAAGTTAACCCATGCTTCTATTCCATCTCCATTTTTGGTGTCTAGGAAAAATATAATATTCATTTTAGGCACGCCACCAAAAGCTACCCATACAGGCTTCCCCCAACCAAAATCAGCTTCATATATAGGATACCTGCTAAAACTTGAACAGGCAAAATGAATCACCTCTCTTTTGAATGTATTTTCGTCTACCTCTTCCAAGTCAAAAAGGATGTCAAATTTTCCATCCTGCAGCTTTTTCACTGAATCTTTGTTGATTTTGCATATTGCTCTTGTCAACTTATTGACTATGCCATAATTATAACCCTCTTCCTCAATATCATCCTCCGAAGAAATGATTGTTATTGCTGCTCCTGATAAATTACCGAATGAATCATCAGGAAGCGGTGGATCTATCATCTTACGCAAATTCATTGGAGAACTAAGAAAGTAACTTGCTTTAGGCCCTTTCTTTATATCAGTAGAAGCCGCAAAACGACTCCATAGAAAAGATGATAAGGTCTTGAAACGCGATGGATATGTCTTGCTACTTTCTGTGCCTGATGTAGCAACATATTTTTCTTGAAGAGCAGATATGTTTGCATTACTAAACACAAACCGCTTTGTCATAATGTTCTTTGCAGGAGGGTACTCGGATGGGATATCAAATGCTTTGTCCATGGGGGGAAACACAGTGGTTCCCACAATTTTTGGACCAACATTGTTGATATTACCGTTGCGAGCGGTTTCAGCCCAATTCTTGATAAATGTGGTTATAGACGAACCGTCTGCAACCTTGTGGGACATACGTACACGGTACACCAATCGCGATACCACCAAAGTTGAAGAAATTTAGTTGGATGGCGAGGACTAAATTATTGACATCGTCGGGGAGGAATTTGTTGACTAACTTATCAGAATTTTGGTTTTTGAGGAATTCTGAGAGGTGGCAGTTGACTTGAGCCTCCAAAAGAAGGACTCCGCCATTCTTGCAGTCAATGAAGTTTTCATTAACAATTCCAACTAATGGGTAGTAATGGTTTAAAACCCGAGACAATGATGTTTTTAGGTGGTTGGATATCTCATTTTTGCTCAGTATGTGATCAACACTGTAGAAGTAGATGAAAGGCAAATACCAAGTTGGACTATTTTGATCAAGAAAGGAAAAACTATAACGCTCGCGGGTTGAAGTAATGGGTTTGATCATTTCTCTGGAAATCACTTCAACATTGATCTCCATTTTGAGGTAGCACAAAGTTTTAGATATTAAATATAAGAGTAAGACCACTCAATCCTCTAAAGTCTTCATGCCATGAAACTTATATATATATATATATATATATATATATATATAACTGCTGCTGAAATAAATTTTGTCAACTCATGTTTCTTGCCATGCGTCTGGCATGGCATTTATTTTTTACTATACAGAGGTGCATGCAACTCATGTTCCCTGGCATCTATGCCATGTGTCTTGCATGGCATTTATTTTAGGGTAAATTGCACAAACATCCCATGACATTTAGAAACATTATATAGATATGTCAGTTTTAGATATATTGACAGAAAACCTACCCAAAGTTTAATAAATGTAGCACAAACATCCCCTACCGTTAATTGAGATCCGTTAACTACTAATGGTCAATGGTTAAAGGTGTAAAAAGTCTAAATAATCCTTATTTTATTTTTATTTTAAAAAAAATTAAAATATAAAAAATATATATTTAAAAAAGAAAACTCAAAGATCTAGATTAAAAAAAAAAAAAAAAAAAAAAAAAAAACCTAAGAAATATAGAGAAAAAAATCTATAAAAAAAAAAAAAAAAAAATTTCAATTATCTTCATCCAACTTCTCACTTAGAATATGAGTTTTATGATTTAAGGGTTTTTTTATTATAATTTTTATTTTTTATGTTTGACACTTTATCTTGATTTTTTTATTTTATTCCGATTGTATTTTATTTTTTTTGGTTTGGTTTGAATCAGTTTGGTAAATCATATTGGTTTGAGTTGAGTTGAAATATAATCAAACCGATACATATTGATTTTGTTTGACAATGAGCTTCAACTCAAACCAAACCTAAAATGCACACCCTAACTGAGTTTCTAAAATAAATTTGGGTTCTGGTTTCTTTGAAGTTTCCAGTTCTATATGGGACACAATTCACATGTTTGTTTGTATTATTTGTCATGTGTTGTCACACCACTCCATTTTCAAATGGGCCACATTTAGCATATTGTATTGTATTGTACATAATTGTATTGGATTGTATTGTATTAGATTCTATTACTTTAAACTGTATTATTATTATACAATCCCGTGTTTAATGATATTTCATATTAGACGATATTAAATTATACAATGTTTAGATGTGATTTTTTATTTTATTATTTTGTTAATGAATACAAATGACATATATATATATATATATATATATATATATATACATGTTGTATTTATTTTTATTACATAAATTATTTCTCATGTAACAATTTCAATAATATTTGTAATTGTTTATAATATTTTATTTAACTTACACCATTTTTGGATTTATACTATTAGATTATTTTTATTTTTAATTAACTAAATTTATATAAAAGAATTAATTTATTTTAAATTCGATAATAAAATAAAATAATTATATTATTTTTTATTATATTTAAAATATTATTATTTAATGTATTATTATTGATTATTATTATACCATTGTCATTATCAATATTATTATTAAAATTTAATTATTGTTATCATCATTATGTAATAGTAATTATTATTATTATTTAAATTAATTATTATTACAATTATCATCATCATTATTATATTAGAGGTGGACACCCAAACTGTGAAACTGATCAATCCGCCCAAACCAAACCAATTTAAGTGGAATGGTTTCGATAGGTGGTACATATGTAGGCTTGGCTCCTATTGTGCTAAACCTAGATGGATGAGAAGATTGTTTTAACCCTTATTGGATCAAATATCCATGACTTGTACTTCCAACAAGCCAATTTCTATCCTCTAACAAATTCTTCAACACTGCCTTCAAGACTTATCCGCTTTCATATATCAATACTAGGCAACTATGAAATCAGCATCCCAATCTATTGAGTCCTCATACGATATCCCATACAGACTTGAAACCACCATGGTAAACCTAGCTCTAATACCGGTTGGGTAGAAAAGTGATGCAGTAGCACATGTCTAATATAATTCACAACACAAACAACATCTACAAGCAAAAAATTAAGATAAGAGACTCCAATCACACAATGATAAGATTTTACGTGGAATACTCAAAATAGGAAAAAAAACCACGCCCGTTAGGACGATAAGAGAAAAATATCATCATTATGTAGAAAATTGTTATAAATACATAATTTCAATATTCTTTCTCTAACCCCAAACCCCAATTACAACCGAGCCTTACCTATTAGATATGGCTTGTATCTCCATGATTGATTAAACAAATTCAACTAATGCAAAAGAGGAAACTTTCTAAATACGTGGGAAACGTGTGGAAGTCGGAGATCTTGTTTAGGGAGGTTTTAAAGACTGAAGAAGCAACTGAAGAATCGAAATCCGGAAGGAATCGCAGCGTGAACCACGATGCCTACCGCGGTCAATTTCGGAGAATTCAGCATGGTGTAGAGCGTGACGCATAGACCGCGGTTTTCTAAGTGATCAATTCCAGAGAAGTATCGCGGCCTGCAGCGTAGGTTGTAAACCGCAGCCTAGACCACGGTTATGACACGAGTTTCGTGAAATGGGAAATCTTCTGTGGAAAAGGAAAGAGTTTCTCTTTCCATGGAATAGGAAGTCTTATGCGTGAAGAAAATGGTTTCCTTGTAACTTTCAAACTGCTTTAGTGCTCTAATATAAATATATTGTAATACTAGGTTATTACAAGTGTGAAGGGTGGAGTGGAGAAAAGAGCAAATACCTAGAGAGATCTCAAAGAGTAGACATTGGTTGTAATTAAGGTTTTGAGTTAGAGAGAGATAATCTTAAATGTGTAGTTGTAAAAATTTGCTACATATTGGATATCCTATTCTCTTATCATCCTGACGGTCGTGGTTTTTTCCCTATCTTGGGTTTTTACGTAAAATTCTTATGTTCATGAGATTGGATTTTCTTCTTCATCTTATTTTCTTTACATAGACATCGTTTATTGTTTGTTTGTGGCTATTGGGCAACGCTTCCGCGTAGCGATTATCGCTAACAACTGGTATCAGAGCACCAGATTGCCTAATAGCAGTTTAGACAAACGATTATGTCTTGGAGTATGGGCTTGATGGAATTCGATATTAAGAAGTTTGATGGGAAGATCAATTTTGGCTTGTGACAAGTTCAAGTCAAGAATCTCTTAATCCAATTGGGATTACACAAGGCGTTAAAGAACAAGTCAACCCTATAAGACTCTAGAGACTCTGGGAAAGAAACGACTGATACTAGTTCTAGAAAGCCTGTGATGAGCGATGATGATTAGGAGGAGTTTGATTAGAGGGCTGCGAGTGCGATATGATTGTGCTTGGCCAAGAATGTTCTTGCAAATATTCAAGGAACATCTACTGTGAAAGAACTTTAGGAGAGGTTTGAGGAGTTGTATCAAGCAAAGAACGTATGCAACCGATTCTACCTGAATGAGTAGTTTCACTTACTGCCGATGTTTAAAGGTATGAAAGTTTCCTATCATCTAGGAGTGCTCAATGGGATTATTTCTCGTATTAGAGTCGATTGAAGTTAAAATCAATGATGAGAACAAAGGGTTAAGACTCATCTGATCTCTTCCATTGTCATATGCATACATGAAGCCAATTTTGATGCATGAGAGTTAGACTATAAATCTTGGGGATGTGGTGAACAAGTTGATTTCCAAGGAAAGAAGGCTAACTAGTGAAGGTAAATCTTCTTGTAAATTCCTCAAGATTGATTGGCATATTTCGATGACAAACCACATTTGGGGTTTGTGATGTAAGGGTAGCTTAGGCTTCTAATTATTGGTGATCAAGCTCAAAAAAGGCCCTTTTAAGACCTCAAGATGATAAGCACTCAAAGGTAAATCACTTATGCTTAATTGCATTGAAGAGATCTAGTTGCGCACACACATAACTCATGCATATCTATACTTCTTGTATATTGTGCATTTTTATGTATGTGCATTCATGTTCTTGAATCCTCTTCATGCATATTTTATTAATTGCATCTTGTTTGTCAAATGTCGTGTAATATTAGACTTTAGGATGCAAAGTATTGTATGGGCGCTGTACACCCGTTGTTGGGTCACCTTAGGTACAGCGCCTATAAGGGCCTGATCGAACCAAAATTGGTACGATCTTGACCCTTATTTCCTCTTCTTTATGCTGGATTCTTGGGCATTTCCCCGTGTTTTAACGTCGTTAATCAAGTGTTTCAGGATTATTCATGCCACAAGGGCATTTGCGAAGAAGAAGAGGAATTTGGTGCAAAATGTGCACAAAGTGGATAAATAGGGCATTATCGCTCTTTGAAGGTGTCACCTTTGGCACATGGCGATAGAGAGATTAATTCCTAAAAATCAATTAGGTATGGCGTCGCCATGAGATGTTGCTCCGAGAACAAAGGGCGACATAGAAGAATAAATGGTGTTGCCACGAAGTGTCACCCCGAGAACAAAAGGAGATAGAGAGATTAATTCCTGAAAATCAATCAGGTATTGCGTCGCCATGAGATGTCGCTCTGAGAACAAAAGGTGACATAGAAGAATAAATGGCGTCGCCACGAAGTGTCGACCCGAGAACAAAGGGTGACAGAGAGATTAATTCCAAATAAATCAATAAGGTATTATGTCGCCATTTTATGTCGTCATAGGAACAAATGGCGACCACTCTCAAAATCCTCAATGTCGTTGTTTTCACCACAGCGAAAAAGATGAGAATGATAATGACAATTGGATCTTAAAATGTGTAACCACCTGTCGTCATGGTGACAATGAGGGCGACACCTTGCCACATCAGCTTTTCAAGCGGTTATTAGTACAAATCCTTGGCCATTATAAATATTCTTTTTCTCTGAGTTGAAAAGGGCCATACATCTCCAAGCACGAATTTACAGAGCATTTTAGACCTAGCTTTCTCTTCTATTGTTCCCACATTCAAACTCCTCCATTTCTAATCTTGAACTATCTTTTCCATCCAACACTCAACACCAAATCTTGATTACTTCACTCAACCATTCCTCTCTTACCATTCTCTACATCCCAATACCTTTGTCACTCACCATTAGACATCCACCCATCTAGACACATCCTCTTCTACCACTCTTTGCATTAAGGAGCATCTAAGGAAAGAAAGGAGCAAGGACTAAAGAAGGAGGCCTAAGGGTGATTTTCTTATCTATTACTCTCTCTTCTTATTGATTGTAACTATGTGTAACTAAACCCCTAATCTAGGGGATAGATGTGAGGAACATTTGGACTTGGGTGTTGCTTAAACTATATTTCAATTGAATCTCTATTTGTGCTCTATTTATTCTATCATTAGATTCTATTCACTATGTGATTGACTTGTATATCAACTTCTTAATTATAATCTTGTTTAGAATAATATGTTATGCAATCATCCTTGGATTGACACCCTTGTGTGATTAAGAATCCAATGAATAGGATAGACTATTAGAGAGAATACCAACCACAATAATCTAAGCCTTGTCTTGTAACAAACCAATCCCACATTGACCCCCTTTTCATAATCGGTTAGGCATTTCGGTGGGAAGATGTTTAGGGTTCATAGTCATGACCTAAACACACTTAAGAATACAAACGATTAACTTATAAGAGATTGGTCTTTTAAAGTAGTTTGTAAAGCACACCCATAATCCACTTGCCACTCCATCAATCCCCTAGCATCTCTTTTAATTGTTTACACCCACTATTCTTATCAAGGTTGTTGAGCATTCTCTTTTTCTTATCATTTTTGTTACTTTTACTTTATGTATATTTGGTGGTACAGCAAACCACACACTATCACTTATGATGATTTATTTTACCACATTTTAAATTAGTTAATCGATCTAGCATATTACTCCATCTTCCCTGCGGAACGAATCTCACTTACCATTTTACTAAGTTTTCCATCCAAAGAAGGATTCTTAAGTGGTAAAACATTGTTTTCTAAAGATCACATAAATATATTGTTTTGTTGTGCACAAACAGCCACATCAGGGGCATTGAGCAAAATTGCTCTTACCCGATATACAGTCGTTGTATGTACAGCAGGTGACCTGATGGATTTTTTCCATCGCTGTATAACCGCTGTACATACAGTGGGTGAATAGCGGCTCTCCAAACCCGAGAGCAACCGCTCCTAGGTCGCCCCATTATCGCTCTTGTGTAAAGCGGATTATGAAGAACATGTTCTTCATTTTCCCAAGTGAACCGTTGTACACCTGCCATACGTAGAGCGGGTGAATAGTGGTCAAGGCCAATTTTTTAAAAACTTATCAAAACGACGTAGCATCATTTTGACACGCTATATATATGCTACTTTGTCTTTAAGTCGTTTTTGAGAGAGTTCAAAACATATTTTTGACTTAGCATTTTTCTAAAGAGAAAAAAATCACAATAGAACTCACCTTTGGTTACTCAAACACATATCCATGTGCATCAAACATCATCTAGCATCATCCATGATCATCTAAGTGCCATCTATGCTTGGGTTTTATTCAACACACTTCACTTGGTAAGTTGGTCACTAATATCTTACATATTTTGTGTCTTACTTAACAAGTAATCTCATTTATCACTTAAATGATTTTAGAACATATTCTATTTACAAGATTGAGATTATTGTGTTAATTGTTTGAGAGTTGTATTTTAATAGCTATTACTAGGATTGCTTAATCTTTGATAGCTATGTTGTATGCTATGTCATATAGCAAAGATTGATATCTGGGATTGTGATTATTATCATCATTCATCCTTGCTAAGCATTTAGTGTAACATAGCATTATTTGCATTTAGAATATTATCATATTCACATTATGTTGTTGATCTCTTTAGTGAGAATTAAGTCTTGTGGCTAAGGTGGCTTAGTGCGCAAGCACTTTGATCTAGGTTTGTTATTAAAGGTCCGCTGGGTAGTAGTGGTGGGTTATTGACCATGTAGGGTTTGACTTGGTCAACTTAGGTTGTAAACACCATTACAAATAGTGGATTCGAGGATCGTGTGTGGCGAACATACTAGCCCGTGGTTTTTTCTTGTTGAAAGTTTCCACGTAAAAATCAAGTGTTATTTAATTTCCGCACTCTACACTTGATTGGTATTTTGACTAGATAGGGGCTTTGTTTGAATATTGACTAATCAAGAAAAATTGGTAATTAACTTGATTAAAATCTATTCACCCCCCCCCCCCCCCCCCCCCCCCCCCCCCCCCCCCCCCCCCACTCTAAATATAATTAGCACACTGTAATATTGTTTCACTTCTGATAATTCTTCACTTATGGAGTTATGGTTGATAGTATAAAGAATGGAAACTCCAAGAAGAAAGTCATTTGCTGGGGGTGTGGACAATCTAAACATGTTATAAAATATTGTCAAAATAAAAAAGACAATCGTGGCTAAAGGCTCTAAAAAGAGGGATCCGTCAATTGCCTCTCTTAAGTATGAAGACTACAATGATGCCCTCTAAAAGGGGTATGTACATCCTCATGACATGACCGCTAGTTGCCATGGAAGAGGATGTGTCAATGATAACAAGTCCACAAGTTTATGCATGTGCATTGGTTAAAGAATGATGCAAGGTGTGTGGTGGACACTGGATGTCGATGGTTGAGGAACTCCCTGGAATCTAACATGAGAAGTTGCACATGTGCCGAAATAAATCTTAGGATGGTCTGTTCCTAAGTGGTTATACCCTTATGATTCTCGATGTATAGAGTCGTAGATATGGACGAAAGTTTTGGGATTTCTTACCAAAATGGAGGATTGTTAGATATAGTTTGTATTCCTATGATTGACCAAATAGATACAACTAATGCAAAAGAGTAAATTTCCTGAAGATGTGGGAAATGCGTGGAAGTCGGAGATCTTATTGAGGGGGGGGGGGGGGGGGGGTTTTGAAGACCGAAGAAGCAGCTAAAGAATCGAAATCCAAAAGGAACCGCAGCGTGAACCACAGTCCACAGACAGCGGTGCCAACCACAGTCAACTACAGAATGTTTAGCGCATTGTAAAGCGAGACATGTAGACCGTGGTTTTCTAAGTAGTCAATTCAAAAGAAGTAACACGGCCTAGGGCCCGGGTTACAAACCGCGGCCCAGACCACGGTAATTACACAAGTTGCGTGAAACGGGAAATCTTTTGTGGAAAAGGAAAGAGTTTCTCTTTGCGTGGAATATGAAGTCTTGTGAATGAAGAAAAGGGTTTCCTTATGGGTTCAATCTACCCTAGTGCTCTAGTGTAAATATATTGTAATACTAGGTTATTATGAGTGTGGAGTGTGGAGTGTGGAGTGGATCAAAGATCAAATACCTAGAGAGATTTCAAAGAGTAGGCATTGGTTGTAATTGGGGTTTGAGATAGAGAGAGAATCTTGAATGTTGTAAAAAATTTCTCCATAGTGGATATCTTTTTCTTTTGTCGTCCTGACAGCTGTGGTTTTTTCGTTGTTTTCAGTTTCCACGTAAAATTCTTATGTTAGTGTGATTGCATTTTCTTCTTCATCTTTTTTTTTTTTTTTTCTGCATAGACATCATTTATTGTTTGTTTGTGGCTATTAGGCAATGCTTATGTGTAGCTATTATTGCTAACATTATAGCTCACAATAGAGCTTACATCCTTGCTCTTTGCTCACAGCTCTCTCTAGGCCACTCGTGAGTGCACCCCCATATATATTCCATTGATCTTCTCTGCATCTCCCTTCACAAGATATCCCATGGGTCTTCCACCCCAGGCTATCGCTAAGGCCTCTCCCCAGATCTCCTTGGAGCTTTACTCTTCGGATTTACCCACTCTCAATTGTTCCACACATCTTTACGGGCCTCGAAATCATGCTCCAGATGCCCCAACATTTCCAGCTACGTAGTAATCTTTTAGCGATGCGTCCGGTTCCCAATTTTGGCGCCATTTTTACCGTTGGCTTCTTCTTGGACTCTTCTTTCCAACGCTACCTGAATCACATTTATTTGAATTCATTTGGATCATTTTTGCATAAGTTGAATACGTTTGGTTCACTTTGGAATACAAGCCAAATCCTAACACTTGATTCATAACACATATTAATAATCTAAAAAATTAATAATTATACTTTGGGTCAGGTTATATCAACTAAAATTTCTGACTCTATTTTTTGACTTCAATATCTCAACCATTGGATTAAAAATCAAATGAGTAAATGAGTGGTTGAGATAATGAAGTCAAAAAATTGAGTCAACAATTTGAGTTGATATAGCTTGACCCTTATACTTTAAAATGTAAATACATTTGGGTGACTCTATTGCATGCACAGCCCTAGGGAGAGTCCAGTGAGGCAACCACCTAGGGCCCACATGTTGTAGTAAAAAAAATTGATTTTAAAAGATAGTCCATATAATATTTTAAACAAAATAGACCTATTAGTGACTTTAAAAATAGCCCACCATGCACATGATTTTTGTTTTTTTTTTTAAAGGCCTACTAGTGGAAACTCAATCCATAAATGACTTTAAAAATGACCCATCATACACATAATTTTTTATTTTTTTTAAAAGGCCCACCAATGAAAACCCATTTCTCATTCATACAACAACAACATTGGATCTAAGGTAGCGGTAGGTTGAATCCTACCGACACTCTTGTTTGAGAATTTTTTAAGTACTACAACTGTTTTTCTTGAATTTTCATATATTTCGCCCATTTTCGAATGCCTTCATATTTAACAAAATCGGGATAAATAGTTGTAATGCTTGAAAAATTATTAAATTTTATTAATAGGTAGATTTCATTGAACTAATCAACCACAAAAAAATTCGGATCAAAATTCATAGAAATCAACGTGATTTCATCAATGTCCTTATTGAAATTAAAATAAGAGACCGCTTATAAGAGAACCACTATATATATATATATATATGTACTTTGACTTAAAGTATATGCATTTGTCAAAACTTCTCCATAATCTATAGTCCACATTCTTCGTCTTGATATATTTTATATCAGGACAAACTGACAGTAGAAAGACTATATATATATAATCTTTCTACTATCAGTTCATCCTGATATATTTTATATCAGGACGAAGAATGTGGATCATAGATTATGGAGAAGTTTTGACAAGTGCATACGAGTTAAAGTATGTAAATCTAATGGTTCACATTTTTTGTCCTGATATATTTTATATAAGGACGAACCGACAATAGAAAAATTGTATGTATATATATATATATGAAATATTACACAGTTACATAAATTCGAGGTTTTTTTTGGAAGAGGAGTGAGGACTCGAACCCGTATCCTTGTGGTGTAGGTGTGAGAGATTTTAACATCGAACCAACCTCATCTCGTTGGCTATAATTATATTAATGTGACACAACATATTTGACAAAATTTATTACAATACACATAAATCAATAGTTCAATACATACATCCATCTATAGTAAAAGTGGTTGAACACTTCTCTTTTACTGATATATTTTATATCAGAACGAACTGACAGTAGAAAGACTATATATATATATATATATATATATTTGAAGTATTACACAATTACATAAATTCGAGGTTTTTTTGAAGAGAAGGGAGGACTCGAATCCGCAACTTCGTGGTGTAGGTGCAAGGGATTTTAACATCGGACTAACCTCATCTCGTCGACTATAGTTATATTAATGTGACACAACATATTTGACAATTTATTTCAATACACATAAATCAATAGTTCAATACATACAGCCATATGTAGTAAAAGTGGTTGAACACTTCTCCTTTACTTGGATAATATATAGGGGAATGCTATCTACCTTTCCCATTTGCCTTTTCCATTTACCTTTCCCACTCATTGTTTGACACGTGTACACTTTTTCATTTAATAAAAAGCTCTCACTTTTTGCTACAAAGCTTGTTTACGTATTTACCCTTGATGGTTGCTTTTATCATTTCATTAATAAAGGGTAAAAACGTAAACAAGCTTTGTAGCAAAAAGTGAGAGCTTTTTATTAAATGAAAAAGTGTACACATGTCAAACAATGAGTGGGAAAGGTAAATGGGAAAGGTAGATAGCATTCCCCTAATATATATAGATTCGAGTATCACATTTACTCATCAAATTGGGAATACCCACAGCAAGAAATAAATGCGAAGAAAATAAAATAAATGTCATGCAAGACACACAGCAAGAAATTAACACGAGTTGCATGCACCTCTATAAAATAAACACATTTATAGAGCTGACACATGATTGGTTTTTTAAGAATTGAATTTAATGAGAAGATGGATATTATTTATATGTGCATGAATTTCGGCAAACTTTTTGTACAACCAAACATTATAGAAAAAAAATAAATAATAATAATTAAGCTGAGAAGATGGATATTAATTATTTGTGCATGAATTTCGGCAAAAATTTTGTACAACCAAACATTATGGGAAAAAAAAAAAAAAAGGGTAGTTATCATTTAATTTTCCCGCCTGAAGTTTGCCATATTAGATAAACTGGTCCCTCTAGTTTTAATAATGGCCAATTAACCCCCTAAAACTCTAAATATTGGTCATTTTGTCTTTTCTGTCAAGTTTTCCATCCAAAATCCCTTTGACCATTAATTTAAAAATAAAACGCCCCCACCACAGATTGAACCTTTGACCTTGTGGTTAAGAGCCACACACTCTAACCAACTAAACTACACCAACTCATTGTTGGAAGATTGTCGAATTAAATGTGTGTGTGTTTATATATATATATATATATATATATATATATATATATATATATATATATAGTTATATAATTTGTTTAAAATAATTTAATTCTGATTATATAATTTAAAATAAACTCATATTTAATAATAATATATATAAATAGATTTATAAAAAAGAAAAAGAAAATAAGAAAACAAAAGGGAAAAAAATTAAATTAAAAAAAAAGAGAGGAAATTTTGTTTAATTATTTTTCTTTCTTTCTTTCTTTCTTTCTTTTTTTGTTTAATTTGTTTCCCTTTTCAATTTATGGTTTTTGATTTTTTGGGTTTTTTATCAAATTGAAATAATATATTTTTTGAAAAGGAAAAAAAATTCAAAAAAAAAAAAAAAGAAAGAAAGAAAGAAAGAAAAAAAGAAAAAACAATATGGGCTTTGATTTTCTGAATTTTTTGAGTTTCTTTTTGTTTTCTTATTTTCTTTCACTTTTTCATAAATTTTTTTTTTTTGTATATTATTATTAAATATGATTTTATTTTAAATTATATATATAAGTTTATTTTAAATTATATAAACAGATTTTAATTATTTTAAACAAAGTATATATATACATTTAAATCGACAATCCTTCAACAATGAGTTGGAGTAGCTCAGTTGGTTAGAGATTGTGGCTCTTAACCAAAAAACCACAAGGTTAAAGGTTTAATCCTTGATGGAGGTGTTTTAAAATTTTCATTAATGGTCAAAGGGATTTTGGATGGAAATCTCGACAGAAGGGGCAAAATAACCAATATTTAGGGTTTCAGAGGATTGACTGGCCATTACTGAAACTAGAGGGACCGGTTTATCTAATATGGTAAACCTCAGGGGGAAAAATGATAATTTCCCAAAAAACAATATCAGTGTTAAAAGTATCTCCAAAAGACTCTTCTATTTTCACTCTTCAAATGTCTATTTGTGGTAATTTGAGGAGTGAAAAAATAAATGTCTATGAAAAAAGAAGAACCCTTCCAAAGACTGTTCAATTAGAATTAGATTTATATTATTTTAATGAAAGCACTCAAATTTCCCCCTTTCCACCAACAAATCTAATTACCCTCCATTATTTTCAAGTTAGAAATAATAACTTTTCAAATACACTAGTTTCATACATGTGAAACTAGTATTATTTTTAGGTGGATACGAAAATCATTTGAATGACCTTCCAAATTATTAATATGTTATTATTAAATATTCAATATTAGTCTCATTTTAAAGATCTAGATGAGATATTTCTAATGGTATAATTTTTATGATGATAAAATTTATAAATTAAAACTTATTATATATTAATTAAATTTAATTAAAAATATAAAAATGATATAGATGTCAAATATTAATGATGATGTGATATAAAAAATAATACAATAATAATTGAAGAGGGAGGAGTTGCTCTTCAATATCAAAGAGAGAAAAACAAAATCTTATTTGAAGAATCTTATTTGAAGAATCTCATTTGAAGAGTTTGTTGGAGTCAAATATGTTGATGTGGCTCGTTTGACTTTAAAAAATATCTTATTTGAATAGTCATTTGGAGATTCTCTTACTGTATATATATTGGTTCTCTCTTAAGGGATCCCTTATTTTAATTTTGGTAAGGACTTTGATGAAATTACATCCATTTTATGAATTTTGATCTAAATTTGTTTGTGGATGACATATTCAATGAAATTTACCTATGCATAAAATTTGAGAAATTTTCAATCACTACCAATATTTTTCTTGAATTTTCCTATATTTCGCCCATTTTCTGATGCCATCATATTTAACAAAATTGGGATAAATAGTTGTAATACTTGAAAAATTATTAAATTTTATTAATAGATAGATTTTATTGAACCTATCATCCACACACCAAAAAAAAAAAAAAAGGGATCAAAATTCATAGAAATCGGCATGATTTTATCAAGGTCTTTATCGAAATTAAAATAAGGGATCTCTTATGAGAGAACCACCTACATATATATATATATATATATGAAGTATTTTACAATTACATAAATTTAGGGTTTTTTGAAGAGGAGGGAGGTCTCGAACTTGCAACCTCGTGGTGCAGGTGTGAGGGATTTTAACACCGAACCAACCTCATCTCGTCGATTATAGTTATATTAATGTGACACAATATATTTGACAAAATTTATTTCAGCAGCGGTGAGTGATATATATATATATATATATATACAGTCTTTCTATTATCAGTTCGAACTGACAAAAGATATATCAGTTCCTTGTATGTGGGCCATTAGATTTAAAAGATGCTTTGACAAGTGCATGCAACCAAGTCAAAGTATTTAAATTCAATGGCCCATATGTAAGGAACTGATATATCTTTTGTCAGTTCGAACTGATAATAGAAAAATTGTACATATATATATATATATATATATATATATATATATATATATATATATATATATATATATACAGAAATTCTATCATCAGTTCGAACTGACAATAGTTATATCAGTTCCTTGCATGTGGGCCACTGGATTTAAATACTTTGACTTGGCTGTATGCACTTGTTAGTCAAAGTATTTAAATCCAGTGGCCCACATACAAGGAACTGATATAACTTTTGTCAGTTCGAACTGATAATAGAATTTTTGTATATATATATAGTAACCTTATTATTATTTTTTCCCATAATGCTTGGTTGTACAAAAAGTTTACCGAAATTCATGCACAAATAATTAATATCCACCTTCTCATTAAATTCAGGGTGAAATCCATTTTAGTCCATCTAGTTTGACATATTATACAAACTGATCTTCCGGTTTTCAGTATTATCCCGTTAAGTCCTTCTGTTATTATTTCCGTTGAAAAAGTTGTTTCTGACATGGTCAGAGGGTCAAATAACCTTGCTGCCCCTAATTAAAAAATAAAACAAACAATATATATATATATATATATATATATATATATAATCGAATCAGACATTCAGACCCATAATTAATTGTATATTAATAATTAAAAAAATAAAAAAAAACAATCAAAATAATTAATTTAAAACTAATAATAAAACAAAATTAAAACTAAAAAACAAAGATCACCCAGAATCCTCTTTTCTATCATCAAACACCAAAATCATCTTTTATATCATCAAAACACACCCAACACACTCAAGACATCACATCCCAACACATTACCCATAATCCTCCACCATCAAACACACCAAGAAACCAACACACTAAGAAACCAACAAATTAACAAATTAACAAATTTTAAAAAATAAAGATTTTTTTAAAAGAAAAACAGAGATCTGGTATCTATTTGGGGGCTGTGTTTGGTGTTGGTGACCTCCAACAGCCGTGACCGTCATGAGGAGCCATAAAAACGAACCTAGATTTGCGCATTGTTGGTCGTCGAGGCGGAAGAGGAAGAGAGGAGGAGGCTGCGGAGGGTCGATGGAGGAGCCGCATGAAGCATCGACGTGGAATAGCTGTGATTTTGGGCAGGAAGCTTGCTGTTGGATTGTGACGTTTGCAGGTGCCAGACAATGTCACCAGTGGAGGCGAAGAGAGTTTGGATCAGTTAGGGTTTCAGGTGGGGAAAAAATTAGATATTTGTTTTGTATTTTTGTTGGGTTTCAAGATCTGCTTTTTAGGTTTGTTTTGGAAGAATTTGAATCAAATTTGAATCAAATGTGATGTGGGATTTCGGTTTGTGTGGTTGTTATTTTGATTTTCTTAGGCTTGTGTGGATCGGAGGGAGTTTGGATCGGAGAGAGATGATTTTTTTTTCTTAGGTTTGTGTGGTTGTTAGAGAGAGAGGAGAGGGATTTCGGTTGATGTTGAACGAAGATGATGATGATGAATCTGGTTGAGAGAGAGGAGAGGGATTTCGGTTAGAGAGAGAGAGGAGAGTTTGGATCGAAGACGATGATGTTGAATCTGGTTGGATCTGGAAATTGGAAGAGAAGCTCAAGAACATATTGAAGGAAGAGAGATAAAGAGAGAATTGAGAGAAAGTGGAAATCAGATTAAAATGTAATTTGATTTTTTATTTTTGGTAGGGTTTAGTTTGATTTTTTATTTTTTTAATTTTATTTTTTAAAATATTTTTTTTTAAAAAAAATCAAATTTTTAATTGTTTTTAATTGAAATTATTAATTTTAACCGTGCTTTTACCATTATACCCTTAACGATCTGATGGAACCCTAACGGAATTGGACGGTAGGGACTGAAATTCGGATTTTTAGAAACTAGAGGGACCTATCAAGATAAAGCAAAAAATCAAGGGACCAGTTTGTGTAATAGGTCAAACTAGAGGGACTAAAATGGATTTCACCCTTAAATTCAACTCTTAAACATTTATGTCAGCTCTATAAATGCCTTTTTTTATAGAGGTGCATGCAACTCGTGTTAGTTTCTTGCCGTGTGTCTTGCTTTTAGCATCAAGTCAACTTTCAATAAGCGACCTTTTATTTTATTTTTTATTTATTTATTTATTTATTTTCAGATTTGCTCTCTGTATTTTACCCATATAATATATGAAGCTTCAGAGAAACCAGAACCACACTTAAATATTTGACCAAATTTATTTCAGCAGGTTGTGTTGGTGGGTTGCACGCAGCTCTCGCACTATATATATAGAAGTTTCATGGCATATATACAGCAGATTTCAGAGGATTGAGTGGTCTTACTCTTATATTCAATATCTCAAACTTTGAGCTACCTCAAAATGGAGATAAATGTTGAAGTGATTTCCACAGAAATAATAAAACCCACCACTTCAACCCACGACCATTACAGTTTTTCCTTTCTTGATCAACATAATCCAACTTGGTCTGTGCCTTTCATCTACTTCTACGGTGTTGATCACAAACCGAGCAAAAATGAGATATCCAACCACCTAAAAACATCATTGTCTCGGGTTTTAAACCATTACTACCCATTAGTTGGAATTGTTAATGAAAACTTCATTGACTGCAAGAATGGTGGAGTGCTTCTTTTTGAGGCTCAAGTCAACTGCCACCTCTCACAATTCCTCCAAAACCAAAATCCTGACAAGTTCGTCAATAAATTTCTCCCCAACGATATCAATAATTTAGTCCTCGCCATCCAACTGAATTTCTTCAACTGTGGTGGTATTGCGATTGGTGTACGTATGTCCCACAAGGTTGCAGACGGTTCGTCTATAACCACATTTATGAAGAATTGGGCTGAAACTGCTCGTAACAGTAATATCAACAATGTTGGTCCAAAAATTGTGGGCACCACTATATTTCCGCCCATGGACAAAACATTTGCTAACCCATCCGAGTATCCTCCTAAAAAGAACGTTTTGTCAAAGCGGTTTATGTTTAGTAATTCAAACATATCTGCTCTCCAAGAAAAATATGTTGCTACATCAGGCACAGAAAGTAGCAAGACATATCCATCGCGTTACAAGACCTTAACATCTTTTTTATGGAGTCGTTTTGCGGCTTCTACTGAAATAAAGAAAGGTCCTAAAACAAGTTACTTACTTGCTTCTCCAGTGAATTTTCGTAAAATGATGGATCCACCACTTCCTGATGATTCATTCGGTAATCTATCAGGAGTAGCATTAACTGTCGTTTCTTCAGAGGATGATATTGAGAAAGAGGGTTATAATTATGGCATAGTCAATAAGTTGACAAGAGCAATAAGCCTATTCAACAAGGATTCAGTGAAAAAGCTGCAGGATGGCAAATTTGACAACCCTCTTAATTGGGAAGGGGTCGACGAAAATACATTCAAAGGAGAGGTAGATGGTTTTGGATGTTCAAGTCTTTGCAGGTTTCCTATCTATGAAACTGATTTTGGTTGGGGAAAGCCTGTATGGGTAGCTTTTGGTGGCATTCCTAAAAGGAATTTATTTGTTTTTCTAGACACCAAAAATGGAGATGGAATAGAAGCATGGGTTAACTTGACAGAGGAAGACATGACCAAATTCGAAAGCGATAAAGAGCTGCTCACATATGCTTCTCCAACCTCAAATTAATTTCATGATTTTCTGTATTTGATTCTAAATATGATGGCCCTGTATTTTGGTTGATTTATAAAATAAATTTGAAGTATTGATTATCGTTTTCTGTTTTGTTTGTTGTTTTTGTTGTTTGGGTTGTTTTCTGGGCTGTTTTCTGAGCCCTTTGTTTTGTTTTCGTTGTGGGCAGTCGTTTGGGTTGTGTTCTGTGGCAGTGTGGCCTGCTAGCCGTGTGCCCGTGTTGGCTTTGTATTTTCCTCTTGTTTCCTTGCAGCGGTTTTGCCTCTTACGTAATAAAATTCACCGTTTAAAAAAAAAATTGATTATCGTTTTGCAATTTGTGGATTGTACATTGGAATATGTACGTGTTTTTTTTCTCAAGCATTAGACACGTGAGAGTTGTTAATAAAACAGCTTCAGCTAATATCATTGATCAGTCCATCTCATCATCTATATTCAGTATTGGGTAGAAAAGTTCTGATAGCAGTGATGATTTTAGTCAGTTAACTACACTGCTACAAGAAAATTTGAAATTTACGAGCTTTGAAAAATACTACAAAAACCCTTTTACGACATTTAGCAAAATGTCATTAAGAAGGATGTCGCAAAAGACTACTAATTTATTGCAACATGTCACTAATGCCGTAAAAAATGCTAAAAAAAAGGTATTTTGAGGCACTCATGAAATGCCACTAAAAATCCATTTTGGAGCTTCCCAAAAAAGCTGTAAAAGACTTGTGTTGGGACTGCCCAAAAATGCCGTCTAAAACTTGTTTTGGTACAACCAAAAAACACTGTATAAAACTGATTTTGATGCAGACAAAAAAATGCCATTTAAAAAGGAGCTTTGATAAAAAAAATATATATATATTAAAAAAAAAAAAAAGCTGTACAAAAAGAAGTTTAGACGAAAAAAATGCCACAAAAATGGTAACTATTCCATATGAAAAGATATTTATTCTAGTAGGGCTAGTTGAACCAAAGATAAGGTGTTTGAGTAGGCTAATATCAAAAGTGAAATATAATATACTTTGTCGTTTGAATAAAAAAAAAAAATGGAAATTTGTCAGAAAAGTGAAATATACAAACACGGTTAAATTGTCAAAAGCTAACCTAGAGAGAGGGTGAATAGGTTTTTAAACCTCTTTTCAATCCCTTAGAAACAAACAAAAGTTTGTCCCTCTAGATAGCTTGTATCACTACACATTAAAGAAATGAAAGCACACATAGACTATTGAAAAACATATTCAATTAGGCATGTTAATTAAAGTCTATAATTTGCAAGTGAAGGGATCAAAGTAAAACATAAATCAACTATCACTTGTGTTAATATACATATATGTACAATATACACAAGTACAAATGAATGAATGACTATATACAAATAAGTCAATTTACAAAGATAAATTATATATACAACTTTGATCAAAAGGATGTTTGTATCTCTTTCTTTACAAAGATATGGAGAAATGATGATCTAACCAAGATACAATCAATCACATATACAAATATAAGAGAGAAAGAGATAGAGACATTTGACACATTACTTTTTACGTGGTAAACCTCGGAAGAGGAAACATTCGCGGGTTGATTTCATAACCACCGGCAACACTACCTTTCACTAGTTGGATAAAAGTATACCTAAAAAAGTGACCAATCTTCCTAATTGTCTACTTCCTATTGGATATCCCTTTTACCTTACCCGCGGGCCTTTTACTAATGAAGGACTTGCCACTTTCTATCCAAGACACTTAACATGTCTCTAGAAAGTTTACTTGCTCAACTCTCCGGATCACCCCGATCCAAATCAAGACTTCCTTGCTCAATTTTCTGGATCTTCCCGATCCAAGTCAAGACTTCATGCCTTTTACAAGGACTTCCTATATGTGATCAAATATATGCAAATGCAAACATATGCACCATAGAATATATGATCAAGATATCCTATGAAAACTAGAAATGATCAATGAGCACACAATGTATATTTTTCTAGTTTATAATCTAAAGAATTGACATCACACAAATGATGCAAATCACATATGAAATGTATGGATTAGGTACACTCCATGAAGAACTAGACATATGCATGAAAGTTCATAAACAATATTGCCTAGTTCTTTATACATGAACAAAAACCTAGAATATGCAATATAATCAATTCACACTAAAATCCTAGATATTGTTCATGCAAACTAAAGCTTGAAAGCATAGCTTATTCATTAAACACATATTCAAGATTTTAGAACTAAAACCAAAAATGCTAGAATAAAAAAAAAAACGTTCAATAAAGTTATCTAGCAAATATTTAGAGCACAAATTCACAAAATATTCAATTAAATCTCAAAAGGTTCTATATAATTAAATGTGCTAATTCTAAATATATTCAACTAAAGAGTTCTAGCACATTTAAAGGCTATCAATCATCAAGATAAAATCAACTAACACACAAATAGCTGTAGAATATAAGCTAGTTACAATACAACTCCCAAACATGTGAAATTTTAGATTTAAGAAAACCTTCTTTTGGCAAGGGATTTGCCTGCTGAAAGTTGAAGTCTTCTTATGGCAATTGATCAAAGGTAGAATTTTGGTTAGAAGTGTTTTGCACAGATTTAAAGTGAACAAGTTGGCTTGTTTAGAGTGTCCTCTGTGCAGCAAAGAAACAGAGTCTATTGATTATCTCTTCATCAGCTGTGATTGGTCATGGGAATTGTGGGCGACAGTCATGGGCTAGTGGGGTGTCAATTCTTGTTGTAATTTCTCGGTCAAGGAATGGGTGGAAGGTTGGGAAGGTTTGTGTCCCTCTTTGTCTAGGAAAAGAGCTTGGAATTTGTTGTTTTGTGCTTTGGTTCGGACAATATGGGAGTTTCATAATAAAGTGGTTTTTAATAGGAAAGATGCTCATTTGTCTATGGTTTTGATGCTGTGAGATTTAGGATTGCTTGTTGGTTCAAAAGCTACGAGAAAGGTTCAATTGATGATATTACTTTGCTCCTTTTAGACATTAAGGATAATTGTGTTAACAGGAAACCAGCTAAGGTGATCAAGCAGAATTTTTGGTCTCCTCCCTTAAGTGAGGATCTTTTTTTCAACGTGGACGGTTCGGCAAGGGGCAACCCGGGTTTAGCAGGTATTGGTGGCGTCCTAAGAGATGCTAGTGGAAAGATTTTGTGTTTATTCTCTTCTTGTATTGGCATTGCTAATTCTAATAAGGCGGAAGTCATGGCTATCCACCGTGCTTGCTCTTTGATTGCCTCTAATCAATTGATGTTTGATCGCAATATTATTATCATTAGTGACTCAAAATCGGCTGTGTCTTGGATTAATGGTGAAGGATTTGGTCATTTAAACCTTGTGAATTTGGTGTACAATATCAGGCAATTCCTTTCCAGGGGCTTTTCGCTCTCATTAAAGTTCATGCCAAGAGGTTCAAATTCCTTAGCTGATAGCTTGGCTAAAATGGGATCTAGTGTGCAGAGGGAGAGATTGAAATGGGGAGCTTTGTGAGTGGTCTCGTTTGTTATTGCTTAGCTGGGTGAATTTTGGTTTGGGTGGTGCATTTTTTTGGGTTGCTATTTTGTATTGGCTGTTTCGGTTGCTGGTTGTCTTTATTTGTTTTGGTTTTTTGTTAGGCTTGTTTTTGTGGGTTTGTAGCTGTGATCTGTTTGGGTTTATTTTTTTGGGTGGTTTTGGTGCTTCTTGGCTGCTTCGGCTTGTTGTATCTCTTGCCTGAATGGGCTTTCTATCAATAAATTAGTTGTTTCACAAAAAAAATAAAAAAATAAAAAAAATAAAAAAAAAATAAAAAAAAATCATATTTAAGTCTCTAATTAGACAAATCTAGCTTCTTATAATTGTTCAAGTTATAAACACTAAAATAAGAAGACAACCCAAGGTATTTGAGAAACAGTTATTATCTTAAATTAATTCCCATAAAATTAATATTACGTTAAGAAACAATTATTATCTAAAATTTGTAGGATTTATAGTCCTAATAACTAATGGTTTTATTGTTAAGTTAATGTGGGATAAGTAAGTTATCAAATTAATTCTTAAATAATGAAGTCTTGAATTAATGAAGATTTAATTATCCAAATTATGCAAATGCTGATGTATTGGTTTGATAAACTGTTTCTCAACGTAACATTAATTTTATGGGAATTAATTGTTGTGTTAAACTAAATGTAAGAAACACTCGTCCTCGATCTCTCCGACCTTTATATAAATCAAAATGCCCATTAGTTATGATATACGAAACAACACATAAAAGTTTAAAGTATAAAGGTTAAGGAGGAGAGAAACGATTGTTGGCAAAATGTCTTCTTCCATGGATCAAGGTACGTAAGTTATTATTTTACAAAATTAATGTGATTATTTTATATGTGAAACAATATGTGATTCTAGATCTTTCATTTAACATTAAGTTAAAATGGATAATAGTATATATGTATTTACTTTAAGATGTATAATTGCTTACATGTGGTATCAGAGCTTAAGGTTGAATCACGTATTGTTTCTATCATTATCTATTTAATATTAAGTAAATATAAAATAAAATTACAAAACGTTTTGTTTATTGCAACTAAATCATTGCCGTATTAATTATTTTATTTATTGCAATTAAAACAAAGCTGTATTAAATTATGAATTATCAATTTGGCATTGACTGTTTTTACTGCAATTAAAATATACGGATATTAACGTACAAAGGTAGTAATTTGATATTCATAATTTTAACATTTAATTAAGTTCTTAACAATGTTTCATTAATATTTGTTAAATATACGTAATGATATTTAAAGTTTAAAGTTTATTAATGAAAAACATGTTATGTATATTTATGTTTATTTGTTATTACATATAAAATTGATTTTGGCAACTTAATGTATTTGTAATGTTTAATAAATGATGACATGATTAATTAAGACTCTGCTGATAATTATGATGCTCCGTATGTAAATGTATATTAAAAGAGAGCCCTATTATTAATATACATGTCATTGTGATTATTTTTATAATTATACATAAAGTTTATTTAGTTATTATAATTCTGCTGCATGTTTAATAAATAATATCAAAATTGTTGATATTTATAATTTTTTGTAAAGATATTGGTAAGATGTAGCCCAAACAATATAGAAAAAATTATTAATATCAATGTATTAATAAAATTGACATTATATTACAATTTCTTTATAAAGTAAATAATAGTTAGCCCAAAGGTTAATTATTACCAAAGTTTTGGATAATTTAATGTATATTATGAATTAGAATGGGAATGAATACCCAAAGATAGCATACTTGTCTAATATTACGTTGCATAATTAATTAATTCTATTACTAATGAAATTTAAAGTATGAGTGAACATTTTTGTATATTATGATATCGACCCAAAGGTTATATCATAATCAGGGTTTGTAAAATCGACATATCCACCGATATATCCACCGATATATCCATATTTTGGAGGGACCGATATCGAAACATGGGTAATATCCAATATCTAGCAAATATCCGGTCGATATCGAAATATCTATAAAAATCTCCCGATATTCCCGAAATATCCCGATATTCCCGAAATATTGTGAATTTCATCCCGAAATCCAGGGATATTTTGCAAAAAAAAATTTTAAAAAAAATTAATCTTAAACACTTAAATTATTGTTCAAATAATCTATATTGAAAATTATTTTGAAAAGAAGCATTAACAAATTTTATTTCGGATTGTTTATCATTTATAATTAATATTTAGTATAGTATTAATTATTTATACTAAAATTAATATTTTTTATTCTTCTACCTTACTATTTGAACCCAAAGTACCAATATAGAGACAATATTGGGGATAATTCAGATCTTTTGAAAACCGTGCATATTGTCTATTCGCAATTAGACCCTGAAGCTGTAAGGATTGCTAATTTTGGAAATGAGGTAAAAAGTTACAACTTACAATCAATTTTATAATTCCAATATTATAACTTCTTTGCATGAGAGTATTGTGTCATTTACTCATATTTATATATATTATTTACATATTAATCTTATGAATCATGAATGTAGCTCATATACTTTAAGGATGGAAAGAAAAGTTTTAGTGAACGAGCAGCCATAGCAGCTATAAGCAAAATGCAACCGGGTATATAAGTTTTATTACAAAAATCTATGTAATAATAATAAATAATAATATCATTGAAATGGTATTTATACTTATAATACTTAATAATTTTAATTGTAGCCAATTGGTGGGTAATGTATGGAGATTGTGCTCTATCATTGCATGCAATAGCAGTTCGCATATTGTCACAAACAGCATCATCTTCTGCATGCGAAAGAAATTGGTCTACATTTACTTTAATCCACACAAAACAAAGAAACTGTCTTGCATATTCTAAGTTTGAACAACTTGTTTATTGTTATTATAATATGAAGTTGAAAATTAGGGATATGGCAGCTGGAAAAGATAAAGTAGATGAAACTGATTTTATGGATCTACTTCAAGTAACTGCTGAAGTAGGGGACGACAATAAGAATCCTTTTTTTGACTGGGTTAGACCTGCCTGTTTGGATGATGATGAGAGAAATCCTGATCCACAAATTGCTTCTTATGCTCGAGACATGGGAATAAATGTCGAACAAGTGATTAGAGAAGAAGTTGGTGTCGATTGTGGAGTTACTGTTAGCAGTTCTTCCGATGACCAACATACCTCTGATGGAAATAGTGGAGGAAAAGATGATGGAGATGATGGAGGAGGTTGGGATTCTAGTGCAAGAGGTTGGAATGCTGGTGCAACAAGTTGGGATGTTCGTGCCAGAGGTTGGGATGCTGGTGCAACAAGTTGGAATGCTAGTGCAACAGATTGGGATGCTCATGCTAATTTTGATCAAAATCATGGTAGACAACATGGAGGAACAAATCAAATTGATGAAGATTCCTTGAATATGTCTCTCTCCTCAATGAGTATGGGCACTGAAAATAATTCTTTAAGTAATTCATAGACAAGGTCAAGCTCTAATGTACCATATTATGGTAGTTATGGTAGATGCAGTATATTTGATTATCCTTCTCCACAAATACCATATGCAATACCTATACATGCAGATCAACAATATCCACCAAGTTGGGTAAATCCAAACTACCCAATTCATGGATCAGTTGGAAGAGATCAAGCAACATACATGTGGCATATTAATAACTACTTTGAAAACTATGCTAGCACATTTAAATTATTGTTCGAATCAATATAGAAATTTATCTTATATATTTGAACCAGCAAGGAATTCATTTTGGTTTTAAATTTCAAACATACAATGTATTATTATGTACGAATTATGATTTATGATAGAATCTTGGAAGTATGTAACTATATATATTTTATTGATAATTTTGCTTATTAAATATTTAATCTTGTATATAATATTGTAAAAGTGAAACAAAATATTATTCTATTAAATACTCAATTTTAAAAATTATATACAGACTCTATATATGTTATAATTTATAATAAACACATAACTATGCTAATTTATCATTGAAATATGATTCATTTGATGTATAATTATTTGTTTAAGTTTGTCCTAAAGTTTCACAAAAAAATTTCTAAACTTTAGATGTAAATATCCATCATTTTGTTAATTCTTTACCGAATATCCACCGATATCGATAATATCCCCGATATATCCATAAATTTAGAAGCCCGATATGGATACCGATACCGATATTTTATTCCTTGATCATAATGATACTATTTAGTTCATCATATATAATGATTTAATATGTGTTAAATTTCAAAGCATTAAATAACATAGTAATAGATGGAATTCTTGAAAATTTAGATTTTACTGATCTTGGAGTGTGTGTTGATTGTATTAAAGGAAAACAAACCAAACACACAAAGAAAGACACCACAAGAAATACAAATCTCCTTAAGATTATTCATACTGACATTTGTAGACCTTTCACCACTTCATGTTTTGGTGGTGGAAAATACTTTATCACTTTTATTCACTACAAGAAAATAGAGCATTTGTTGACAGTTAAAAACTATCAAAAAAGTATTCTTGACGGTTTTAAAAACTGTCAACAATGCCAATGTCAAGAAAAGTCTTGACAGTTTTTTTTTTTTTTTTTTTTTTTTTTTTTTTCCTTGACAGTTTTTAACTGTCAAGATATGTTTATAATTTTTTGTTTTAAAAAAATTCATTATTTAAATATTAAATTAAATAACATTTTTTATATTTATACACCACCTCCGCCACCGCCGCTAGCCTGTCACCTCCGTCGGCCATCCATCCGGCCACTTCTAATAATAATGACAATTAATTATCATTAGTGGGAATTAAACTTGAGACCTCAAGTCAAAGGTTAGAAGTCTTTACCACTTGACTACAAGACTTAATGTGTTAACAATTAAACAATATTTATATATAACCTATATGAGTTGTTACAAATAAACAAAAAAAACATTGTTAGATAAATTTAAATTTATTTAACTAATCAAAATTCTAATTTCTACGATAGACATATATTTAAAAATATTTATTGAAACTTTTAATAAAATTATATTTTTTTAAAACATATATAGTCGAGTTATTGGTCAATACTCTATAGTCATGTTTGGTTACATATTGGAATGATAATCGAAATAGTAATGAGAATGAGAATAAGAATGGAAAGGAAAGGAAAACTAAGTTTTTTGTTTGTTTAGAACTTTAGAATTAGTCTCTGAATCAATATTATTTTGTTTGGTTAACAACGGAATGGAATGGAGTTAACTGTATTTAGATCAAAATACCCCTAATTATAAAACATTCATAATAACATGATATATTATGGATAATAATAATAAAATATAAAAGTATATTATATATATATAATTATATATTATTTAATATAATAATATATTATATATAATATATAATATATAATACATACAATGTTATATATAATACATACAATAATATATATATTATATTATATTATATTATATATATAATTTATAATATATATATATATATATATATATATGTATTATATTATACAATATATATAATACATACATATAACACATATAATACATATAATAATATATATATAATATAATATATATATATATATATAATATAATATATATATATATATATTATATATTATATTATATTATATTATATTATATTATATATAAATATATTTATATAATATATATATTTATATATATATATATATATTATATTATATATTATTATATATAATATTAATATATATTTATATAATATTATATTTATATAATATAATATATAATATATATTATATATAATATATGTAATAATATTTAATATATATAATAATATAATATATAAATATATAATATTATATATGTTTATATATCGTTATATATATTATAATACTATAATATATAATAATAATAATATATATATAATATATTATTGTTGGAAATGAGGGTATTTTTAGAATGGAGTTGGGGCATATGAAGGTATTTATGGAATATAAATTTTAGTTTGGAATGGAATGGGTATTCCATTGGTATTTGAATGATGCCCATTCCACCAAAATGGTGGAATCCCCATTCCATTGCATTTTAACAAACCAAACGAATGGAATGGTTTTCTTTCCATTCCATTCCATCCAACCAAACATGGCCTATAGGAGACTCATGACATCAATTGTAATAAGCAGTGTTCTAGTAATCGGCCTAGGCGGCCGATTAGTCGACCCAAAATAGCTAGGCGACCGGAAAACGCACCGAAAAGGTGGAAATCGGACCATTTCTACGGTGGACGCATAATCGGACATGTGGCCGCGTAATCGGGCATGGCGGGTTGAAGTTGTTGACTCCACCATTCTTCTGCACCGAAAATCAGATGGAATAAGGAGCGGGATCACAATTTCAGGCGACTGAACCAGTTAGGGTTCGGTCGGCAATGGAGGCAGCGTGAGGTTGAAGATGAAGTTGAGAATGTGGGGTGCATTTAGCAGTGGACTGGGGGTGCACACAAGCTTCACTTGGGCAATGTTTGGGCTTCTTATTGGGCTCCTGTTTGGGCTTGTGGCGTGAGATCTGATTTGCATGGCAAATAACGAAACGCTCCCTAATCTCTTAAAAAATCACAAAAGCTTCAATCTTCCTTCAATAATTACAATTATATCCCTAGCGTGATTTTGATGTCTTAGCATGATTTTGATGCCTTAGCATGGGTTTTATTGGGTCAAGTGATGCTTATTGAGCCAATTGAGGCTTATTGGGTTAGATGCAACATTGGGCCTAGGCTTAGTGGGTTTTCTTTGGATTTGATATGTGGAATTTGTTTGTAATTGAGTTTTCTGATTAATCCCCGATTAATCGGCCTAGGCGCTAGGCGCTAGGCGCTGGGTCTCCGCCCGACTAGCGCATAACGCTTACTAGAACACTGGTAATAAGTATGATTTGGAATACAACTCTCACTACAGAGGAGATATTTCTCAACATGCATCTTGCAATTTAATAATCAAATGTAATACTCAGATTAATAATTTATATGGGTAATTGAATTATTAACGTGTCTCTTAGTATGAAACAAGAGGGTGCAAAATAAATAAACAATTTTTTTAAAATTATTTTTTGAATTTTTTAAAAATAAATGATTTAAAAGTAAATTTATTAAAATTAAAATTTTACTAATCTAATATTAGTTTGCCCAAAAACCGATATCTTATTATAAAATAAATTCATATCGAGATTTTGTTTGGTGTTAAAAATAGGAAGTAATAGTTTAAAAACATATACTAAAGATAAATAAAAATTTTGAAAATAGTTGACAGTTATTTTATGACAGTTTTACAAAACTGTCAACAAACTTATAATAGTTAACAGTTTTGTAAAACTGTCATAAAATAACTGTCAACTATGATGGTTTTTCTTGTAGTGATTGATGATTTTTCACGTTATGGATATATCTATTTGTTAGATGAAAAATATCAGTCGGTGGATGCCCTAGAGGTATACATAACCAAGGTTGAAAGACAATTAGATAGAAAAGTGAAAATTGTAAGATCCGATAGAGGTTGTGAGTTTTATGGTCGCTATGAGGAGTTAGGACAACACCTGGTCCTATTGCTAAATTTCTAGAAAAGCACAGCATATGTGCTTAATATACAATGCCAGGAACGCCTCAGCAGAATGATGTTGCTAAGAGGCATAATCGTACTCTTATGGATATGGTTAGAATTATGTTAAGCAACTCTACCTTACTCATATCGTTGTGGAGTGAAGCTCTAAAGACCATTGTGTAAATTTTGAACAAGGTTCCTAGTAAGTCAGTTCCAAAAACTCCTTTTGAGTTATGGGCTGGAAGGAAACTAAGTTTAAGATACCTTCATGTTTAAGGATGTCCAATGGAAGTTAGACTTTTTAACCCACAGGAAAAGAAATTGGATTTCAGGACAGTAGGTGGTTACTTTATTGGTTACCCAAAGAAATTCAAAGGGTTCAAGTTTTATTTGCCTAACCATAGTACGAGGATAATGGAAACTGGTAATGCTAGATTTTTTTAGGATGGTGACATTAGTGGGAGTGATTTACCATGTCTTATGTCCATTGAAGAAACAATGATACAATTACGAAATATGGTAAATGAAGAAGCGGGAGTACAAATTCCTTTACTTTTAGCTTTTAAAAATATTGTTGATCCAAATGTTATTGTCCATAATAACGATCAATAAATAAATGATGAATCACTTCATAATGAAATTGTCACTATTGAACCAACAGTAGAAGAACCACAAGAAATTGCATTACGGAGATCTCAAAGAGAAAAGAGATCAGCAATTTCAAATGATTCTGTGGTTTATCTACAAGAATTTGATAATGATATTGGGATGGATAATGATCCGTTTCATACCAATAAGCCATAGAAAGTACTGATTCTTGTAAATGGATTGATTCCATGAAAAAAAAAAATTAATGGAACTTAATGAAGTTTGGGATCTTATTGAGTTGCATAACAGATGCAAGAAAGTTGGTTGTAAATGGATTTTCAAAACCAAACATGACAGTAAAGGCAATATCGAAAAACATAAAGCCAGACTTGTTGCCAAAGGTTTCACTCAAAAAGAAGGCATTGATTACATAGAGACCTTTTTACCTGTATCAAAGAAGGACTCATTTAGAATCATCATGGCTCCAGTGGCTCATTTCGATTTACAGTTGCACCAAATAGATGTAAATATTGCTTTTCTAAACAGAAATTTAGATGAAGAAATTGACATGGATCAACCTAAAGGCTTTGCATTAAAGGGAAAAGAATATATGGTTTGCAAGATTCAGAGATCAATATATGGACTTAAACAAGCTTCAAAGCAATGGTATATTAAGTTTCATAATACCATTACCTCATTCGGTTTTAAGGAAAATATTGTTGATGAGTGTGTATACTTGATGGTCAGTGGGAGCAAATATATATTTTTGATCCTTTTTGTTGATGATATCTTGCTTGCCAGTAGTGATCAGGTTTATTACTTGAAACCAAGAAGTTTCTCACCAAGAACTTTGAAATGAAAGATATGGGTAAGACATCCTATGTGATTGGAATTGAAATATTTTGAGACCAATCACAACATTTGTTAGGGCTATCTTAGAAAGCATATATTAACAAAGTTTTTGAGAGATTTTGAATGGAAAACTGTTCACTATGGAGGTTGAGTTTGTGGCATGCTTTGAGGCCACAATTCATGGTTTATGGCTGTGAAACTTTATCTCAGGACTTAGAGTTGTCGACTTTATTTCTAGGTTGCTGAGAATTTATTGTGATAATGCCGCAGCGGCCTTCTTCTCCAGGAATGACAAGTATTCTAAAGGTGCTAAACATATGGAGTTGAAGTTTCTTTCTGTTAAGGAAAGAATTGCATAAACAAAGAATGTCTATTAAATATATTAGCACAAAACTTATGATTGTTGATCCATTAACAAAAGAGCTTCCACCAAAGACATTTAAAGAGCACACTGTCAGTATGGGTCTTAGGATGCAACCCTTAATGTTGTTATTTGGATCTATTATGTTATTTTATTATGACAGACATTCTTTTGAAATCTCATTTAATGTGTTTATGCTATTTCCTGTTTTCATCATGTACGTACATTTATGATAATGAAAGAGTTTTAAACAAGATATTATGTTGGATAAATTTTAGGCATTATTGCTAGCCTATGTTTCTCGCTTACAGTTCATGACAATCAAGCTGTTGGTGTTATAGTACATGGAAGGGACTGTGTCATTTCATTGACACATAACCGCCATGACTCACATAAATAGATTGTTTGATCATGATATTACGATAACCAAATTATGTAAGGCATGGATTGAATATATAATTTTTAAAGACGCGATAGAGTATTTGTATAAGTCTTTTCTTGTAATCCCACATGAGTCCTTTTATAAAGTATTTATTTATTTATTATTATTATGTTATATGGTCCAAGTGGGAGATTGTAGGATTTATGGTCCTAATAACTAATGGTTTTATTGTTAAGTTAATGTGCGATAAGTAAGTTATCAAATTAATTCTTAAATAATGAAGTCTTGAATTAATGAAGGATTAATTATCCAAATTATGCAAATGTCGATGTATTGGTTTGAGAAACTGTTTCTCAACGTAACATTAATTTTATGGGAATTAATTGTTGCGTTAAACTAAATGTGAGAAACACTCGTCCTCTCTCCGACCTTTATATAAATCAGAATTCCAATTAGTTCTGATATACGAAACAACACATAAAAGTTTAAAGTATAAAGGTTAAGGAGGAGAGAAACGATTGTTGGCAAAATGTCTTCTTCCATGGATCAAGGTACGTAAGTTATTATCTTAAAAAAATAATGTGATTATTTTATATGTGAAACAATATGTAATTCTATATCTTTCATTTAACATTAAATTAAAATGTATAATAGTTTACATGTATTTACTTTAAGATGTATAATTGCTTACAACAAACACTAAAATAGGAAGAAGACCCAAGGTATTTGAGCATTTAAAAGCTTAGAAATCAAAAGATAAACAAATACCTTGTCAATTTGAGTGCAACCACGAAATTGATGTAGAACACCAACAATGCTTAAACAAAAGACTTCAAGATCACTTGGAGAAGATAGTAGACTTCAAAAAAAATTCTCTCACTTTTTGAATCACTTAATTTTGTTGAGAAATGAGTGAAATATTAAGATTTGAAATTGAGAGAAAAACTAAAAAAATTTCTACACAAGTCTTTTTCAAATTGAAAAATGAGAGGGAGAAAGTTTTTAAAAGAGAGAATGAAAAGGAGTCCAAGGTGGCATGGTGGGGGCCATGATCGGTCACTTGGGCCATGCCACATGGGCACCCCGTGGAGGCATGTGGCCTCCACGGGGGAAGGGTGCAAATTGCACTTTACCATTCCTCTCTTCCCTCGCTCACCTCTCGCGTTCTTCGATAGTTCTCTGGCCTCCGAACTCTGAATTCAATTCCACTTTCGGATTACAAAATGGGACTCTCTCATAGTCATGGACATAAACAAAACTTTGACCAAAAACTTGGAATTCGACTTGATACACAAGAACGAAAACCATGCACGATAAACACATGGAAAGTTTCGTAACTTCAAACTCGGAACTTAAAAACTTATGAATGAAGTAACCAAAACGCTCAGAACTCAATAAGGAATATTATGAGAACATATTCAAGTCCGATATCAATAAAACACAAACAAACAAACACAAGAACACACAAGTATGCCATTTCCTAAAGATAGTCCTAAAACATGCATTTTTATAAAAGTTCTCAATTTAAATCTAATGCATGTGCATACAATAATATGTGTGTGTATGTGTTATACCAAATGAGCACAATGATGCAGGGACACAAATGTTATGCAATGTGTGTGTGTGCCCAAACGCCTTGCAAGAGGAATGATGTCTAGATATACCTTTGATGTGCAACAAAACTTGTTCCTCTTGAAGACTTCTTTTTGCTTGATGAGTTGCCAATCTTCTTTGAAGCTTGAACAACCAAGAACCAAGAAAACTAATCAATACGAAGGAAATATCGTTTTTGTTGACGGTGATTTTTGGGTTATGGAAAAAACCACGCTTCCAACAACGTTAAAATGATTAAATAATGGAATTATAAAAGCAAGAAAGAAAGCTGATCATGCAAAACATGAGAATTTACGTGGAAAACCCTAAAAGGAAAAAACCACGGTTGCCGGAGATGGCGAGGGAAAATCTTCAGTATGAACGTTTAATTTACACACTCAATCTCTCTCGAATCTTTGTATATTTTTCACACTAACTGTTGCAATGGCATTTTAAGGTCTATTTATACATGCATATAACCCTAATTCTTGGCATACAAGTAAAGAAGGTTGGCGAAGTTTAGTTGGACTATAACTTATCGGAGTCGTCTTTATCTTCTTTCCTATTTCGCGTCTTCTGCGCTTTAAATGGATTAGATCTTTCACTGGATTTGGACTCTGGTATCTATAAGGAAATTTGTTTTCTTATCAGAGTATGCTTCGTGGTTCCTTGTTTCAGTAAGACTCTTAATCATGGTTGCCTAGAATTCAATATTGTCCACGGGTCGTTCAGCTGACCAGCTATCTAACCCGACCAAATCTCATTCACTCTGATCGGTAACTCAATCTCAACCAGACGTTTTGACTCGATCGACTAGCCGATCTTGATCAAGCTATCTTTACCCGATTGATCTAGTTACCCCGCCCAGGTGTCTTAACTTAATCAATTAAGTTACGCTGATCGAGTTATCTTTACCAATCAATTGGATAAACCTGACCAAATCTTAAGATTATTTGTTAGTCAAATAGGGCTGGTCTTCTCTGGTCGACATCTAATGACATGGCATATCTGATCATCATATTTTCTAGTAATCATGCTAACGTGTCAGTCCTTCGGATTTTACCAATAACAATTTTGATATGGAATTATGCCAACATGACTTAAAAACCTAACAAAAAGTCAAGCAAACTCCTATAGAAACATCAAGAGTTTCAACAGCTACAAAATACTTTTGACTCCAGACATATAACCCAGCCCTACACATTTAGTATTGGGATCATGAGTTATATATGTGTGTTAAGCTTTAAATGTGCGAGTGGTTGAGAATTCTTACAGAGGCATAATATCATATAATACGTTGACATGTGTTACGGAATATGCAACATGAAGCAATAATCAAACAATTATATATGAAAACTGTGATATGTAAAAATAGAACGGTCACAACCATGTCAGCAAAAAAATAATAATGACAAAATAGGATTAAAAAAAGTCAGGAGTAAAATACGTGTGATGATGTGTTAGATTCAAATTATGCGTTTTGGGAAAATCCTTTGGTTTCCCTTAGATAGGGTTTCTCGGGATGCTTTCTCCAGGATGGCTTTCTCCAAGTGAAACTTGGTGGACAAGGAAGCCCTACTAGGTAGTGAAATGTGGCGGAATAAGTGTGGTAAATCAAGATGAAGATACACTAAGGCGTGCCCCACATGGTTAGAATCACATGGTGGCACAACGGTATGTCAGATAAATACTCATCCCTGATTGGCAGAAGAGAAACCATGCACAAAAGCATGTCCTCTTACTAACATAGTAGAACACGCTCTTTTAGGTCGTTACTTCTAATGTAACGCAAATGATAAAATGTGGAGTGTGCGAGTCTAAAACCCTCCGCAAGTGTACAGATCGCTGAAATATATAGCGGACACAAGTAAGGGTTATTGTTCCGAAAGGAAATGGGTTCTAAAAGTATTTAGCCTAATTTTTACTGACTAAGAATTATGCTAACTCAACTACAATTTAATCTAAAGGAGATGGTAAATTATACTAACCTAGATTACAATTTTCTAATAGGGATATAGTATTTTAACTAACACAATTTAATGAAAAGAAATCGGAATTCAAATAATAACAGAAAGATATTGGGGAGTTAATGAAGTAATATGTTACTACCAATTTCACCATCTAATCTCAATCCAATAAAATCTTTTACTAAGGAGTAAGGTAAATTTATTTGTTAATCACTAATAGCCTATTTGATCAAATTGCACAAACCTAGAACTAAACATGCAATATTTACTTGTTTCACATAAATACTATTTTCTTTTATGACAAGTCTTCTTGTAAAGAGTATTCTTTTTTTATCGTGCCAAATATGTTGTATATTTCGGCCCTTAATTTTGTATCCTTTGTTTCGTTCCTGTGTATTTCATGTCTAATAGGCTCTTTTGTGGTAATAACAGGCAATTGATGTAATTCAAGTGTTGGAGATGAAAAGTGGGAATTTAAGACACAAAACAAGCCAGACAGCAAGAAGAGATGTTTCAGTGCGTGGGTATTATGCTGGTCAGCATACCCACGCACAACCAGCACAGTGTGCTAGTCCATTTATCTGCACACTACTCTCACAGTTGAAGAAATTAGCCAAAGTGTGCTAGTCCATTTACCCGCACACTACCCTCGCACTACCAGCACACTGCGTGCCCAAATCAGTGGCTGAAAGGTTGAAAAATTGATAAAGTGTGGGTGAGTGCGGGTCAGCCACCCGCACTCCACCCACACTCTTGCCCAGATCCGGGACCTGATACTTTGAAGAAATTGATAAAGTGCGGGTGAGTGCGAGTCCCTGAACCACACTCCACGCGCGTCAGATTCAGTTTTTAAGCATTTGTGACCTATTTTTGTAACCACTATAAATAGAATGCTATGTTGGATCGAAAAAAAGATCCTCCCACACTTAGAATATTCAGAAGTTTTGTAATCTTAGGTCTTAGAACACTTTCCCTCTCATCCAAACCCATTCTCTACTCACCAAAGGCAACTATGAGGATTGGATTTTAAGCTTCAAGGAAGGAGATGCTCACCAAGGGTTTTCTCTCAATCTCTTCTCTTAGTTTATTTGTTGTAATGAACATGAGTAGCTAAATCCCCCACTAAGGGGTTGATGTGATTAGTTTGATGGATATTGGGTTTTGTAATTAAACTATTTTCTAGTTTCATATCTATCTATTGTTCTATTCTCTTGCTTTAATCGATTTCCAATATTAGCTTGTCTTGGATACACCCTCTTAGCATGTTGATTTGGATTACTTGAGTAGGCAACTAGGTATACCCTATTTGGTTGTCTAATGCTCTATTAAATGGAAGGATTTTCAGAAATCCGGCTTAACAACTATGGTCTTAATCTAACCTCGAACGGGTGACCTTCACTATACACCCTAGGTCGGCACTTGTGAGAGGATTAGAAGCCTTCACTATACACCCTAGGTTGGCTACATTAGTGGTTTTATGAGAACTAACCTTCGAGTAGAATCTGGTTGAATAACCTCGAGCCTCATCCAATCTCAAACGGGTGGCCTTCACTATACACCCTAGGTCGGCCACTTGTGAGAGAATTGGAAGTCATCACTATGCACCCTAGGATGGCTAAATTAGTAAGGGGTTGAGCCCTTAATAGGTAGATGAGCATTCATGGCTAGAATCATAATTGAGCAACTAGAACTATACACCCTAGGTTGGTTGCTTAGGAGGGATTAATCTCTAGTAGGAGGTCTTCACTATACACTCTAGGTTGACCCCTTTCTAGAGATAAATAACCAACACTATACACCCTAGGTTGGTTACATTTGATAAATGTGCTTAGTTATGAGTTTGTTGCATGCCCAATGTTCGTTTACGAGTCCATCGACTCCTTAGTTGCCATATCATATCACTCCATTCACATTCCATTTAGTTTGCATTCCTAGCGTAGTTTTTATTGTATTTTCAATCACACTTTACAACACCTACCATTTATTTTTACTTTTACTTTTATGCATTTTAGTATTATTAATCCTAATCTAGTCATCGCTACCTCTGATCCTTGTAGACGACACCCATGCTTACTGCTTTACTCGTTTTTATACTTATGAACGCATTGCATAGGTTTTATAAATATTTTTGTCGTACGATCTTTTTAACGACAAAAACGTATTCGTCACTTTTCCTTCAAGCACAAGATCTTCCCAAAAGAACACTTTCCTTTTCCATTGAAGATTTCCCATTCCACGCATGCTTATGACTGATTACGATTTAGGTAACGGTTGTGCACCTGCTTCTTAAACCGTTACAAGTCACCTTAAATTACATCGTTCAAAAAACTGGGATCCATATGCTGAAACAAACCACTTCTTCAGTTTTTCATGGTCTTCAAACCCCCCTAAAACACCAACTTTAATCTTTCAAACGTATCTCACGTCTCTAGAAAGTTTTACATCAGTTGAGTCTCTTTTGGTTAACATTGGGTTCACTTAGGAATACAAGTCAAAACCTGACAATTCTCTCCTTTGACTTGAATTCTCAAGACCTTTGTCCACAGTCACAATTCTCATCACCGAGAATCACCATACCCCACCACAAGATATAACCACTTATAAACGAAACATCCTAAGATTTTTCTTCACACACACACACACACACACACACACACACACACACACATATATATATATATATATATATATGTGTTCGTTGTTCCGGCACTATGTCGAAATAACCTGCTAAAATTATGGTGCAACTCTTCAAGTCGGATTTCCAGGGAGTTCGTCAACCATCGACATCTTTATCCACCATACACCTTGCATCACTTTCTGACCAATGCCTTGTGCACAATTATGGACCACTAGCAGCAACATATCCTCTTCCATAGACAATGGGGAAAACTGCCAAAAGGCTAAACATGTCCTTACATCACCTAACCCTGTGAAAGACCTTCTATCCTTGCATCACATACCTGGTGAAAGACTTTCTACTAGAAACCGGGAGTGCTTTGTCGGATAAGCCCCACACCACACCAGAGACTTCGAGCGTTCAAATTTTAATATATTTTTTATGCGTTCACGAGTTTTATTTTTTTAGATATGCAATCAGCTCCTTGTGTCACCCAGATTAGATCTCCATGACTCGTACCTGTCACCACAAGCCAAACTTCTCCTCCATCAATATTCTTCTTTTCATCAAACCCTATCGAGTTTGAAACTGCCTTCAAGACATATCTTCTTTGCTAAACCATACTAGGCAACCATGATCATCATTATCCCAATGCCACCAAGTCCTCCATACAATCTCCCGTAAAGACTTGTCACCGCCATCGCCAAACCATATGGCTCTGATACCAATTGTTGGGGATAATTCCGAACCGATGAATGCGGAAACGCCGTGCCTAATATACGCCGATAACTCATAGCAATTAATAACGTCAATAAACAGAAAAATAGATGAGAGAGAATAAACAATCACAACACAGGATATATGTGGAAAACCCAAATCGGGTAAAAAACCATGGGCCGTCAGGACGACAGAGAAAGTTCCACTATATGATAAATTGTTACAACCATATACTCTAGGATTAACTCTCTCACCTCAACCCCAAACCACACTCACAAGATCCTCACTGAGTACCCCCCACAATATCCCCTAGGTCTCCCCTGAATATCACCCATGGATCTCTAACTTGATCCACCGATATTCCCTTGGATCCCTCCCCGGATATTCCCATGGATCTCCCCGGATCTCACCACACTCTCTCTAATGTTACATGGTGTTCTTTTTGCTCCACAGCCTTAAATATAAATATTAGGATTATTTATACTAGTTACATGGAGTTTAAGATAAAAGGAAATCCTACTTCTAAACGTATAAGATTTACTTGTTTCACATAAATATTATTTCCTTTTATGACTAGTTTTCTTGTAAAGAGTATTCCTTTTCCTTCAAGCACAAGATCTTCCCAAAAGAACACTTTCCTTTTCCATTGAAGATTTCCCGTTCCACGCATGCTTATGATTGACTACGATTCGTGTCACGGTTGCGCACCCGCTTCCTAAATCGTTACAAGTCACCTTAAATTACATCACTCAGAAAACCGCGATCCGATCCATATGCTGAAACAAACCACTTCTTCAGTTCTTCATGGTCTTCAAACCTCCTTAAAACACCAACTTCAATCTTCTAAACGTATCCCACATCTCTAGGAAGTTTCACATCAGTTGAATCTCATTTGGTTAACATTGGGTTCACTTAGGAATACAAGTCAAAACCTAACAGATGATATATCCACCGCTCACTAATGATTCATTTGGTAATGTATATGGAGCCGCAACAAGTATTGTTTCTTTGGAAGATAATATTGAGTTAGAGGGTTATAATTATGGCCTATTGAATGAGTGGACAAGAGTAATAAACAAAATCAATAAGGATTTTGTGAAAAAATTGCAGGATGGCAAAGTTGACGCCCCTATTGCCTAGGAAACCAAAATACATTAAAAGGAGAGCTGGTTCATTTCACAAGTTCAAGTTTGTGCAAGTTTCCTATGTATGAAGCTGATTTTGGGTGGGGAGGCCTATACGGTTCGCTTTTGGTGGGTTGCCTAATAGGAATGCTATTATTTTAGTACTTAAACACCAAAAATGGCGATGAAATAGAAGCAAGATGGCCAAATTTGAAACCGATAAAGAGATGCTCACTTATGCTTCCCCAACCTCATGCGCTGATGATATATTTTCGGATTTATGGATCAATCGTTGACAGTGAATTAATGTTGTCTCTCCTCAGGGCGTCCTAATCATATATTTGAGTTCGTCATGTTCTCAGAAGAATAAGCTTTCAATATGGCAGTGTTTCTCTCTTTTTAAGTATTTCAGTTAATTTATCAAATAAATTTGAAGTATGCAAGTGCAACCAGCTTTTAAATTTGTTTTATTTTGCCATTTGTGGATTATACAATGGAAGTCTTGATCAAAGAATTAAAAAAGGGAGGAGATCATATGTCAGGAATTATATAAAAGCTCAAGTGGGGAGAGAGAGAGAGAGAGTTTGCAACACTGAAGTTGAACTTTGTCTACGAAATGGAAATGTTGACGAGACCAATAAAATTATTGATTGGGGTTGATAAATTAAATCTTTCCTATAATTTAACGCGTTCTTAATGAAAAATTGTCATAGGAAGCAACTGTACTTTTGCTGCTGGCTTGCATGCATACATACTTGGTCAACATTTTGAACTTGATAATAATAATAATAATAAAAGAATTAAATCAGTATCGATTAATAAAAGACGAATTAAAGAGAAACCCAAATTTATCATCTTAGTTTGATGATCTATAGCTGATTTTTTACAACTATAATACCTATTTACACCTCCAAAACCATCTCCTAACAAATCAAGAAACAGAGGCTGCACCAAATCTTGCGATAAGACGATCAGGGAAAACTGGCGGTGCATGAGCAACATGATCATGATTGCCTACGGCAAAGTCCACTTCGCTTAACGTACACCGGCCTCTGCCACGTCCAGGAATGAACGTGCACGGATTGCCGCCAGCTGGTGGCACTGGACCCTTTTGAAGAGATTGGACGATCAGCAGACTCTTCCGATCTAACCATTGAAACTCTTCTCCTAATAATGGCCTCATCGCCAATGTTTCAATAGCAGAAAGTGACAGAGAAATTAAAATGGTTGAAATGAGTATTACTTGGAAATTTCTACAAAAACCCATTTGAGAAATGAAATGAAAAAGACAAATTAGCTTGTTGTACTGTGTGTACAAATGTTGTTAATTAGGACCCAAAAAATATACAAACAATATATTTCTAGTGTTTTATGATTGATGATATACGTGAAAAAGGATGGAATATATTTCCTGTGTTGACTTAAAAAGCCGCGGTTTGTAAGGATCAAAGACACGGACCCATATCAACTTGAAGAACAAAGTATATATGTAAACGAGGTTGAATTAGTCAGTGGTAGGTATATGTGGGTGACTACTGACTAGAGACTTTTATGATGACTTGACCCGTTAAACCCTTCCTTGGTGTGTTATGTGTTGGATTACTTGGGAACAAAATTGATCACTTTTGTAATGAATCTAGAACTAGAAATCTATATTTTTCCAATGCTTTCATATTTAATAAAATCGGGATAAATAGTTCTAGTGTTTAAAATATTCTCAAATTTTATTCATAAGTATATTTCATTAAACTTATCATCCACAAAAAAATTCAGATCAAAATTCATAAAAATCAATGTGATTTCATCAAGGTTCTTACCGAAATTAAAATAAGGGATCTCTTACTTGATAATTACTATATATATATATATATATATATATATATGAATTGTGAATTATCAACAAAAAAAAAAAAAAAAAAAAATGTATTGCCGCACAAAAAAATTTGTGAACTAAAGAAGTCATGTTTCTTTTTTGTACACAACTGTATTTTGGTAATCAACTTTGTAAAAATTTGATTCTATTTTTAATTCTTAAAAAATTAGTAAACATTGTAATGGAATTTACCCTAGGCCTCCATTCCCTTTCCGGTGAAATTTGATTCAAATTCCCTTCATTCCTAAATAGTATACACGCCCCGTAATTTAAATGAAGTAATTAAATAAAAGTAAATTATGTAATCTAACAATAACTCAACAAGTCATTTCTTTTTTAATTGGGTTTCAAAAGAAATGTTGGAAAGAGGATAAGAAATAGAGCACTGAGCACCCACCACGGTGTATTATGAAACAAAAAAGGTATGTTTGGATGTTGAGTTCTAGATTTAAATAAAAATAATAATTTAAATTAACCCCTACCCAAAATTAACAGAGTTCTTAAAATTTAAACCACGTTTTTGGGCTTGTTTTATGGGTAGTAAAAACGGATTAGTAATCATATAGGTGTGATGCGGTCAACCTAGATTGTAATCGTATTTACAAATAGTGGATTTGAGGGTTCAAATGGCTATTATGCTCGTGAGTTTTTCACCCTTTTAGGGTTTTCTCACGTAAAACAAATCATTGTGTCATTTAGATTTAATCCGCACTTATTTTACATATTGATTTGTGCTAGAGATTATGGGTGTTTGCAATTAATATTGACTAACCGAAATAATTGGCGATTAATTTGGTTAAAACCTATTCACCCTCAGGTTTATTTAGACACTTAGTATATATATTTTCAACAAACGATAGAAGCATTATTCTAGCGGGTGATCTGATTGGTTTGAAGAAGCAAGCGGTCTTTTGCAATGTCTACAACTCGAATGTTGAGAGCGAAAGACAAGTTATGTGGGACTATTTAATCAGCTCTCAGGCGGCGCTTTCTATGCCGTGGTGCTTGGGGGGAGATTTCAATGCGATTTTTGATTCATCGAAAAAAATAGGAGGAGATTGCAATAAACTTACGACAAGGAATTTCAATGCCTTCTTGTTGAGAGCAAAAGTGTTAGATCTCCCTCTTCAGGGTATGTCTTTTACCTGGACGAATTTTAGAGATAGAGCTTCATGGTCTCGTTTGGACCGTTTCCTCATTTCCCCTACTATGTTATCTTGGTTCCCTAACATGGTGCAAAGGGGTCTTTCTAGAGGTTTATCATATAACAATGCCATCGCTCTCGGTGAGTCTAAGATGGATTGGGGACCCTAGCCTTTTCGTTTTTTAGATGGTTGGTTGGAGGATAGAAGCATGATAGCTGATGCTTTGGGAGGATGGAAAAGCCGTAATGTAAAGGGGTCTAAAGGCTTTGTGTTGGCTACAAAGACTAGAGTTGATAAGTATAAATTGAAGAACTGGATCCACTTTAAGAAATTGAAAGAGACTAATTTACATGTTTATGAAGATAATTTAGCCTTGGTGGAGAAGCAGGCAACGTCTGTTAGGTGGTCTCCGATTTTAAGAGAAGAGCACCTGAGTCTCCTTGTTGCTTTATGGAAAGGTATGTGGCTGGAGGAACAAAAATGGAGGCAGAATTCCAAGATTAGGTGGCTATTAGAGGGAGACAAAAATACGAAATTTTATCACATTAATTGCAACAACAGAAAGAGGAACAATCTAATTGGATCAATGGCTTTTAATGGTGTGGTTTGCTCAGATCCGGTTCACATAAGGGAAGGAGTTTTCAATTACTTCAAAAATAAGTATAGGAAAACAATAACTGATAGACTGAAAATTGTCGGACTTGGCTATAGGAAAATTTCGGCAGAAGACAGTATTAGTAAGGAGAATTGCTTTTTGAGTGAAGAGGTATGGGAGTCTCTTTCTAGCTGTGATGGTGGTAAGGCCCTAAGCCCGGACAGGTTGAATCTGAATTTTGTGAAAGCCAACTGGTCTTCAATCAAAGAAGATTTCATGAATTTTATAGAAGACTTTCATAGAAATAGCAGTATAGTGGCGGACTTGAACAAAACCTTTATCGCTCTCATTCAAAAGAAAAAGAATCTGGATTCTATGAAAGACTTTAGGCTGATAAGTCTTGTAGGATCGATGTATAAAGTTCTAGCAAAGGTCCTGGCAAATCGTGTCAAGAATAGCATGAGTTCGGTTATTGGAGAGACTCAAATGGCCTTTGTCAAAAATAAGCAAATCCTAGATAGTTTTGTGATTGCTAATGAGGTGATTCAAAGATGGAAACATACAAAGTAGGGGGTTTGTTGGTGAAATTAGATTTTCAAAAAGATTATGACACAGTTGACCATGCCTTCTTGGATTCTGGCTTAGAGAATATGGGGTTTGGTAGGCGTTGGAGGAATTGGGTTTGGAGTTGCATTTCAACACCGAATCTGTCTGTTTTGGTCAATGGCAGTCCAACGAAAGAATTTGGGGTTGAGAGAGGTCTTCGTCAAGGGGATCCCTTATCCCCTTTCCTCTTCAATTTAGTGGTTGAAAGCCTAAATGTCATGATAAAAAAGGCAGTGGATCTGAACCTCGATCCTAAAAGGATTTTCGGCTACCACTAATGGAGAGCATATTTCCCATTTACAGTTCACGGATGACACGATTATCTTTTTAAAGCCAAAGGTGGAGTATCTTATCAACCTTAGAAGGATTATAAGGTGTTTCAAGATGGCTTCGGGCTTAAAGATCAATTTCCATAAATCATGTATAGTGAAGGTGAGCAAGATTAATGATGAAGATACGAAATGGGAGGAGATTCTTAGGTGTAGAAAAGCTTCGCTTCCTATCACGTACTTAGGATTGCCTCTCGGAGCCAATCCCAACACTAAGTCCTTTTGGGAACCAGTTATGGCTAAGATAGAGACTAGATTGGCTCCATGGAAGTTGAAATTCTGTCTAAAGGTGGTCGCTTGGTGCTAATAAAATCAGTTCTTGCAAGTATACCGACGTACTACTTGTCAGTCTTTGAAGTGCTCGTCGGGGTGGCTCACAAGATTGAAAGATTACAAAGAAACTTCTTTTGGGGAGAAGGATTGGAAAAAAAGAAAATTCACTCTGTCAACTAGGCCTCAGTTTGTATGAGCAAAAAGAGAGGTGGTCTCGGAATAGGTAGAGTTGAGGACAAAAACACAGGCTTGCTAGCCAAATGGAGGTAGCGTTTTGGTTATGATCAGAGTGCTTTGTGGAGGAGGTTCTTATGTGACATATACAATGTCGATAAAAGAACCTTACTGTGGGACTGGAAAGGAAATTCAAGGGCATCGCACTTCACTAAGGTAGTTAGGTCCTTGTTTCTAAAAGACACTCTTTCGGCCAAGATTCTTGAGGATGGCTTGATTGTGGTGACTGGTAAAGGAGACAAGACTAAGTTCTGGACTGATGTTCGATGGGATGAGCTGTCTTTAAGGGAGGCCTTTCCGAGGATTTTCACCGTTTCTTCTAGTAAGAGTGGTTTTACTCAAGAGTTTGGTTCTTGGGAGGGGTCGGTTTGGGTTTGGAATGTCATTCTGAGAAGACAATTGTTTGGTTGGAAATGCAATCAATGGAATAGTTTTTTGACAGCGATCAACAGTATCAAAATCTGAAGGGATATTGACGATAGAGTTACTTGGTTATATAGTCCGGATGGCAATTTCTCTGTTAAGTCTTTTCATCTCAGCATCGAAGGCTCTAATCTCGCAAGGTCCCTTGTGGACAACATCTCATGGAAAGGCCATTGCCCACCAAAGGTGGATATTTTTTTGTGGCAACTTTTCAAAGGAAGAGTTATGGTGCGAGACGTTCTTCAAAGTTTTGGTTTACCTCAGGTTTCGAATGTGGATTGCTCGATTTGCGGTTCTGAAGTGGAAACCGTAGATCACCTTTTCCTTAATTACCAATGGTCTTGGAGGTTGTGGTCGAAAGTTATGGGGTGGTGGGAAGTCTTAGGTGTTCAAAGCTCCAATCTCAAGGACTGGTTTAACAGCTGGTTGGGTATGTGTCCTTCGTACCAAAACAAAAGGGCTTGGATCATTGCCTTTGCTGTTGTCGTTTGGACCATATGGGAGGAACATAATCAGAATATCTTCACAAGAAAGGAAATTGATTCTGGGAAGGCGGAAGAGTCGGCTAAATTCAAGACCGCCTGGTGGTTCAAACACCTCAATCAAGGTCCTCGGATCCAGTCACAGCTTTACTTCTGAATGTAAAAGATCTTTGTGTGGATCGTTCAAAAGTCAGAGTCCCCAAGCTTGTGAATTGGACCCCTCCCTCCTCTAATGGTCTTAAGTTTAACGTTGACGGGTTGGTGAGAGGGAAACTTGGGCCTGCTGGGATTAGAGGTGTTCTTCGTGACTCTAGGGGTCAAATCCTTGGTCTTTTTTCGCTGCACGTGGGGAATCAAGACTCTTAACTCAACGGAGCTTATGGCCATTCACAAAGCCTGTGCCCTGTGCATATCCTCAGCTTCTTTATTCAACCGGGACATTGTTATCATTAATGACTCGTCATTGGCCATCTCTTGGATTTACAATTCTGATAGTCTTGGCAGTGTAAATCACGTCAACCTTATCTATGATATAAGAAGTTGGCTTCACCAGTTGAGTGGAGTAGATATTATCTACAATCCTAGGTCTTCAAACTCATTTACGGACAGCTTGGCAAAGTCGGGTTCGAACAACAATGGGAACAGATTGATGTGGTCGTTGAACTGAGTCTGTCTCTCTGTTTTGGATTCCTATCGTTGATTGTTGTGTTTGTTGTGCTGTGTTGTGGACTGTGGAGTGTCTTGTCTTGTTTTGCTGTCTGGCTTTGTTGTTTAGTTGCCTTCTGTTGACTAAGTTTGGGTTTATTTTTAGTTGCTGTTAATTAAACGAGAAATCTTTAATAGTCAATTGAATGTGTTATATTCTTTTGGTAAATTTATTAATATATTAGAATACTTACATTTATTACTCACAAGTCAAATTTTCACTTTTTCTCTATATTATTTTATAATATAACATTAAAATAAATATATTAATTGTAAAGCAAATGGTTGGTTGGCATGTGATTACCCGCCATTTTCATGGTGGACTGGCACTACAACAATTTCCTTGGTCCTTGTTTTTTCTTGACATTCTTCAAGTGTACTTCAAATATCAAGTTGTATGAGAGAGAAAAAAATGAATCAATCTTGACCATATATTTTGTATTTTACTTAGGTGTCATTGGATTATGGAAAATCAAGGAAAAACAAGCCAAGGAAAGGATCTTGATCCCATATTTATATTTCATTTTATAAATGCTATAAGATTACAGCTTTTTAGATCATAAAATTAATATTTCTTGTTTACAATGTCATATTAAAAATGCTATAATACAACAATAAATTGTTTTTTTTTTTAATAAATTATATTTTATTTATATAAATTTTTTACTTATTTTAAAATTATCTACAAAAAAAAATAAAAAAAAAAACTTTTAGTTACAAATCAAATGGAAATATTCTAAAAAAAAGGGCATGGGTTCAAGCGGCGCCCAAAAGTTTTTGTTTCCAGTAAATTAAAATAAACAAACCTTTTTTATTCTCCTACCCATCTATATCCCGCAAAACCTTTGTTCATTGAGATCTCTTTTTTTTTTTTTCTTTTTCCTTTTCATCTTATACCCTCTTGAGATAAAAGACATCACCATTTGCAAATACTTCTGTTACAGTAACTCTCTTGAAGTGAAATTGTTTATATTTTGGTATTTTGGTAAATATAATTATATTTAGATTTTATTGATGACTTGTTTATTTTCACTCTAATATTGATCTTTTTTTTTTTTTTTTTCTAATTTGTATTCACACAAAAAAATATATGTATTTTTTTTTAATTTCAAGTTTATGCAATTGGATATGATGATGTCATTATTCAATTGATCTTTGATGATCAGAGTTGGGAGGTATGAATTCTATATATGATTCTTCTTTGTCGACAATTTTCAAAAATGCTTTGAGAATGTTTATGAAAAAAAAAAAAAATGAAAATTGGTAAATAAGACTCCGGCCGTCTCTCTTTGTCAAATTTGTTTTAATGAAAAGTTATGATACGTATTAGGTGTTTGATGAAAAGTTATACTTTTAAATTTTTTGTATCTATTTAACTATTGATGTTGTTTGGAAAGTCTTCTTCACGAGAAACTTCAATCGCTCACATCAAAGGACTAGAAATATTAATACAAACACTTGAGCAACTACAAACCTAAACCTAGAATTAGAAGAAATGCAAATCATGGGATATATGTCTGTTTAATTTGCTCAAAGCTTGTTACCTTAGTGTAGAGATGTTGTTTGAGAAAATACGTGAATAAAAGACTACTCATTATTTTGTCCTTTTTTTTTCTTTATAAATAAATGATAATTTTTTCTTTTTCTTTTTCAACTTTTTGCATGTAATTGTCAACTAAGAGACCGCAATATCATGTTTATAAAAACATTTGATCAAAGTCTGTATTTTTATTTATATCCAATATTTAAATTAGTTTAATTTTTGGACAAGTTGTATGTGGAAGTTTAAGTTTATATAGTTACTTTGATGTGTTGAACCATGTAATTATTTTGTTCTTAATGAAATGTTTCGATTTAATTATATTTTTGTACAATTGTTTTTATGAATTTAAATAAAAGTCACATAAATGGTCTTAAAAATATTTATTAATTTTTTTTTTTTTTTCATTTTGATACATTTTTAATTGCATTCATGAAATCTTATAATATATTGTATTATAGCATGTCAAAGTAATGTCTTAGAATTATTTGAATGCTATTAAATGAGATTCAATAGCATTTGAGATGAAGATTTATAGCATGTGAAAAATGCTATGAAAAGGTAAAACTTTTAATCACACGGATAGCAAAAACGTAAGGTAGGACTTGAACCCTCAATTACAAATAATGGTGCACATGCTAAAGAGTAAGATAGGCCTCACACTTACCTCCATAATAATATTTCTCTTCCATTTTTCGTGCTTGTAGTTTTTCACCAATTTAATATATATATATATATATATGTGTGTGTGTGACTTGACTAAGTTTGGGTTTTTAGTTGCTATTAATTAAACATAGTTCTTCAACGTGAAATCTCAATTGAATGTGTTATTCTATTCCATTATTTTTTTTGGTAAATTTATTAATATATTAGAATACTTACATTTATTATTCATAAGTCAAATTTTCATTTTTCAAATATTAAATATAATACTTATAGTATTATAATAAAATTTTCACTATTTCAAATAATATAAAATAATAACATTAAAATAAATATATTAATTGAAAAGAAAATAGTTGGTTACCCTCCATTTTCATGGTGGTTAGGGTAACGGCGTGACGCCAACTCCCAGTAGTACAGTATAGGTACTATTTGCATTAATGAACCCAAAAAAATAAAAAATTTATGTTGGAAACTCCATTTTTTTTTTTTTTTTTTTAATGACACTAAAAAATACCAAATTACTCTTCACTGATTAGTGACTATATATGGTCAATGGTTAGTCAACCGTTAGTTAATTGGTCAAAGAAAAATTAGTGTTATTATAATTTTTTTAACCGATTTTAATATAATTATACATATAACCAAGGTACGTTTTTATAATTTACCTATAAAATATGGATATACAAATAATTTCTTTGTGTGTCAATTTCTACACCCTAAAATGACAGTTTGAAACCATTTATGTTAATGACTTCAAAGAGTCGACAAAGATACATGGCTCTATTGGAGCCGGTGAGCTGACTGTGCAATAACATTCCCTTGTCCATAGCATAACTCTTGCTTATATATATATATAGAGGACGAACTGGCAATAACAATAAATATATCAGGATAAAAAATGTGGACCACAGATTATGGAGAGGTTTTAACAAGTGCATACACTTTGAGTCAAAGTATGTAAATCTAGTAGTCCACATTCTTCGTCCTGATATATTTATTGTCAGGATGAACTGATAATAGAAAATATATATATATATATATATACAAAAATAATTAAATAATCACTTGAAAATCACACTGCTTATCCAGAAATATATGGCCAACTCTTGTTTCTACACTATTCATCATCTCTTCACCTTGGATCCAACACCATTTTACAAAAAAATTAATTAAGTCTAACATCGGTTGGGTTCTATAGGAATACGACGAGATTATACTCAACGATCTTGATTTGGATAACAACTCTTATAAACAATAGAGAGGAGTCTCTCTAACTCTCCATACTTATTTGTCAAAAGCAAAAGCGTAAAGTAGGACTTGAACCCTCAATTACAAATAATGGTGCACAAGGTAAAGAGTAAGATAGGCCTCACACTTACCTCCATAATAATATCTCTTCAATTTTTCATGCTTGTAGTCTTTCACCAATTTAATATATATATATATAGGGTCTTCTTAACTTATATTATTCTAAATATATACATTAAAAGTCTTTTCCTTTTTTTAATTTGCTTTCACTTGTCATATGTGCTTTAGAATCTAAATCAATTAACTATTGTTTCACTTGAATAAGTTTGGGTTTTTAGTCGCTATTGATTAAACATAGTTCATCAACGAGAAATCTTTAATAGTCAATTGAATGTGTTATTCTATTCCATATTTTTTTTGGTAAATTTATTAATATATTAGAATACTTACATTTATTATTCATAAGTCAAATTTTCATTTTTCAAATTTTAAATATAATTCTTATAGTATTATAATAAAATTTTCACTTTTTCTCTATATTATTATTTAATTTCAAATAATATAAAATAATAACATTAAAATAAATATATTAATTGTAAAGCAAATGGTTGGTTGGCATGATTACCTACCATTTTCATGGTGGTTAGGGTTAGCCAACTCCCTGTAGTATTAACCATTTGCATTAATGAACTGAAAAAATTGTGTTGCTCACTTTCCTACACTTCATTTATCATGGAGTCTCCATCGATTGGAAATTTATATATTATAAGGCTGCATGCAAGCTTCATTTGAACAACCACAAAATCCTGAAACAAAACTCTCTCTCTCTCTCTCTACAAAGTACATCTTCAAATGACTACCATTAATGTTGAAGTGATCTCCAAAGATATAATCAACACCTCCACTCCCACCCCAGATCACCTTCAACATTACCAATTTTCCTTACTTGATCAATTATCTCCATCTTTCTATCTACCGTTCATCTATTTCTACACTGCTCCTCATGATCATGATCATGATCACAAACTTGGCAACAATGACGTAACCAACAGCCTGAAAGCATCGTTATCCGAGGTACTTACTCGGTACTATCCCTTAGCCGGATGCCTTAAAGAGACCTATGTAGACTGCAACACCAATAGTGGTGATACTAGTGGCGATGGTGGTGGTGGTGTTCTCTTCCTTGAGGCACAAGTCAGCTGCCAACTCTCTGAAATCCTTGAAAATCCACTTCCCAGTGAGTTCATTAACAAGTTCCTCCCAGATTTTAGCTTCGGCGTTGCTAATTTAGTCCTTGCTGTTCAAGTTAATTTCTTCAAATGCGGTGGTGTTGCGGTTGGTGTGAGAATGTCTCACAAGATTTCGGATGCTTTGTCACTTGTCACATTTATTGACAACTGGGCTGCAACTGCACGCGGTGATGGTGATAGTGTTCGTCCAGAATTTGCATCCGCCACTCTCTTTCCACCCAAAGACGGGATCAACATTAAGGGTCTTGAAGAAGAAAAGAATATCGCATTCAAGCAATTTGTGTTTACTAGCTCTAAGATATCTGCTCTTAAAGAAAAATATGCTAGTAAAACAAGCATAGAAAATAAGCCTCCAACGCGTGTTGAGGCTTTATCATGTTTTCTATGGAGTTGTTATGCGGCCTCTACTGAAATGAATAAAGGGCCTGAAAAGCTTTACATGTGGATAAATCCGGTGAATATACGAAAGAGAATCGATCCACCACTGCAAGATGATTCTTTTGGGAATCTAGGAGCACCATCAATGTGCATCATTTCTTCAGAGGGTGATACAGGAGAAGGCAGTACTTATGGCCTAATAAGCAAGTTGAGAGAAGCAATAAGAAAAATCAACAATGATTTTCTTAAGAGATTGAAAGATGGAATTTTTGAACATTCGAATTCAGAGGAAAAGACCAAAGCTAAAAGAACCGATGGAGAGGAGTTGGGTAACTTTTATTGTTCTAGTTTCTGTAGGTTTCCTATATATGAAGCCTACATGGGTGGCGATGGGTAGCTTGCCTTACAAGAATTTACTTTTTTTAATGGACACAAAAAATGGAGATGGAATAGAAGTGTGGGTTCAATTGACAGAAGAAGATATGGCCAAATTTGAGGCTGACCAAGAGCTGCTTAATTATGCTTCCCCAACCTTATCATGCCCCTAATTATATATATTAGGTTTCAGACACGGGATCTTTCTCGTTTTTTCGTATAGAATCTTAATTTGCACTGGTGCAAATCGAGATCCTACATGAAAAAATGTATGTATTGTGTGTGTATGTATTAAAGGTCAAGCGTCTATGTATTGTGTGTGAAATAATAATGGTGTTCATCATCTTGTTATGGGAATGGGCACCATATGATATGGATCTACAAATAAATTGTTGTGGTGCTTCATTGCATTAATTGTATCAATGTACAATTCAATAAATGACAAAGAAATTAAAATCACTCAAGCCAACCACATATTAATTATGTTCTTCGGTTTTCACTATTGTCTTGCAATAATTTAAAGATTGTAGGTTAACAAACTGTGAAGAGTACTATAGACCTCAAAGGCATGAGGTTGGGGAAGCATAAGTGAGCAACTTTTATCGCTTTTGAATTTGGTGATTTTGCTGATCAATGCTCTTGTCAACTTATTGACCAGACCATAATTTTAACCCTCTTCCTCAATATCGTCGTCCTCCGAAGAAACGAAATTTTTTGTAGCTAGCTACTGCTTTAATTATTACCAAATGAATCATCAGGGAGCGGTAGATCTATTTTTTTTACGCAAATTCATAGAATTATTCTTGAATATGCATATTAAAGAATAATTAGTTAGGAAATACATAATAAATTATTCTTGAATTCCAGGAATTATGTGGTTGATCTTCTTGTAAAATCTTGTAAATAGATTAGCTTAGTTTGTAAACGTAACATTGATAAGAAATGAAAACAGAGCATGTTCTTCTCTTCACCACCTCAGTTTCTTAAGCTTTCTTTAATGGAGTTCTTTTAGACCTTTTAACAAACACCTTTCTACATTCATCAAACTCTTGCTTTGTTTGTTATTTTTCAGAAGAAATTAACCAGCAAAGTTAACTTGTTTTAGACCCTTTCTTTATTTCAGTAGAAGCCGCACAAATCAAAAAAATATATATATGATATGGTTTTGAAACGCGATGGATATGTCATGCCACTTTCGATGCCCAGAATTTTTGGACGAATATTGTCGATATTACCGCGAGCGGTTTCACCTCAATTATTGATAAACGTTATCATAAATAAAGAGTCTACAACCTTGTGAGAGATAAATTTAGTTAGATAGCGAGGACTAAATTATTGACATCGTCAGGTATGATTTTGTTGACGAACTTGTCTGGATTTGAAATTTTGAGGAATTCAGAGAGGTGGCAACTGACTTGAGCCACCAAAACAAGGACTCCGCCATTCTTGCAGTCAATGAAGTTGTCACTATTATGTATATTTTATATTTTATATTATGAATTATATGTTGAAATCGATGGCTTTCCCCACTTGTTGGTTTGTACCATTCACTTAGTTTGCTTATCCACTAGGTAATGCACATGTTAAATTCTTTGATCACCATCAATCCATATGTGGCAATAGAGGTGTTTGCCTTTGACTGGACTTCTAACTCTATAATTAGAAAACCAATTCACTTGTAATAGCAATCCTTTTTTTTTTCTTTTTTCTTTTTGTAAGATCCGAGAGCTTATACATGAGATCAGTTATTCTCTTCAATTTTCTTCTTGGATCTTCTATCAGTTTCATTTAGTTTTACAACACGTTATCATCACGATTATATGTAAATAAAAGGGATTTCATGATGGGTAATTTACTTACATCATAATATTCGTATTTATTTATTTATACGCAATATTAGACTGGCTAATGTTGGATTTATTTGTTATACTCTTCAAATTTTTGTATTTATTTATTTATACGCAATATATGAGACAGGCTAATGATGTGTCGACAGAACCTATATATAGTTCTAGATTTATTTATTATGCTCTTTAAATATTTGTATTTATTTATATGCAATATTATATGCAATATATAAGATTAGCTAATGCCAACACCAGAACCTGTAGTTATGGATTTATTATTATACTTTTTAAATATTCGTATTTATTTATTTATATGCAATATATGAGATCAGCTATACCGACTTTTGAAGTTTCTGGATTTATTATTATGATATTTAAGTTAGCGTGGTTTTACAAACCGATCAGAACTTGAAGTTTTGAATTTTAAATTTTAGTAAGAACATAAAGTTCTAGATTCATTGTTATATACATAGATGCCATACTAGCCGACCAACTAATCATAATGAAGTTTCTGGATTTATTATTATGATATTTAAGTTGGCGTAGTTTTGCAAACCGATCAGAACTTAAAGTTCTGAATTTTAAATTTCATTAAGAACATGGAGTTCTAGATTCATTGAATGTCATACTTTATTATTTGGAACATGAAGTTTCAAATTTGAATTCAATATATAACTAGAAGTTATGAATTTGAATATAAAGTATTAAATTTTGAACCTGAAGTTTTAATCAGACTTGAAGCTCTGAATTCAAGTTAAATAGTGATGTTAAAATTTAAATATCAAAGTTTATCAAAACCAACAATTCTAAATCTAATCAAGTTATAATTCTTTCATCTGGAAAGTCAATTTGTAAATTCCATTTAGAATCTAAAGTTTTTTGAATTTTATATATGAACTTATAGTTCATGGTCAAACCAAAAGTTTGAAAATTCAATATGATTTATGATTTTATTTTATCTCATATTTATGAAGTGACACGTTTACATGTCATTTATTTGAGGAAGAAATCTACACATCCCAATAGGATATTGTGAATATCATAAAAGGATTTAAGATCCCAATATCATGTATAATGAAATTGGAAATGATATTTTATCCATTTCGTACATGCTCCTGAAGAAGTAATATCAAGAGAGTAAATTTGAAGATATTTTTATTCGTGAGATATCAAAACATATCCCAGAAATGGATGTTTATAAATGTTTATAGAATAAACCTATTGAAAAAAAATATATCATTTCAGATGAGATATAAAATAACATTACACATAATGCCCGGAAAATTCCAGGAAAGAAAAATATATGTCTAGACGATAGTGGAAGATTAAAAACTTTATCTTGCTGAAGATTAATACCATATGAAATTAGCGGATCTAATTAAAGGTTATAGAAGAGCCACAATCTTATTACCAAATGGTATTAAATTGTGTATCAATGGTACATTTTATATTAGGGAGAACTTTAAAACTAGCCAAAAAATTAGTGGATTTATTGTTTTTGTCCAAGAATATCATTTGTATTGTTTTTGTTAAAATATCCACTTTTGGGACAAAAGTGCCCTTCAGTTAAAATGATTAAAAAGACAAAAAGGAAAAAAAGAAAAAAGAAAAAAAGAAAACTAAAATTAAAAAAGCAAAACTAAAAGTGAAGACTAAACAAAACTTTGTTTCAGTCTCTGAAACAACAAAGAGAGCGACCAGGAAGACCCAACGATGACCAAGCAAGCAAGACCAGACGACGACCAAGTCGAGATCGACCGGACGATGACGACGACGAAAAGACGAGCAAGAGCCGATCCCGACCCGTGAGACAATGGAGACACGACCCTGGCATAGAGATGAGCGAGAGACAAACGAGATTGACCACCGGAGAGAGACCAGAGGCGATCGACTTTGATTCGATTCACCAAAGTGAAATACGGCGGCGTGGGAGAATTGAAAAGGTTTGCAGTCACCGTATATATGATTTTAGGTTTTTTTTTTTTTTTTTTTTTAATCTTTGGTTGGTTAGGGTTGTTTTTTAATTTGATTTCGATTTTGATATCGATTTTTCGATATCGATTTCATATCGAATTCGATTTTGATTTTGAATGTGATTTTGATTAGGTTGTTGAAATTTTACTGTGTTTTCTCAAGATCGTCCAATCATTTCGCAGACAGGCTGGCTAAGTTAGGCTCGAGCAACAGTGGAGATTTTGTCGAATGGGGTGATAATGTTTTTGATGTTTCCTGATGGGGTTTTGTTTTGCTCGTCTTTTGTGAGCTTTGTTTTGTTGTGTGTTGTGTTTTTCTTTTCTCTTGGCTTGCTGTCACTGCCTCCTCTGTCTGGTTGCTCTTTGTTGCTCTGGTGTGTCTTTTGGTGTTGTGGTTTCTGCTCCTTTTAATGTTCAAAAAAAAAAAAAAATTTACTGTGATGTTTTTTTTTTTTTTTTTTAATAATAGTTGATCAAAATGCTTTCAAGAAAACAATTTTGATTTTAATTGAAGATTTTCTTTCGATTATCAAATCCTATGAGTTTCTGCATCATTCTGAACTTTCATTTTTGTTTATTCCGAATACAATTAACATATTTCCATTCATCTGCAGTTACGCAGATGAAAGATGGAGGCATCATTATGAACTGTCATTTTTGTTCTTTTTTGTTTATATTATTCACCTCCTTCAGGGAAACCACTTACTGACCTTGTAATATCATTTTGCATTTGTGTTTTTATCATGTATTGGCTCTTCCTTTTCCTTCCTCTGCTGTTTTTGGGTGTTACTGACATGTATTATTGGGTTGGAAATAGGTGTGTTTTTAATTGGGTAGGAAATATGTGTGTTTAATTGTTGAAACATTGTGTGTTTAATTTATTGAACCCAAGTTATTTGAATTGTGCAGATGGAAAATATTGATTATGACCGGTACGAGAGTGACCCTGACGGAGAGACGAATGAGAGTGACCACCAGAGAGAGACAAGAGGCAACCGGCTTGGATTCGTATATTTTCATGGATTGGAAGCTAAGGAGCGAAGAAGTGTGAAATGTATTTGATATTAGGGAAACTTGATTTTGCTTGCAAAAACCTAATCAAATTTGTTTTCACTGAGAGTTGATCACTTGTTTGTTGTCAGTTATTGTGGTGATTTCTCTGATTTATGAAAAATTTACATGTGGACTTGATGAATTTGTTAACTGCATCAAGAGGATTGAGTTGGGGTTGCTTTTATTAGGTGTACTATGAAATTGCCTTTGTGTAGATTTTGAATTTTCTTGTTCAAATGGTCAAATTAATATTATGTTTGACAAAGAATAAATTAGGGTGGAGGAAAAAGATGTTAGCCCCTATGAGGCTTGTATTAAATTATGAAAAAAAGTTTGATTCTTTTGATTTTGATTTCCTTTTCTCAATCATGCAGATTTCTAGGTTTGGGACGAAGAGATATGTGGGTTTAGAATCTACAACTTTTGGCATCTTAAATGGACTTGTAACTTTTTTTTTTTTTTGGGTAAGAATCAGTGTTTAAATGTTCAGCACTGATTTATTTAATTGATTAACAACACTGGTGTGTTTAATTGATTAATAACCGGTGTGTTCGAAAGTACACGAAAAAATGGGTTTCACCGATAAATATTCATCAACATAACATTAAAATTTTATCACAAGTGGATTCAACAAATTCATGAAATAACCTGTTTCATCACAATTTCAACACAAGTGTTTTCAACAAAATGCAAAATCCTGACTAACAGTTCTTGAAATACAATATTAACATATATAGTTTATAAAATTCAACTAAATCCATAACAATTTAAACATAATCCTTACTAACACAAACACAATTTAGATGTCATCATTGTCTGGAGCCGTAGGGTTATCATAAGGCTGTGTTGGACACGTCCTTATGTTGTGTTCCTCTCATTTATATGACTTGTACTGACGACGTCGAGGGCGATGGTGGATCTATTTGTGGGTCTAGAGCCTTGTTGATCGGAATGTACTTCTGTAGGAGTGAATCAATTAAACACACCAGAGTGAATGAATTAATCACACCAAGGCAAAAAAATTAAACACACCAGGGCTAATCAATTAAACACCTCGAGGCAAACAAATTAAACACACCAGAGTTAATCAATTAAACACAACAAGGTAAACAAATTAAACACACCAAGGTAAACAAATTAAACATACCATGGCAAATGAATTAAACACACCAAGGCAAAAAAAGTTAAACACAACAAGGCAAAAAAATTAAACACACTAGGGTGAATCAATTAAACACATAAGGGCTAATCAATTAAACACACCATGGCAAATCAATTAAACACACCAAGGAAAAAAAATTAAACACACCAGGGCGAATCAATTAAACACACCAGGGCGAATCAATTAAACATAACAAGGCAAACAAATTAAACACACTAGCGCTATTCAATTAAACACACCATGGCGAATCAATTAAACACACCATGACAAATCAATTAAACACACGAGGGCAAAAAAATTAAACACACCAAAGCTAATCAATTAAACACACCAGGGCAAAAAAATTAAACACACTAGGGCGAATCAGTTAAACACACCAAAGTTAATCAATTAAATACACCAGGGCTATTCAATTAAACACACCATGGCAAATCAATTAAACACACCATGACAAAAAAATTAAACACACCAAGGTAAAAAAATTAAACACATTAGGGCTAATCAATTAAACACACCAGGGCAAAAAAATTAAACACACCATGGCGAATCAATTAAACACACCAGGGTAAATTAATTAAATACACCAAGGCAAAAAAAATTAAACACACCAGGGCTAATCAATTAAACACACCATGGTGAATCAATTAAACACACCAAGGCAAAGAAAATAAACACATCAAGGCTAATCAATTAAACACACCAAGGCAAACAAATTAAACACACCAGGGCTAATCAATAAAACACACCAAGACTAATCAATTAAACCCATCAAGGCTATTCAATTAAACACACCAAACAATCAAATTAAACACACCAGGACTAATCAATTAAACACATCAAACCAAAAAAATTAAACACACCAAACAATCAAATTAAACACACCAGGACTAATCAATTAAACACATCAAACCAAAAAAATTAAACACACTAGAGCAATCACATTAAATACACCGCAACTAATCAATTAAACACACCACATCTAGTCAATTAAACACACCAGACTCATCTATTAAACACACCAGAGGTAGTCAATTAAACACACCACATCTAGTCAATTAAACACACCAGGCTCATCTATTAAACACACTAGGGGTTGTCAATTAAACACACTAGGGGTAGTCAATTAAACACACCAATGCAAACCATCTTCTTCAACCTAAATGAATCAACAAATCTGCAACTGAAACAAATCAAATTAGGGTTTCAAATCCGTACCTCAACAAGAAGGATCTGAATCATCTCGATTCATCATGAAATTCGAACCAAAATCTATGAAAATCGGCCTCGAATCCATGACAAACGAAGCCAAATCTGTGAAAAACAACGTCGAATCCGTGACAAGCGAAGCCAAATCTGAATTAAATGAGTTTGAACATAGTAAAATACCTGGGTTTGAACAATGGTGTTGTTACAGAGATTTGGTTTCCAACAACAAATCCAAATTAAATGGGTTTGAACATAGAAAAATATATGGGTTTGAATAATGGTGTTGTTATAGAGATTTGGTTTCCAACAACAATGGTTTGAAAAATAAATGGGTTCTTTACAGAGATATTTGAAATTTGAAGAAATTGAAGAGAAGAAAATTTTTTAGAGAAAAAAAATGGTGACCGTGAAAGAGTAAAGAGAGAGAACAAAAGAAATAAAATAAATGCAAGAGGAAATAGGTGTTAATAGTCAAAAATTATGGTCTCACACTGTTTTTGTCCAGCATTATGGTTTTTATTGTTTTTGTCATTACTTTTGCTGTGAGGACATTATTACCCCTCATTTATTCATTTTTATTATTTGTCTTAAAAAGAGTCTCTAATTTATTGCATTTATTAAATTTTACTATTATTTTGTCTTAAAAACATTCAAATATCCTGTCTCCCCCATCTCTCTCTTCAATTTCATCGTTCTCTCTCTTCTCTTTCGCGGTCACCGTTGATTTTCTGTGAAATTTTTTCTTCTCTTTCATTTCTTCAAATGTCCTGTCTCCCGTCTCCCATTTACGTTTATCTTGAACCGCCGGTCTCCCATTTCAACCGTCGGTGACCCATTTCTGAAAAACATCTAGTTCAAAAATCGGTTTTAAATCTCTACCATTTATCCTTTCTTCAGAAAATGCGAACCCATTTTCGTTTCTTCAGAAACTGCAAAACCCATATAAGAGATTGAGATTTTGCTTTGAATCTGACGGATTTGGATTCGTATTTCAAAAATTTGGCTTCGGCTTTGTTTTTTTCAAAATGAATCAAGATGCGCTAGGTCCTTCTTCAAGAGGTATGTTTTCTGTGTTAAGAAACCCTATTTTAATTTGTTTCATATGCAGATGTTATGATGAACTAAGGTTGAAGGAGATGGTTTAGTCTGGTGTGTTTAATTGATGTGCCCTAGTGTGTTTAATTTTTTTGCCCTGGTGTGTTTAATGTGATATGTCTTGGTGTGTTTAATTTTTGTGCCCTGGTGTGTTTAATTGTTTTTGCCCGGGTGTGTTTAATTTTTTGTTACGTGGTGTGTTTAATATTTTTGCCCCGGTGTGTTTAATATTTTTTGCCCTGGTGTGTGTTTAATGTGATATGTCTTGGTGTTTTAATGTGATATGCCCTGGTGTGTTTAATATTTTTGCCCTGGTGTGTTTAATTTTTTTGCCCTGGTGTGTTTAATTGTTTTTCCCTGGTGTGTTTAATTTTTTTGCCCTGGTGTGTTTAATTTTTTTGCCTTGGTGTGTTTAATTTTTTTTCCTGGTGTGTTTAATTGTTTTTCCCTGGTGTGTTTAATTTTTGTTGCCCTAATGTGTTTAATTTTTTGGCCCCGGTGTGTTTAATATTTTGGCCACGGTGTGTTTAATTTTTTTTGGGTGGTGTGTTTAATATTTTTGCCCTGGTGTGTTTAATTTGTTTGCCCTGATGTGTTTAATTTGTTTGCCTTGGTGTGTTTAATTGTTTTAGCCCTGGTGTGTTTAATTTTTTTAGCCTTGTGTGTATAATTTTTTTGCCCCGGTGTGTTTTTTTTTTTTTTTTCCTGGTGTGTTTAATTTTGTTTGCCTGGTGTGTTTAATATTTTTGGCTTGGTGTGTTTAATGTGATTGCCCTGGTGTGTTTAATTTTTTTGCCCTGGTGTGTTTAATTTTTTTTTTTTTTGCCTGGTGTGTTTAATTTTGTTTGCCTGGTGTGTTTAATTTTTTTGGCTTGGTGTGTTTAATGTGATTGCCCTGCTGTGTTTAATTTTTTTGCCCTGGTGTGTTTAATTTTTTTTTTTTGCCTGGTGTGTTTAATTTTGTTTGCCTGGTGTGTTTAATTTTTTTGGCTTGGTGTGTTTAATGTGATTGCCCTGGTGTGTTTAATTTTTTTTTTTTTTTTGCCTGGTGTGTTTAATTTTTTTTTTTTGCCTGGTGTGTTTAATTTTGTTTGCCTGGTGTGTTTAATTTTTTTGCCTTGGTGTGTTTAATGTGATTGCCCTGCTGTGTTTAATTTGGTTTTCCCATGGACATTTATTTGTTGTTTCCCTAGTGTGTTTAATAAATTTAAATCTTAATGTGAGACCTTCATTGGTTGAAATGTAGGAATGGAGCCAACGAAACTGGTAATCACGTATGGTGGGAAATGGGTGGGGAACTTTTACGAGGGTGGTGAAACAGAGTTGAAAAAAGTTAATAGGAATTTGACGTATGCTGAGTTGTCTAGGTTGGTACAAGGCGTTGCGAATATTGACTTAACAAGGTTTACCATTGACTTAAGAACTTTGGTTGATACCGGTGTTAGGCTTAGGCCTGCCCAACCTAAGATTAAAGATGATAGTGATGTGGAAATGTTGTTGTGTGATGATGGACATGTTCCGGAGGTGTATGTTAGTGTTGTTGAGAAAGTTAGTGTAGAACCTGGTCATGTGGGTGTTTGTACCGATCAACCTATTTATCAAAGCTTTAGACAGCAATTGGCAGCACAGTTTCAATCAGCCGGTGGAAGCAACAACGTTGTGGGTTCTATACCAACAACGAACCATGCTGTTGAAACCCCAAGTGTGAACCCTATAATTTATGAGGACCCAACCATTAATGAAGTGATGCTAGGACGGTGTAACGAGGATGAGAGATCGATCCCAGATTACAATCCCCATACTGATTATGGATTAGATGATTTCGACGAAGATTACAATGGTCACAGTGGAAGTCGTGAGGGTGTGAATGATGACCCAGCACATTATGATGGAATGGAATCGGATCCATCAGAGGGTGGTCGTAGCGGGTCAATGCCACCGGTAATTGGTGGTCCAAATCGAGATGCATGTGAACATGATGTCATTAATGTTGGCGATGGGTCCGGAACTGCAGTCTCCCAACCTTGGATAATTCCTGGAGCTTCAAACTACTCTTTCGAAGTAGTTAGAACAGAGGAATCTAGTTCGTGTAACCGCTTATCCAAAGGTGGGATGTTCCAAACAAAAAAAGCTTTGAAGTTTGCGGTGCAACGTTACGCGCTGAACGAGAATTTTGAAACCCGGGTCACAAGGTCAAGCCTGTGTAGATATGAAGTTGGCTGCAAGGATCTCGAGTGCAAATTTCAATTCCGTGCAGGTAAGATGGAAGGTGGAAATTATTGGGTAGTTCGAAAATTTGAGGAAGAGCATAGTTGTACAATTGATGATTTGCACAACCGTAACCGTCAAGCAAGCGCATGGCTTATTGGTGAAATACTTGCACCGAAACTTACAGTTAGTGGTCGATCTTTGAAACCTAAAGAAATCATGGTTGATATGCAAGTGGAACATGGACTTGGTTTATTGTATTCAAAGGCATTGAGGGCAAAACAACTTGCTGAAGATAACGTTTTTGGTCCTCCTGATCTTTCATATCAGTTGTTGCCTGCATACTGCCACCAATTGAAGCTCGTGAATCCTGGTACTATAACAGCAATTAAGACAAACGTTGCTCAACAATTTGAATATTTGTTTATTGCTCTCAGTGCTTCACTTGTTGGGTTTCGGACAGCCATACGACCTGCAATTTGCATTGATGCAACTCATTTGAAGGGTAAGTTTGGCGGTGTCATGTTTATTGCAATTTGCCAAGATGCAAACAATCAGGTGTTCCCTCTAGCTTATGGTTGGGGTGATGTTGAATGCGAGGATTCATGGACGTGGTTTTTAAAGGAGTTGAGAAAGGCAATAGGATGTCCTGCGAATTGTATCATCATTTCCAATCGCAGTCCTGCAATCAAGGTAGCAATGGGTAAAGAGTACCCTGAAATAACACATGGCCTTTGTGGTTTTCATATGAACATGAACCTTAAGAACAGATTCAAAAGCCACGTTGTATGCAATTTGTTCCATGAAGCTTCAAGGGCACATCGACAATCAGAGTTCTTGGAGAAGATGCAGAAGCTGAGTGGCGTAAACAAACGAGCTTATGAATATCTAATGAGAGCTGGGCCTGATAGATGGTCTCGTGCGTACTGTCCGGTTAGGCGTTATCGGGGGATGACTTCCAACATTGTTGAGTGCATGAACAATTGTTTGCGGCACGCTCGTCAGTTGCCAATAACAATGTTGGTTGAATACATTAGAGATATGATGCAAAAATGGTTTCATGACCGACGTGAAGCCGCATCCAAAAATACAACACAACTCTCCCAGTGGGCTACCCAAAAATTAACCAAAAAGAATGAAAAATCACATAAGTACACGGTGCGTCCAATTGATCATGTAAATTTCAATGTGAAGGACGGTGAGAAAGATGGGTTAGTAAACCTATCTGAGAAGACTTGTACTTGTAGGGAATTTCAGAATGACCTATTACCTTGTTGTCATGCATTAGCTGCTATAAGGTATATATTCTCCTCTCCTATAGATATTTATATTCATTTGTTTATAATTGTTAAACATAACATATGTATATTTGTTTGATTGTGTTTACAGGTTTTGTAAAAAAAAATTTGGAGACTTCTGTTCTGATTTCTACAAAACAAGCACCTGGTTGGAAAGCTATTCTGGTGTCATCTTTCCCGTTGGACACCCAAGCGAATGGAATACTCCTGAGGAAGTACGTTCCGAAGTTGTTCTTCCACCAGAGTGGCGACCTCAAGCCGGTAGGCCGAGAAAGAAAAGGGTTCCATCTGCAGGCGAGCATGGTCCTACAACTAGGTACTGTACCATATGCAAGAAATCTGGGCACAACAGACAAAATTGTCCAAACCCCCCAGCTGATCAGCAACCAAATGTTGTGGACCCACAACCAGATCCACAACCAAATGTTGCGGACCAACAACCAGATCCACAACCGCGCCGACGTCGTAAATGCCACTCATGTGGACAAGAGGGACACAACATAAGGACGTGTCCAACACGGCCATATGATAACCTTATGGATCCAAACATTAATGTTGAATGAGGTATGCTCCCATATTAATTTCAGTTTTGAATTGCCCGGTGTGTTTAATTGATATTGCCTGGTGTGTTTAGTTTTTTTTTCCTGGTGTGTGTAATGTTTTTTGCCTGGTGTGTTTAATTATTTTGGCCTGGTGTGTTTAATTATTTTGCCTGGTGTGTTTAATTTATTTTGCCTGGTGTGTTTAATGTTTTTTGCCTGGTGTGTTTAATGTTTTTTGCCTAGTGTGTTTAATTATTTTGGCCTGGTGTGTTTAATTATTTTGCCTGGTGTGTTTCATTTATTTTTCCTGGTGTGTTTAATTTATTTTTCCTCGTGTGTTTAATGTTTTTGCCTGGTGTGGTTAATTATTTTGGCCTGGTGTGTTTAATTATTTTGCCTGGTGTGTTTAATTTATTTTTCCTGGTGTGTTTAATTTATTTTGCCTAGTGTGTTTAATGTTTTTTGCCTGGTGTGTTTAATTATTTTGCCTGGTGTGTTTAATTATTTTGCCTGGTGTGTTTAACTTATTTTGCCTGCTGTGTTTAATTTATTTTGCCTAGTGTGTTTAATGTTTTTTTGCCTAGTGTGCTTAATGTATTTTGCCTGGTGTGTTTAATTATTTTAGCCTGGTGTGTTTAATTATTTTTCCTGGTGTGTTTAATTATTTTGCCTGGTGTGTTTAATTTTTTTTGGCTGGTGTTTCATTTATTTGGCTGGTGTGTTTAATTTATTTGCCTAGGTGTGTATAATGTGATATGCCTTGGTGTGTTTATTGTGACCAGGACTTACTGTGCCAAGATTGCACATGACATGTCAACAAAGAAGCGCAGAGAGATTGTGGAGAGAGCTTCTCAGCTTGATGTTGTTGTGACTAACAAGTTGGCTAGGTTGCGCTCGCAGGAGGACGAATGAGCTATAGCTTAAATTAGTATTTGGTACTGTTTAGTACTCAACTGTGTTTGTTTTTATTGTTCTATCAAGTTCTGATAATTCTGACTATAATATACTTAGCTTGGATTATCTACTTAAGCTGCGAGTTAATTATTTTGTTAGTAAAATACATTTGTTTGAGAATCAAAATTGAATATGGAGAGAAGAACGTATGAGATGAGATGTGTGAATGGACACACTTTGTTTTGTGGTGGCGTGCAACACAACAACCAACCTGATTGCCTACGGACAACCAACTTGAAATGAGTTTCGCCTCGGTTGACAATAAAATCCAAAATATCAACTACAACAGCTACAATATCCAAAATGTAAAAATATAATAACTACACATGCATTGAATATCAATTAAAGATGTGACAGTGCAATAAAAATCAAGCAGATGAGGCTGGCCTCCTCCTATGATACGGCCTCAAGCGTAACTCCTTCCTAATGTCAGCTGCATCATCTCTGTGATGTCGCAATTCAGCCTCGAACAAGTCCATCCTCTTGTGGAGCATTTCCATTCGCTCCTTGATCTCCTTCACTGTAGATAAAACCTGATCCAGCTTGGAACCACCAGAAACATCCTCATAGTCGTCATCCTCATCATCAGACCCTAGCTCAGCACCCTCAAAATCAAACTCCGCATCCTCATCCTCAGGACCGGACCCGGCGGCACTAGACTCACCTCCGCTAGTCCTCTGTCTCTTCTTCCCCTTGGTCTTGATGGCGATGTCCTGCCAAGATCTCAAATTGAGGTCACCCATTGTGTTGGACCTTATATCATCCGTGTTAAGGTCTGGCACTCCTTCCTTTTTCAGAAGGGCAGTGATGAGGCTGGGAAAAATAATAGGCCTCAACTTCGCATCTGGACGGACATTGATCCTCCCAGCATCAATGATGGCATTGTGTATCACATGCCCTATGTCTATCCTCGTCTCTGCAAAAAAACAGTAAAGTAACCGTGCCCGATCCTCTCCTAAGGTGGTCCTGTGGAGTGCTGGCATGAGGGAGTATGCGAGGAAAATATTCCAAAATGCTAACAAATGAGGGAGCTGTGATTGCTTCAACTCATGCTTGCTGTCCCAACAGTCATCCTCTGTCCCGCGGAGCGCCTTGGCTAACGCCGACTTCATCAAATTTGAAGCAGTAAACCCACTACTGAGATCATCATAATTCAAAGTGTTGAAGTGGGAATTGATCTTCACTGGTGTAATCCTAACCTCCACATCCCTCACCAAGACTGCGCCCCCTTTCTTAACTTTGTCCGGGTCCATACTCGCGTAAAACTCCTTCACAACAGTGGCATTTGACATCCCCGAGGCTTTCACAAAATCTCCCCATCCTCTTTGTACCACAATCTCCGGGACCGATGTGTGCTTAAGTTCATCCAAATAAATACCCCTTTCAAATATGAACTGAGCAGCATTAATCTTGGCCATCCTCCTGGAGTAGTCACGGTTTCTCACACACACTCCCTGATTCTGAGATCCTGACCCTACACTCCTTTTTCCAAGAGGAGGAGTTTTCTTTGAACGGGCTTTACCCATTTCTTCAACTGTGACGCTTCCACAAAAACACACACTAGCCACACAAAGCACAACCACCCTTAAAATTCTACCGCTTGATTAAAAAGCACAAAGATACAATATTGAAAAATGAAATAACAGCAGTTTATACATATCATACCAGGCATCAATGATGACATTCGCATTGAGTACAACAGTAAGCAATCAATCACATAGGATAATGTTTATAATGTTAAGCAATCATCATATTCACCAATCCAACTTTATTTATCTACCCAATTTCTCCATTACCCAACAACCCTTCTGACTGGGGACTCAAAATTCGAAAACGAAAATGCAACATGTCAGCCAGACTTGAACTTGACCAATAAACTAAGCAAAATGTCACATTTGATGCAAATGGAATCAAATGTGACAAGCAAGCAAAAATTTTTAAAAAACAACAACAATAACCAAAATTCAACACAACCCACATTCATTTATTAACTTTAATCATACATATATTGACCGTACAGAATGAGTTTGTGACAATTCTGAACTCGATGATGTTGAAGGGGATAATTCTTTCTCCACATTCTCAAGCAAAGGGCATTCACTAATAAACTTTCTTTCAACCAAGCAACATGAATGTATAGAAAACCTTTATGACTCGAAAAAATGCATGGAGTTGAAAAAACACATGGAAGAAGCTAAGGAAATGCTGAATAACACCAACCAACATGAATGTATAGAAAACCTTTATGACTCGAAAAAATGCATGGAGTTGAAAAAACACATGGAAGAAGCTAAGGAAATGCTGAATAACACCAACCAACATGAATGTATAGAAAAATACCAGTCTCCTTGACCCTTGCTCCTTGCCGGCGTTAATTGGGAGAGAAAAACACCAAAAACACGAATCCCTGACGAATTGAATCCCGGTCGAGCAAAACCCCCAAAAAACGAAACCCTAAACAAGAAAATTTCCACAATTTTATGCCCTAACATGGCTCAATCACGACTGAATATAGGGTAGGTATGGATTGGAAGACAAAATAACAGATTTCGGAGAGAGAACACTTACCAATTGACTCTTCGAGATTTCCTTGACAGAGAAATTTTTGAATTTGGAGAGAGAGGGAAGTGGTAGGTGCAGTCGCAGAACTTCCCTATTTAACCTAATTTACGAAGATTTCGCGGTACGCTTCAACTAACGTACCGCGAATACCACGTTTGTGGCCAAAACGTGGTCGTATTACTTAGTGGAATGAAATGCACAAATATTTCCAATTTACGCGGGACGCATCAACGTACGTACCGCGTTTTTGGGCAGTCGATCCCAGGTACAGTTCCCGCGGTTTGTTCGCGGTTTACTTGAACGACGCGTACCGCGAAATCGGGCAGAGATAACCACCCGCATTACCGCGGTACACACGCAGTACTCCATGCCTACATTACGCGGTACGCATCAACGACACATTGGGATTTTTTTTTACTTAGTCCTTACATGGAACAGACTTAAACACACCACTACATCAGTGGTAAAAAACTTAAACACACCGGTTGTAATGAACAATTAAAGACACCGTTGCTAAAGAATTAAACACAGCAGTGGTCAACAATTAAACACACTACTTCACAATAATATTAAACACACTAGTGTTAAACAATTAAACACACCGGTATTATTCAACAATTAAACACACTGGTGCTATTCAATTAAACACACCAGTACAAAATAATTAAACACACCTGTTAAAAAAAATTAAACACACTAGTGGTATACAATTAAACACACCGGTGTTATTCAACAATTAAACACACCAGTACAAAAGAATTAAACACACCGGTTGAAAAGAATTAAACACACTGGTGGTAAACAATTAAACACACCGGTATTATTCGACAATTAAACACACTGGTGCTATTCAATTAAACACACCAGTACAAAAGAATTAAACACACCTGTTAAAAAAAATTAAACACACTAGTGGTATACAATTAAACACACCGGTTTTATTCAACAATTAAACACACCAATACAAAAGAATTAAACACACCGGTTGAAAAGAATTAAACACACTGGTGGTAAACAATTAAACACACCGGTGTTATTCAACAATTAAACACACTGGTGCTATTCAATTAAACACACCAGTACAAAAGAATTAAACACACCGGTTCAAAAGAATTAAACACACTAGTGGTAAACAATTAAACACAACAGTGGTATATAATTAAACACTGCTATTCAACAATGAAACACATTGATTGTAAACAATTAAACAATTAAACACATTTCCTCTTTACTAAAATATGGACAGAAGTCAGGAGTTTATTAATCAAAAGACAGTCATTTTATCCTATCCAATTTTCCCACTAAAATTCATTTACATATAACACATCAAAATTCAAAACCATTAATCAAAACCATCATCCCAAAAATGGATAAAGGACTGTAAACAAATCTACAAATCTATGGGAGACTTAAATGACACACTATTATATCCTTCTGTCCCCAGTTCCAATCAGCGGACTTCACAATGGCGGTCTCAGCATACTTGCAAATGAATACTCCACAACTGCAATTGTCAACCTGTTGCGGAATAATTTGTCGGCCAACACTGAAAATACTTCCTCGTGGTACTTCGCCCCTGTTTGAATAGAAACCACATTTGTTCATAATGCTTGGAATCAGTTGCCTAAGGGGCATGACTTGTTTAAAACGCTCGCCATAATTGCTCTTTTTCTTTGCCCCAGTCGGATCACATATGGAAATGTGACGGTCAAGTAGATCCACCTTGCATAAAATCCAATGCCCATCGGGTTCCCCAACACAACACGGAATCAACAACTGCATTCAAATCGCAAATCACAATTTACAATAAGTGATTAAAAGATATGTACAGAGTAAAGACAAAAATAATTCTCCCAACTCACTTGTGTATACAACCACCATGGTTGTCCCCATCCCGGTCTGCCTCCACAACCGTATTCAATCCAATCTGGTGGACAATCGAAACCAAGTAAATCGAATGAAGATTCGGCTTCTTTATCCGCCTCAATTATACTTTTCCATTCGACATTTAGTTTTGTCTAAAACAAACAACAATTGTGAGTCAATGACAATTGATATCATACATTTCAAAACTAGACAAAAACACATTCCAAGTTAATTATCAAACTTACATAAAATTCAGAAAACAATAGAACTAAGCTATGTCTGAAGTTTTCCGGTTTCGATTCCCGTCTTTTTGCCAATAAGCTCATGTATGCATCAATGTGCTGTATCAAACAACGGATACAAGATGAAGAAAACAAAGATACGGAAAGAAAAAAATAGAATGAACAAAATGTATACTTACGTCAGTGGACAACCAGTTCTTCGGTTCTTCTAATTCGAAGAAAAATGACTGCTCAACGGCCTCCTCCGTTCCCACGTTTCGCCTAAAATCAACGTAAACACACCAAATCGTTTCAATTTTGATCATAATAAAACTCAACATCTAAAATATATAATTACAACAACACACCTAACCGGTTTTGTTTTCTTCTTGAATGCCTCATATTTCTGCTTCTGACCTTCACGTTTCGTCTCAGATGCCCGTGTCGGGTCAAGAAAAGGAGACTTGCAATATGCGGATCGAAGCCTGACTCGGATCGATCGATCCTGCTCCACAGCATAGTTGTAACTCATATCTCCACTCACAAGCACTGAACCAGCCATCTCCTTCTCAACAGTGGGAGCCACATCCTTCGTTGATGTGGGAGGAGTGGGAGCCACCTCCTTCTCAACAGTGGGAGCCACATCCTTCGGTGTTGTGGGAGGCACCTCCATCGCCACTGTGGTACCCACCTCCTTAACATGCAAGCTCTGATCTGTAACTTCGGTCAAAGGTGCCTACAACACGCAACAATCATATTCGCAAATATTCTTCATTTCTTCGTCACACCAATAATACATATAATATATAACAATTAAACACACCAATGGTGCCCAATTAAACACACCAGTTCACAACATTTAAACACACCACTTCACAACAATTAAACACAGTTACACACCAATGGTGCCCAATTAAACACACCAGTTCACAACATTTAAACACACCACTTCACAATAATTAAACACACCAATGGTGCTCAATTAAACACACCACTTCACAACATTTAAACACACTACTTCACAACAATTAAACACACCAGTCATGCCGAATTAAACACACCAGTTCACAAATATTATACATACCAGTGATGCACAATTAAACACACCAGTTATGCCGAATTAAACACACCAGTTCAGAAAAATTAAACACACCAGTGATGCACAATTAAACACACCAGTTCAGAAAAATTAAACACACCAGTGATGCACAATTAAACACACCAGTGATGCAAAAGTTGAATACCTCTTTGTTTGTTTGACCACGGGTCGGCCCTATCTCCTGCACCAATGCTTTAAGCACATCCGGAAGTTGCGAGAGTTGCAAGACCTCTTGTTTAACAATGCGTTCCATCTCATTCGGAAGTGCCTTCACTGCCTTCAACAATTCAGTGATCCTATCACCACCCTTATCACCACCCTTACCCTTAAGTTTAAATTTACAGTATGCACGCACATTAGTGTCGTTATGTATAATAAAAGGAAAACATAACATTAAAAAAAACAACATCGTACTGTAATTACCCTGGATCGAGGTTCTTGTCGGGATGAAATAGGTGGGGGATTTTGCTGAAAGGATGACCGAGTCTGACGCCGTGAGGGAGTTGGGTGTAGCATGTCTCCAAGAGGGGTAAGTGTATACCCTGGTGTATACTGGTCATGAGGTGTAAGTGGATCACTTGCTGTAAAGTCTTGAGGAGGAGAAGGTGTATATCCTCTTGAGTATGAAGACTGGAGTGGATTTTCTTCATCAAGACTAGTGATTGGAATTGATTTCCTCTGCTTCTTCGCCGATGTCTCTTTCTTCTTTTTTGGTGCCTTCCGCTTCACTGCAGTTTTCCGTGTTGGTGCTCTATCATCACCATCATCACCATCATCCAACGATTCATTATCTTCCTTCGTTTCCATTTCCACTGGAGGTATGAATTGCGGACCCTCTGACATATCGAAATCAACTCCGACCATGTAATCTTTTTGAGCCTCATCATCTGTTGCCTCCAATACCTCTAACACTTAAGCCTGTAATAATGTAATAATAATAAATGGCCTAACATATTGAAAAAAATTTAATAAATATATGTATGTATGCAAATAACCCACCTGCCCACTACGAATATTTGCTTCAATTTCTGAAAATATTTTCAAAAACTTATGAGGCCTCTTATGCATTGTCCAACGCCTCATCCTAGGTAAAGTATGATCTAATCTCGAGCCAAACACATTAATCAAAGTCTGTACAGCCTCCATCGCCCATATCTGAAATTGACAAGTTCAGACAACTATAAAAGTTAATAACTTTTTATAACTATAAGCCAAAAGTAAATAAAGAAATAAAGTAGTCGAAACTAACCTCAATAGCCCATGAGAATCCATATAAGCGGTATCTGACCGGGGCACTCCCTTTTTTGGTGTTTCTTGATCGAAATCCATGCCTAATGTAGTGCATCGTCATCTTGAATACATAATGGCCCCACGCAAAAGAATTAAATGCATGTAAATCATCAACCAAATTGAAAAGCCAATTGCTGACTTTTCTATCATAAGGCTGACCAAACAAAACATTGTTTGCTATCAGCAATAGTGCCATCTTCAACGGATCGTTGGGCTCTAGAAAGTTGCGTGCTAAAAACCGATCATACACTGTGTACAATTTCAATTCGTGGCCTTCTTCTCCAGGCCAATACCTTTCCTGGATGCCGTTTGCATTTCCCACATACGGTTTGTTTACAATGTCTGAGAGTTCACCGAACCGTAGACCAGTAACCATACAAAATTCCCTCTGTCCAAATCTTGCTTTTTTCCCACCTATTGACACAAACAGTTCATTCTCTGTAGCACCATCTACTGTAATTTCCCTCAGTAGTAAGTTGTGCACAATCTGAGCTGAAAACAACCAATTTGTAGCGAAGCCGCTGAAGTGCTTGAAACAACTCCTCATGAATTCATTGTGCTTCCCTTCCAGCCGTAAGATATCCTCTATTGTAGCTATATTCTTCAACCTAACACCGACGTTGATTAAAGCTTTTGGATTCCATTTATTCCTTTTTACCTTCAAATAATCTTCATAATCGATGTTTTCCATCTGCACAATTTACAATAACTTTGGTTCAATTAAGTAAACACCCCAGTTCACAACAATTAAACACACCAATGGTGCCCAATTAAACACACCAGTTCACAACATTTAAACACACCACTTCACAACAATTAAACACAGTTACACACCAATGGTGCCCAATTAAACACACCACTTCACAATAATTAAACACATCAATGGTGCCCAATTAAACACACCACTTCACAACAATTAAACACACCAGTCATGCCGAATTAAACACACCAGTTCATAAAAATTATACATACCAGTGATGCACAATTAAACACACCAGTTATGCTGAATTAAACACACCAGTTTAGAAAAATTAAACAGACCAGTTTAGAAAAATTAAACACACCACTTCACAACAATTAAACACACCAGTCATGCCGAATTAAACACACCAGTTCAGAAAAATTAAACACAGCAGTTCACAAAAATTAAACACACCACTTCACAACAATTAAACACACCAGTCATGCCGAATTAAACACACCAGTTCACAAAAATTAAACACAGCGGTTCACAAAAATTAAACACACCACTTCACAATTAAACACACTAGTCATGCCGAATTAAACACACCAGTCATGCACAATTAAACACACCACTTCACAACAATTAAACACACCAATGATGCCGAATTAAACACACCAGTCATGCACAATTAAACACACCACTTCACAACAATTAAACACACACCACTCATGCCAAATTAAACACACCAGTTCATATGATTTAAACACACCACCTCAGATCATTTCAACACACCAGCTCAATTAAATTAAACAAACCAGCTCACATAATTTAAACACACCCTCAATTCAATTAAACCAATTAAACACACCAGTTCACATCTACTTCCAAACCTAACTGACAAACAGTTTGTGAGATCTGGGTCAAATCTCATATGCCAGCAGAACAAAAGGGCCAAGAACCCTAACAGCACATGCATCAAACACAACCAGGAAAGAAAAAAAAAGAACTCTATTTCAAATCAAAATCAAAATCATATTCGAAATCGAAATAAAAAACAACAACATATATTTAAATCAAAATCGACTCAAATCCAAATCGACATCGAAATCGAAATCAAATTCGAAGTCCAAATCCAATAAAATTAACTCCATCTCAAATGCACAAATGCAAACAAAATAGAAAAAAAAAAAAAAAAAAAAAAAAAACAAACCCTAAAAAAATTTGCACACCTTTTGGTTTCAACGCCGCCGTGGTATCACTGTCGGGGTCCAATCAAACTGAGTGGGGTTCGAATCGTTGTCGGGGTGAAATCAAACCGGGTCGGGCCAGTCGTTCGTCTTCACGGTCGTCGTCTTGGTCGTCGGGTACACGTACAGGTCGGGTTGGGTCTTGCTCGTCCCTCCGTCTCCGTCTGCAACGTCGTCGTCGGTTGTTGGTCGTCGCCGGAACTGGGTCCTTGCCGGATCTGGTCCTTGCTCGTTCGTTCTCTGTTAAGGGTTTCACTGTGTTTTTGGTTTTTGACTTTTCGGTTTTTCACTTTTCACTTTCAAACTATTCTTTTACTTTTGATTTTGTAATTTTATTTGTTTGTTTTATTTTATTGTGTTTTGATTTTTAATTCTTTTTAACTGAAGGGTAATTGTGTCCCAAAAGTGGAAATTCTGACAAAAACAATACAAATCATAATGGTGGACAAAAACAATAAATGCCATAATTGTTTGGTTACTTATGGAGTTAACCCTGCCTAAATGCAATGAATAAGAGAGAGAATGTCTTTTAAGAGAAATAATAAAAATGAATAAATGAGGGCCAACTTTGTCCTCACAGCCATATTGTTGACAAAAACAATAAAAATGATAATGTTGGACAAAAACAGTAAGGGCTCTTAATTTTTGACTAAAAGGCCCTATTTCCTCTTTTATATTATTCAAGCGGAACATGAAAGAAATCTACTTAGTTAAAAGACATATAACATTATTAATATCATATTGAGACTATGAATAATAAGAATGTTGAATATTTGTATATGATTTGTGCTAGAAGCTCATTATTGAGAAGCTGCATGCTTTCTCATCTAGATTATATTACTGATTATAAAAGGGTATAAAAGTTTATCAATTATGAACTAGAAGTTCTCAGATCCAAAAATACTTATGTTTTGACATGACAGTTTTGGTCATCGAGGATCTATGATGATGCGTATGATCATTGACAATTCTTATGGTCATCAATTAAAGAGCTAGAATATTCTTTAATTTCATAATAATATATGCACTGCATATTCACAAATAGAAATTATTAATAAGACCATCTTATTCTAAGGTTAGTTTTCAATCCCTATCATTCTAGGGGATATATGTGGATATAATCTATCTTATTTATTACTTGGCTAATTGGCACTGATGCCCCCTAAACTCTTCAAAAAAAAATTGCACTATGCCACATATACTTTTTTTTCGGGACTAAACCCTCTGAACTCTCGTTTATTGGCAAGCACTTGAGTTTATTGCCCCATGTGAGGGAACATCTACAATCGGCTTTTGCCAATTTATGAGAGTTCAGCGGGTTTAGTGCCTAAAATATATATATATATATATATATGGCATAATGTAAATTTTTGAAGAGTTTAGGGAGCATTAGTGCCAGTTAGCCTTAGAGCATCTCCAACGTTGCTTTATACATCCCACCAACTTCAATATAAAGCACACTATTCATAAAAACTCTCTCCAACGTTGCTTCAAATTTCGTTTTCTAAGAAAAAAAACTTGTGCTGAGAAACAGTAGTACACTGGGTTTAACGTGCACCGTTCCTCAGTGCAAGATTTTTTTTTTTTTTTTTTTTAAACGTCACATCAACTTATCGCATTCTTTTTTTGTTGAATTTTCTTTTCTAATTAAACTTTTTTTTATAATTAATTAAATGATATGTATTTCCAAAAAATATACCATTGAAAAGATCTCGTTGAGATCGTTAAAATGACACCCATATTAATATACATATTTAATTTATTTAATTTACTTAATTTACTTATTAATTATATATTAAAATAATGTTAAACTTGTATAACAATTTAAGTTTGTGCAATACAAAATGAATAATACTTGAGTACTAACCCCACCAATGGGAATGTAGCACGTGACCCAATTTGTGAGGTAAATGTAAAAAGTTAAAGAAAAAAAGCCACGTGCTACACTCCCATTTTTGGGGTCAGTATTTTGGGTACTAACCGATCAATACGCAAGAATTATTCATACAAAATTAGTTTCCCTCACATCTATACTATGAGGTTGTACGTTCGAGTCTCTTCCCGTCCCCAAACCCCAAATTATTGAAATATTCAAAAATAAAACTTAATTTAGTGCAATTAAATACATGACATAAATAAATGATGTGATTAATTTTTTATTTTTTATTTTTGATACTTTACGAGTCATTAGTGAAGAATAAAATAATCTATGTAAATAAAAGTATTAAATATTGTATAAGTTAACTAAAAAAAATTAATTGGTATTGTATAAATATTTATTGGGATATTATTCTTTTATTTATTAGGATATTTATTGGGATTTGGAAAGATGTTTTTTTGGTATAAAATTTGGTGTTGAACAATGGAATGGAAAAAAAGTTGGTGTTAACAAATTCCTAAAAGATTATCTTTTAACTTTAAATTGGAGTAAAGTTTAGTGTGGAACATTGAAGATGCTCTTATTACTTTTAGATAATATAAGACAAAATCTCGTATAAGAAAAAAAATCATCTCATAATTTAATTAATAATTTTATATTGCAAGAAATAAAAGTATTAAAATTTAAGAAAATATTTATAGTTTCAAAAAATATATATTTTTATTATAAGAATTAGTTTTATAGTATTTAATACCAAATACTTAATCTAATATTTCCACCTTCGGTGGATTGTGTTAATAAAATTAAATTCCATTCCATTCATAATCATTCAAACAACTATTATTAAAAATACTATCATTTCCTCTCCTAATTTCCTCTTTGACTTATCATTTCCTGACCTAAATAGATCCGGTGACATGTGTTAAGAAACCAACTTTGGAAACGAAAAACAGGACTTGTTTATGTGTGAAACAAACAAATTAATTAATAAGAGACTTATTGTTGTGTGTGTAAATTAATGTTCTTGTGACAAAAAACAAGCTCATACATTAGATCACATACACATGGACATGGTTTAAGAGAAAGCCATATTTTAAGTGCTGGAGTCACGTATCAAATATAATTGATTTCTTTCCCAAATTACCTTTATTTATTTGCACCCCTTCCTCACGCAGGCCTTTACACTTCATGGCTTCTTCATTTTTATTTGCAGAAACGTACAAAAGGAAGCAAGCTTTATGGATTCAAAAGTGGTCCAGCTGGGATCATGAAGTGTAAATATGTTGAATTATCTACTGAATTTATCTACCCAGTTATTATATATGGAATATGGCACTGCATCTATACATGTTCATGCTTCATTCATGCACATACCACACACGAAAGAAATAAAATAAAATAAAAAATCTCTCATTCTCACCGTTCTCTCTTCTGTTTCTTCACTCTCTCATCTATCAAATACATTTATTTAATACAAGCATGTCATAAGTGCTGGAGTCACGTATCAAATACATTTATTTAATACATGCATGTCTACATGACATGCCTTTATAGAAATCAATGATATGTAGGATTTTTTTTTAAAATCTGAACTTTATCTCCACTTAGATGGAGAAATTTATAGATCTTCATCCTCCCCCACCACGAGAGCCGAAAGGGGAGGCGCGGCAGAGGAGGTGAGGTCTCCCCCTTTCGTGGCTGTGAAGTGAGACCTCCCCTCTTTGTGATACACGATTGATAGATGGTGGAGATTGTGAAGTTTTGTGTTAGCCCATCAATTTTCTTGTTTCTCAAGGCCCAATGATAAAATGGGTTGAAGCCAGAAGAGGCCCCAAGTACCAAATGCTCCCACTGTTGACCCAAAGCCAATACGCTGCCGTTTCACTTATGTTATCTGATCACTGGATGAAGCTGAGTCAGGATTTCCTTGTGAGCTGGCGCGTTGTGATTGGTCTCTCCTGGCTGATGTGTACCTTATCTCTTATGCACTATATAAATGAAGAGATGAGGAGAGAGAAGGCAGATCGTTCATTATTTTCTAGGTTTTCTTTTTACTGAGTCTGTTTCTCTCTCTCTCTCGAATGTTCTTCGTGTTCTTGGTATTCATCTTGAATATCTGTCTTCTCTGCTTTGAATTTGCAAGAGTGTTAGAAGAGAAAAAGAGAGATCGTTTTACTGTGATTCTTCTGATACCATCTTTGTGTATTTTTGGGTTGTGGTCAGAAGTGAGTTGAGAGGTTAGGGTTTTCAGAGGTTGAGCGTTTGTTGTGTAAGGGCTTCTGGGCTCCTATTGAGGGCTGATCTCGAAGAGATCTGTGTTGTTTAATATAGTGAAAGAGTCCCCTCTGTATGGCTCAAAAGTGGATGTAGGCCTATTCTTGGCCGAACCACTATAGATCTGGTGTCCTTTACATTTCTGCTTATAATATACTGCTATATCTTGTTAGATTTGCATGTATAGGTGATATATTTCTAGTAGTGTGTTAGATGATGCATGAGTAACTTAGATCTTGATATATATGCTTAGATCTGAATGTTTTAGGCTTATATTGAATCTGCAGTTAATCTTTTGCATATCTGAAATATATATTACTAAGTTTGGATACTAGATATTTTTGTTTAGTATCTCTGTTAGTAAGTGAATCTTGCTGAGCATGTTTTAGAGATATTATTGTTAGTTTTAGAATTTATATTTACTGTAAATTCACAACAGAGATCAAATCTATAGATTGGATCTCCACCTTTTTTTTTTTTTTTTATGGATCATGGAGATCCATTTTGAAAAATAAAATGTTTGTTTTTCATTTTTTTTTAAAAAAAAAATTTTTGTCTCTGCCTTTCTATTTTTGAATTTTTTTTTTTTTTTTAATTCAATTATTAATCTCCACCATGCATGAAAGATGAGCGGTTGGAGATCAATTTATAAATATATATATATATATATATTCTTTTAATTTTATTTGATTTTCACCCTCGATCTTCAAAAATAATGAAAAAGAGAATAAAATCAAGGCATATAATTATATAAGAGGACTTTATGGCTACACTTTGATTTTTAAACATAAGACTTCTAACACATATTTAATTAGACATCAAAATTGCATACTTTTCTTAAATTCTATATATTGGCATCCAACATAGAATTGTCAACATATCTATCTCCAAATTCACAGTTATTATAGCAGATTTTTTTTTTTTTTTTTTTGAGTGGTGCTATTGGCACACCCCTACCGATCTATTTATGCCCCACTTTTAAATTTTTTGATTTAATTAAATGTTTTTATTAATCTTTTGATTCATTTCCAAAATTACCCTTTTTACTTATTTTTTAAACTTAATATACCCCATTTCTTTCTTTGATCTCTATATACAACTCTCTCTCACCTCCATTGAATGATGTATTTTTTTTTCTTATTTATTTATTTATTTTTAGTTTTTTCTTCTTCTTCTTATTTCATGGTGGAAAAGAAAAAAGAAAAAAGAAAAAAAAATAACAGGGTTCCTTCATAAGGTTAATCAAATAACCATTACAAGAACCAATAAAAAAAAAAAAAAAATACTGAAATCTTTACATTAGTATCAAAAATATAAAAACCATGGCATATAAATATAAATGTCTCAATCTATGTGTTTATTTCTTGATATGCTTCACTTTGTAACACCCTTTTTTTAATTTATTTTTTATTTTTTATTTTTTTAAGGAGTCGCCGGCAATCATTTTTTGTATTGAAAATACTCTATTGAATCAGATAAGAGCAAATTCTAGAATAACCACAATTCATCATTGGAATAAGCAATTCATAGTAATTGCCCCAACAGTCCATCATCATAAGAAAAAAATACAACATGATATAACAATTTAATTTCTAATTTTTAAATTTAAATCTAAATTTAAATTCTGGAAATCAGCCATTTTTAATTTCTTTGACAGAGAGATTTTTGATTTTTTGACAAAAAAAAGAGAAAGTAAACTTTAAACTCACTTCAATACTTGATATAACAATTCTTGTAGATGCTTTATATCATTCTTAGACAATTCTTCCAGATGTTTATATCGTTCTCACACAATTCTTCCATACACATATCGTTTATCTTTGTCAGACGTTTCCATAATATTATGTATGTGTGTAAGAAGCAAATTTTAGGGTTTAAGAGTTAAGAAATTTTTTTATTCAAGAAACAGATTACAAGAATGCGGGTTTTTTTTTTTTTTTTTTTTTTTTTTTTTTTTTTTTTTTTTGGAAAAGGAATGTGGGGTTTTAATAGATTTACCTTGTAGAAGATTTTTTTTTTCTTAAATTATATGTCTTTTTAAGTAATTTTGATATAAGGAAAAAAAAAATACTACATAATTAAAAAAGTGGGGCATAAATAGACCAGTAAGGGGTGTGCCAATAGCACCACTCTTTTTTTTTTCTAACCTAAATAGAGCCGGTGACATGTGTAATCAATAACTAGATTTACTTATTTTATTTATTTCACTTTTATTATCTTTAAATGCAATATATTTTCTTCAAGTATTTTAAATCAGGAAAAAGTTCAAATCAGTAGAGGATCCAAATCCTATATATATATACATGTCAATTATGATCATCTTCAACAAATAACTCTTTTGATCATCTAGTCTACAACAGCTTTTGAAGGCAATTATGAACCCAACAACATCAGACGAGATGAGATTGACCCAATAGTATGTCCCTACACTATAAGATTAATATGGAACCGAGTCGTATCCTCCTTGCCAAACCCGAATTTATTGTGATAGTTATTAAAAAAAAATAAAAAAATCCACAATAACAACTAGTTTGATAAACAAGTCAAAAAATCAGATAAAAAAGAAAAGGAAAAAAAAAAAAATCACCTTGGAAAGTAACCTTGGAGTCTTGGAGATCAATTAAATTAATTAATTTAAGAATACAAAATAATAACATCAAAATGACCTTTGAAAGAAACAAATCACTTTCAAGTTTCAGCAAACATATACGTATTATGACAATAAATTTCATACTCTATACTTATGCTTCATATAAGTATATAATATTGTAATGAACATATAATATATACAGTCCTTCTATTGTCAGTTCGAACTGACAAAAGTTATATCAGTTCCTTGTATGTAGGCCATTGGATTTAAATACTTTGACTGGCAAGTGCATACAGCCAAGTCAAAGTATTTAAATCCAGTAGCCCATATGCAAGGAACTGATATAACTTTTGTCAGTTCGAACTGATAATAGAATTTCTGATAATATATATATATATATATATATATACATATTTTCTATTATCAATTCGTCTTGACAATAAATATATCAAGACGAAGAATGTGGACCACTAGATTTACATATTTTGACTCAAAGTGTATGCACTTGTCAAAACTTCCCATAATCTATGGTCCAGATTCTTCGTACTGATATATTTATTGTCAGGACGAACTGACAATAGAAAGACTATATATATATATATATATATATATACGGTCCCGTTCCTATCAGTGTATCCTGATATAACTTTATCAGGATATTGAATGTAAGACACTCATTTATAAAAGTGATTTGACAAGTGCATACATACCAAGTCAAAGTATGTAAAACGAGTGGTTCACATTCAATATCCTTATATAATTCTATCAGTGCGCACTGATAGGATAATTTCCGTATATATATATATATATATATATATAAATAATCAAAGAATCATTAATTATGATAATTAATATGAATTTACATCAATTTTTTTATGGGATTCCGTGATACAATCATAATCCTCATGCTACCTTGCATATGTGGAACTTAGGTCTGAGTCAGAGTTGGTTGTTTTAAATTAATAGGACAAATAAGTTAGTTGTTGTTAGTAGAGTACTGGTTCCTTTTCTTTTGGCATTATCTTAGTGGATGTTAACAGGTTCCCTGTTTTTCAGGATGTTATTAGGATCAGTTGTTGGTTGTAAAGCCTATAAAAGGCCCTTTTCAAATTAATTAAATTATCGAAAATATTACGCAAATTTGCCTCTCTCAGTCTCCTGTATTTCTATCTATCTCTTGTATACTTCTCTAAATTCACCCTATATATTTTTCAGGATCGGTAAAGTACATATCATTCCGCAACCTCATTATTGTTTTAATTCGGCTGCTGCTGATCACTTTCTTAAATAAAATAAAATAAAAATAAAAAAATTACAAGAGTTGAAACTATTACGTACAGTTGATCATATCTTTTTGATCTATAAAAAAACCATAATAATATATTCTCCAACACTTGAACACATCAAGAAACAGAAGAAGAAGCTACACCAAATCTGACTATAAAATCAGGAAAAACAGGTGGTGCATGAGCAACACGATCGTGATCATGATCATGATCATCACCTCCAGCGAAGTTCATTTGAGTCAACGTGCAGCGGCCTCTACCACGGTTAGGTATGTGTGTGCATGGATTGGCGCCGGCGGGGGGCACTGGACCCTTTTGAAGAGATTGAAGGATCAGACCTTCATCTATTAATGGTCTCATCCCCATTGTTTTTTCCAGAGAAAATGAGAGAGATATTAAAATGATCGAAATGAGAACCACTTTCAATTTTGTACAAAAAAAAAACCATAATTGGTATATCTGAAAATTGAAATGAACAAACAAAATAACAAGAGACTTGTTGTGTGTGTGTGTATATATATATATATATATATATATATGTGTGCAGTAAATGTTGTTGTTGTTGTTGTGACCAAAAAATGAATATGAAATCAATTTCTGGTGTTTTGATATATGATTGTGTACTGGGAGGAGATTTATATGACTATATATAAGCATATATGTAAGTGTGTGCGAGAGAGTTTGACTGAGAGCCGCGGTTTGAAAAGTTTCTATTAATTAATGACTAATGACGACACAGAGCTTGATTAATAAGTTGAAGTTTCAAATTCGATGTAAATAAGTCAATCAAAAGGTTGAATTAGTCATTAAAATATAGATGCATGAGTACGTTGACCTGTTAAACAAGCCCCCATTTCATGCATGTTGGGCTACTCACTAATAAAGTTCTAAATAAACCCACAAATTAATCTTAATCTTAATATCTCCAACCAAGATTTAAAATTAAGGGTTGGATGGATTAATTTATAAACTTAGGCCCTGTTTGATTTTTCCACTTAACACTGAATGTCACTTAATGTGTTCCATTCAGTTATTTTGTTTGATTTTTTAAGTAGTAAAATCATTAATGAGCACCTAAAACCACTTGTTTTGAAAAGTGAAAATTTTTCACTTTTCACTTAACACAAATCCAGGAGAATTTAATACAAAGTTTTACTTCCAAAACTATCTTCACCAATTTAATCTATTTCCAATTTTGTTTTCTGTTAAAGCCCTAATTGTATTTATAATTTAATCTATTTCCTGCTCTTGCCTTTTCCTTTTTTGTCTTTTTTTTTTTGGTCTTGCTGGCATGGTTTGGTTGTTTGCTTTTGTCGTTGTTTGTGCTCTGCCCTTGGGCTGTTGTTACCCTTTTTAATAAATGTTTATTGTTCAAAAAAAATAAAATGATATTCATATTGTTATTCATTGATAATGATATTAAATTTAGAACCAAAAAAAAACCAACCAATCCAGAATAATATAAATTTGAATAATTATTAATAACTAAATAAATTTATTTTATAATTAATTTACATGTTAGAGTTGTCCTTAATATATTAAAATGTAAATATATAACAAATAATAGTTAAAAGGTTATAGAGGTAAAAGTATTTATTTTCATATATTTATAACTTAAAAAAACAAACAACTTATCACTTATATTCAGTTTTCAGTGAAAAAAAACAAACATGTTTTTCAATTTTCAGTTTTCAGTCTTCAGTAACATTCAGCACTGTTCAGTCTTCAAACAAAAAATCAAACGGGGCCTTACTGGGCCTTACTCTTATAGACCTGATAGAACCCACTAATTCGACCTAAATCAACTCGCCAATAAACGGTTGATGGGTCGGGTCATTATTGGGTTGGGTTATTAAAACCCAAAAAATAATAATTCGGGTTTCGATTTATCTCTTAAATCCCACTATAACCCATTTGTTTTTATTTTTTATTTTTTATATTTCCTTTTTTAATCAAATCATATTAATAATTATTAAAAATAATAATAAGTTTTGGTACACATTTAATTTCATTTTAATTTAATCTTAGATATGAGTTATAATTGTTTACTTGTTTATATTTGAGTATCCATATATTTTTTTTCTTAATTTTTATTTTTTTTTACTTGTACAAAAAAAAAATTCTTCTTTAATCAAATAAAATTATTAATTACTAAAAATAATAATAATAAATAAATAACGGGTTAAATGGATCGGTTTCGAGTTACCCATTAAAATAATAAATAGGTTTGGGTTTTCAAAGCTAACGAGTGGGTTTAGGTTAAGTAAAATTTTAGTCAACCCATTTACAATTCAATAGGTATTCAATTTGACCTATTGCAAAGTCTACGGTACTATGGTGACCCATAACCAGAGCTACTCATCTACATAATGATTTGACATGACAACATTGGATCATATGAGATCATTACAAATAAATACAATGGATAATTTCACTAAAGTCCCTACTACTTTTGGTGAAATGTAAACTATTTAAACGTTTTTATCATATTTGCAATTTAAATCCCTCATTTTTTTCAAAATACACCACTTTAGTCTATTTAACCAAAATACTAACGTCAACTCTAACTAAATATATATATATATATATATATATATATATATATATATAAGTACAATTTTACCCATGTCAAAATGATTTATTGAGTTTCAAAAATAATAATATTAAAATGGTTTATAAAAATAAATTAACAACAAAATTAATTTTCTAAAAAGAAAAATTAAAAAAGAAAAAATAAATAATGGATAGATTATGGAAAATATAAAGTTAAAATAAATAATAAATTGAAAGTTTTTCAAAAAAAATTTATAAAAAAAGTAGAAAGTATTTCAAAAATAAAAAGAAAGTTTTTTTTTTTTTTTCTAAAGTAAATGGATCTCCACCATTGGATTGATCCAGATCCAATGGTGGAGATCCATTTACTTTTTTTATAAAAAAAAAAAAAAAAAAAAAAAAAAAACTTTCTTTTCATTTTTTGAAATACTTTTCTTATAATTTTTTTTCAAAATACTTTCAATTTATTATTTTTTTAATTTTATATTTTCTATTATCCATCCATTAGTTTTTTTTGTTTTCTGTTTTTAATTTTTTTTTTTTTTTAAATAATTTTTTGTTGTTAATTTATATTTATAAATCATTTTGACAAGGGTAAAATTTTACTTTTATAGATATAGTTAGAGTTGACCATTAGTATTTTGGTCAAATGGACTAAAGTGATGTATTTCGAAAAAATAAGGGACTTAAGTTGCTAATATGATAAAGACGTTTAAATAAATGATATTTCGTCAAAAAGTAGTAACTTTAGTAAAATTACCCCTAAATACAAGTATATCACCACAACACCCGATACCACTCAAAATTATAATTTGCTCCCACATATATGTTTTATGAAAATAAATAATTTATTGCAAAAAAAAAATAATAATAATAATAATTGGTATATCTGAAAATTGAAATTAACATACAAAATAACAAGAGACTTGTTGTATCATTGTCTGATATTTTATGGCTATATATGTATGTGTGTGTGAGAGAGTTTGACTGAGAGCCGTGGTTTGGAAAGTTTGAATAGAGGAAGAGCGTTAATAATTAATGAGATTATAATAATTAATAAGTTGAATTTTTTTATATTTTTTTTTATTAAAATGAAAAGGTTGAATTAGTCAGTGATAGATAGATGCATGAGTACGTTAAACGAGCCCCAATTACATGCATGCATGTGGTGCCACTCACTCATAAAGTTCTAAATAAACCCACAACTTAATCTTAATCTTAAAATCTCCAATCGAGATTTAACATTAAGTTTAATTTATAAACTTACTCTTATAACGTGATCTACTAATTCCACTCGCAATAAACGTTGATGGATCGAGTCATTAATGGATTGAGTCATTAATGAGTTGGGTTATTAAAACCCAAAAAATAATAGTTAAGGTTTGGGTATAACTCTTAAAACCCACTACAATCCATTATTTTACACACACACACACGTGTGTATATATATATATACAATAATTTTTAAGTCAGTACCCCCTCATTGTATAACTATCAGCACCTTTTAATGAAAGTCATTGGATTTAAATGTTTTGACTCGGCTGCATGCACTTGTCAAAGCATTTTTTAAATCCAATGACTTTTATTAAAAGGTGTTAATAGTAATACAATGAGGAGGTCCTGACTTGAAAATTACTATATATATATATATATACAAATATTCAAGTCAGTGCGCATTGATATAACTTTATCAGTACGTTGGATAATGACCATTAAATTACAGACTTTGACTCAAAGTGTATACACTTGTCAATGCTTCTCCATAATCAGTGGTCCACATGTATTGGTACTAATATAATTATATCAGGGTGCACTAAAGTGAACGGGACCGTATATATATATATATATATATATAGGGTGGTTCTCTAGTAAGGACGTCATGAAATTATAAAGTAAGGACAATCACCCACAGCCACACATTCACATTGGGTATGAGTATTTGTTAATGTGGGGCAGTGGGTCCATTGTGAATATGTGGATGGACGTTCTGAAATTATAAAGTCAGGACGGTCCTGATTGGAGAAGTATTATATATATATATAGTTTTTTTATTGTCAGTTTGTCTTGATATAAATATATCAGGATAAAAAATTTGAACCATTAGATTTACATACTTTAACTTAAAGTGTATGCACTTGTCAAAACTTCTCTATAATCTGTGGTCCACATTCTTCGTCCTGATATATTTTATATCAGAACGAATTGACAGTAGAGATATATATATATATATATATCTTTAATCAAAGGGTGCCGATATTACCACCCATAAATATGATAAGCACACCCAGATTTTAATAAAAAATTTAAGAGAGCTTCTGCATACAACCTACAAATAATCTATTCACACTCCAATGTAATTTTTTTTATTAATGACAATTTTAACCTAAATTAAAATTACTAAACAAGACAAAAAAAAAAAAAAAAAAAAATTAAAGACACTCCAAACTAATTAAATTATTTTTTTAAAAAAATTCTCTCTCCTAAATCATTAGATTAAATATTATGTATTAAACTCTCTCTCCTAAATCTGTTATTACCATATTAAACACTCTCTCCTAATTAATCTCTCTCCATTTTTCAAAAAAATAAAATAAAAAATCATATCTCTAATTAATAGTTAAAGAAAAAAAAAACTTATAAATATTTTAGTTTTTTACTAACAGTAATATATATATATATATATATATATATATATATATATATATGAAAGCTTGAATTGTTTTAACTAGATTCGATTAAACTTAGAATGTCTAAGACTAATGAAAGAATTAAAGTTCTCTAGGCAATCACATATCTATAAGAGTAACAAAAAACATTTTTATATTTCGAATTTAAAAAAAAAAAAAAAAAATACTTGTTTTTTGAGTTTTTTTTTTTTTTTTTTTTTTTTTTTTCCTTAATCGTTAGTCTTGCTTGAGAAAGAATGGAAATAAAAAATTAGAGATATGTATTGAAGGATGGTAATTAAAAATTTAGGAGATGGTATTTAATATGTAATAATTAATCTAATGATTTAGGAGAGATAATTTCTTTTTTTTAATAATTTAATTCAAAAAAGGTAAAAAGGATAATCTTGTAACAAAATGAAGTGTCTTTAGAATTTTTTTAAATTTTAATTTTAAGAATAGAGTGTTTTTAGAAAAGAAGTGTAAAAAGAAAAAATTGGATTGTCAAAAGAAGCTCTCAAAATTTAATTACAAAAATATCCCAATAAAAATTTACCAATAAGGACAAATTAGTTTAATTAAAAATAAACCAAATACTATGTACATCCATTAATTACACCCATATCTTAACTTAAGAGGGTTTACAAATAAATTGTAATAAAATGAATACATTCATTTAAATAAGGGTACTATTGGCATTAAAATGTAATTATAGTTCATGACTAAAATTAAATTATAATATGCTTGTTTATATTTGAGTATTCGTATATTTTTATTTTTTAATATTTTTTTATTTTTACAATATATTCTTTTTGTCCTTTTCAAAAAAAAGTAATATTCTTTTTGTTTATTCTTTAATCAAATCAAATTATTAATTACTAAAAATAATAATAATTAAAAATAACAAGTTAAATGGATCAATTTTGGGTTATCCATTAAAATAGTGATTGGGTTTGGGTTTTCATTTTCAAACCCAATACGTTAACGGGTAGATTTGGGTTAAGTAAAATTTGAGTCAACTCATTTACAATTTGACAGGTATTCGATTCAATCCGTCTACACTCATCTAAGTAAAAAAATATGTCTATTTGGAGAAGCATCTCCCCATGACCTTTCGCCTAGTGGAGGTTTAAATTCTACTGGTCTCTACTCAATTTAAAATAGACAATCTTAAAAGCCCAATCAAACAACTCTTTAAAAACTTAAATAGACGTTTGTACCTTTTGAGGCAATAGAAAGCTCAACCAAACAAGCACTAAAATTTGAGCTTCTCCAAGTAGACGTAAAACAACTTTTTTAATCATCCAAAAGCTCTACTGAGTGACAACCAAACGACACAATTTTTTTTGAAAAAAGCTTTTGTAATTAAAAAAACTCTTTTAAACAATACAAAAACTCTTACAAATGGGCACTTAATTAGCTACATAAAACTCTTTTAAAATTAAACAAGGCAATTTACATGATGAAAAGAGCTTCTCCTTCTTTGTTAAATCGACAACCATACGATCAACAACTTTTTTCCAAAAGCTCCGTTCATAAAAGTTATGATTTTCGTTGTTCATCCTCAATCCTATGCATTTTGAGAATGCAAAGTAAAAATAATTTTATGAATCTGATCACATTGATTAACCAATCATCTACTTTTCTGTGCATTTGATACTTTCATTTAGACATTAGTGCTGTTTTGCAGCATGTAAATTTAACTACTATTAATAGTTAAATTGTAAACAGTGAAGAAATTCGCCAATCAAATTCAATATATGATCCTAGAAAGTAATTGTCTCTCAAAACAACTACACACAATCTCAGTTTCCTAGTGTCACCTGTTTTTCTTCGAAAGTATCCAAACTCATTTCAATCTAGTTCTAAGCAATTCTTATGGTGCTACAAGAGCCAAATATGAGTAAAAGGCCAACAACAAGTCTATAATACTACATGATTATCCTAAACCGCAACTTAAGGAACATATTAAACAACCATAACTAATAAACACAATGATTAAGCAACAGATTATATGCTACAATAGAATATGAAGTCTCGAATTTGTCTCGAGTCAATTAATCCCAAACTCAATGATAAAAGATCCTACAGAACTCCTCCAAACATGATAGATTATCCAAACACAGCAACTTTTCTAAAATTTAGCATTTAAAATTGTAAAGTAAAACCTAAGGTGAAAATTTACCCTCTGCAACAACTCTCACACCCTCCTCCAATCCTTCTTTGGACACGAAAACCCGAGAAACCCAACTCCTTTGCCTCCGAACCCGAGAACCTATACGGTTCAGATATGCTTATAAAAATAGTAATATTCTTGATGCAGTTTGGATCAGCTAATTATCGAGAGAATAAGAGATTGAGTTTGGGAAATTTGGTGAATAAGAAGGTGGATCTGCTAATTATCGAGAGAATAAGAGAATAAGAAAATAAGAAATTTATATATATATATATATATTAAAAAAGAAATTATTAAATATTTTAATAAAAAAATCTGGATGATGAGTCACCTTTAAAAAGGTGGATGTAGAAGGAACTAAAAAATGCTGTTAATCTATTAAAGGATTTTAAAAATGCCGTTAAAGTAACTAATAAGAGCATTTTTTAAATGTTGTAAAAAATCACATGGACATACATTTTACAGCTTTTTTCATTACAAATCCTGTAATTGAAATCAATTACAACTTTTTTTAAAAAATGCTGTAAAATGAGTGCTGTAAAAGCTATAATTTCTTGTAGTGATTGTATGATGTTGGATATTTTGTTTTCTACTCATAAATGTTATCATATTGGACTAATCTACGTATGTGATCTTGTCATTTATGGACCCTAAAGCTTTTCAAGGGACTTGAAGCATATGATCGTAAACCTCCGGAGAAATCAATAATGCAAAAAGTGGTAGATGCATATCAGATGTTAGGCTTACTCGAAGAAAAAGAGAGAGTATTGGAGAAGTACAAGGATCTTTTCACCGAGACTGGCAAAGGACGCCACAAGATGTCTAAGAGAGCATTATCAAAGAATAAAAAGAATTCAGGTTTGTGATGATGATGTCATCTCTAATAATTATTATTAATATTTCAAATCAGTGATGATGATGACATCTTGTAACGTAGGACACCTTTGAGAATTAAGAATTTTAGAATACATGTGACTCCGGTGCTTCCCCTTCCTTAGCTCATCGAGTTCCTTTGCTATTTTGGTCATTTGATCTTCAAGGCGTTTAGACCCATTGTGCCTGGATCGGGCTACTGAGCCTTCATTATCCGAAGTTTCGGATACTACGGTTGCCTCCTTGAGCTCCTCCTTCTGGGGTTGGGTACTCCGCGGGTTTCTCCTAGGCCAGGTACTACCACATGCATCGGGCTATGGAGCCCTTCTCTCTGCTGTCGGTTTAGTCGTTGGCTGGTTCTTTCTAGGAGGAATGTCAAACGCTGACTTCACCTGTCGGGGTCTGAAATCTCTAGGATGACTTGGAACTGGCAATGGCGGTCCGAGTCTGTTAAAAACTAGTACATAGGTACTCGGTCCAGCTTCTCCTACGAGCCTAGGTGCTTTGAAGGGTATCCCTTGAGCGATCATCCGGAGGCGGATGCTTTCCACATAGGCTAAAGCGTGCTGCTCCATAGTATCCCAATTTATCTCCTGGACCGCGGGGTCTTGGGGCGCGGAGCCCATATTAGGCGAAGGAATCAGTGCTGGGATTTGGCTTCTTGTTCCTCTCATTTTCCCTTGGTCTCTTTGAGTAGAAGCGAGGGAATAGGGTCCCAATAGGTCGGGCTACCCTGAGAGGATCGGAGCCTCATCTTTTGTGTCTTCTGGGTAGAGCTAGGTAGCTTTGTAAACGAGATGTGAGTATTTCCCACAGATGGTGCCAAAAGTGTTAACCGAAAATTGTCACTTGGGGTGATTTTCCAATTAACTACTCTAGTGACTGAAATCGAGGTAGATCTCAATCGGAGAGATATCAAGTAATTCAATATCTATAGATTCTCAGTAAAACAAGTTAAAAACGATGATAATGGTGAGACAAAAATAACGTAGAAATAGGATCAGATATAACTCTTTTTTTATTGATAGACAACACATAATTAGAGTACAATGGAGATTTTATATGGCTATGGTGATAGGGTTAAAACTCAATTGGTGATGGCGATGGAGCTCTCGTGCATGTCGATAAGTGGAAAAAACGTAAAGTAAGGTTAAGGACTCAAGTTGCCGTCCCCTTTCTGTATGATAATATGATATATATATATATATATATATATATATATATATATATATATATATGTCTCAATGCTTGCTCAGCACTCCTTTAAATTCGGTCCAGTGACTTAGAGTTTTTCGTGACGTTCCATGGCAATTGGCGAGAAGATCGTAGCCTTCCTTCTAGGAATCAAGTGGTCCCTTATTTGGCGGAATTTTGATAGAGTTGACTTTGCTTTCAAATAGAACTCTTGAATGGCGGGAATAAGTCGATTTCCTTATTATCAAGACGTTGACGTCTCACTGTCCTTCTATGTAGCTTGATCTTCAGCGTATCTGATCTTACCTTGATACTTGGTAGTCTGCTAATCTGATACTTACTGCTTGGTTGGCCGGGTCTAGGAGGAAATTTGGGTACATAGGCATCTCGCTTCCTTCTGGATCATTATGTAGGGAAAAATACGGTCACGCAGCGGAAGCGAGACTAAAAACGAGTTTAGTATAGTTTAAAATTTTTCCATAATTTGAACCTTAACCCTCTAATTAATTAACATATAATACTAAAGATATCATACCTTTGTCGCGTGATCCGATTGACATTGCATCGATGGTAATCCGCAAGATCTTCCAATCCAATCACGAACGTGAATCACCTAGGAGCGTGGTCTCTCTTCTCTTTGAATTGTGTACCTGAGGATGGATAACAAAACCTTTTTCTATTTCGTTAGTCACAATAAATTCCAAGAGATTACAAAGAATGTTCCGGTCACTTTTGAATTCACAATCGTTAGATTGAAACTCGCGTGAACCTTATTCGAAAGTGTACACAAAACCTTTTAATATAAAAGTTACTAGTGCACTATCGAAATAAGAACAAATTTTTCTCTCTTTTCCTCTTGGCCAAAATTATCACACTATTGTCTAGAGTTGGATTTTATTTTCTCAAGCAAAAGAAAATAACTCTCAAGCATAAGACCTAGGGTTAGCCGAATTTTTTTTTTTACATACATATACATACAGTCTTTCTATTATCAGTTCGAACTGACAAAAGTTATATCAGTTCCTTGTATGTGGGCCACTAGATTTAAATACTTTGACTGACAAGTGCATACAGCCAAGTCAAAGTATTTAAATCCAGTGGCCCACATGCAAGGAACTGATATAACTTTTATCAGCTCGAACTGATAATAGAAAGACTGCATATATATATATATATATCCGACCCACCTGTTCTGCATGCTATTGAATATATATCTTGTTCACCAATTCTGCATGCCTATTAAAATATATAAGTCCTTAAGTGAACCGAATTCTTCTTTGCCCAAATCATATATTAGTGCGCCGAATTCTACACTTTCCTTATATATATTTATTAGCCAAATTCTGCATGCTGTTTAAATATATATATATATCTATATAAATAATATATATCTCAATATATATATATATATATATATATCTATATATTCCGCATGCTTTATAAATATATCTATATATATATCCGGCTAATTATCATATATATTTCATATATATCCATATATTGAGGCCGAAATCCTTTACCATGTAGGATTTATGCCTTTTGACTTAAATCCTAACCCTAGATAGATTTCCTTAGAATTCCAAACCCTAATCCAACTCTTTAGTGTATTTGTGACTATATCAAAGACTTCCTAATTTGACTAAATAAATAAATTCTCTTTATTTATTTATTTATCTACTTACCAAATAAAGTCTTTAATATTTATTATACTACCACAATAGTATACTACTAAGAAACATATTTCCTAGTCAGAAAAAGATTTTGATTTAAATAATTAATCAATCAATTGATTAATTTCCATTTAATCAATTAATAAAAATAAAACAATATAATATTATATATATCTCGGCCATGTGCCATATATATTAATATATCTATATACTGTTTTTCTATTTTATTAAATCCATTGGACCTTAATAAAAGGTCCACATGTGAACTAAGCCCATTCTTACTAAAAGAAACAAGTTCATATGCCTTAATACAATTCTAGATAGACCCATAAATAGTCCGGTAGAATATATCAAGTGATTCATGCAAGTCCGTGTGGATTGGGGATCTTGGCGGGCCATCTAAATTTAAGCTTCAATAGACATAACCTAATCACAATCAACAAATAATTCACTTAGGTCCGATCTATTAATTTTAACTTATTCCACTAAAGAGCTAAAATTGAACTCTTAAATAAAGATAGAATAAGTAAATATTTCTCATTCGTACCCTAGACAATCTTATTGGAGATGGTGTATCTTTGTGAAGAATATCAGTAATCGCCAAGAGCTCATAGACCGCCTATAGCTCTCCAAGTTACCATATTTACTCATATGACCACATTTTGAACTTGGATATTTTGACTTGTCCAGAAGCTATGTTTCAATAGACTCTATCGAAAACTTAACGTTAAGATTCAATATCCAATACCTCAAAACATCCATATGATGATATTCTACTCTCATTTAATAAATGGAGTCACGATGTCCATATCTATAAATGAAGTCCTCTATCAGATTAACAAATGAATATCACCAAACTATCGAGGATAGACTATGCTATATAATCGTACTCATTGATAACTCAAATGATACCACTTGCAACCATAATCCATCATTTATCACAGGATTAAGATAGACTCTCCGATTGTCCTGATAATGAAAAGACTATTATCTATTAACGGTTCTAGATAAAGTATTTCATTGTGATCCAGTTCAATGCACCCAGTGCACTAGATTCTTTTATTCGAAGACCTTTCGATGATTTCAAACTCATCATAACTCATTTGACCCCACTCAAATGCTAGCAAAAGAATTCTACAACTTTAACAAGATAAAGGTGCCCAACCTTTAACTTAAGTTGTGAACATTATTCAAGACTAACTAAAGAATTGTGTCTACCTCATACATATCCAGATGTACGAACAATTCTTCTTTTCTCATAGTCTTTTGACCTTATGATTATTTACTTTTGACAATTATAATATTCAATCTATAAATACTATAAGATTTGTTTAAATCAGAAATCACTTTATTAATATGAAAAGATTGTCAAAAACAATATTACACTCTTGCTATTGAGCATAATCCTAACACATTATACTTGGTATAAATGTATCGTGGTATCAGGATATCGAGATGTTGGATGGTAGCGGGGTACTAGGATCCGGCAGTTGTGGAGTCCTTGGAACTTGGCTTCTTTGTTTCTTGGTATCTTTGTGTCTAGGAACCCTTGATCCTGATTTGGACTGGTAGGAAGTTGTACCCGGTCAATTCTAATGGCGGGGTACCAGGATACTCTTCTATGGTGTCTTTCTATCTCGATTATTCTTCGGTGTTTATGGAAAATTTTTCTTTGAACCCCTGCCATTTTTGGCGGTTAAGAGAAGTCCCCCCTGACTTGAACACCGGTACCTTGCTGGGGGTTGGAGTCAGGATACCAGGATACATGAATGATTTTCCTTATTTTATCTAGCTAGTTTCTATTGTCTTGGAGGAAATCCTCCTTCAGCACGCAAACCCTCATTTAGCACGCTCATAATAAATTAGCAGTCCACGTGTCAAGCCCTGAGTGGTCCGCTTATTTGAATGGATCGTTTTTTGGCACGATTTTCTCGAAACCGTCTCCTACACGTTTTCGGTCATCAATTCCGGTTTCCTTGTTTATTCAGGTAACCGCTTACCTTCCTCTATAAATAATCCAACTTTCTTCCTTCTTTCACACCGATTTCAAAATTCAAAAAGCACAACCCTAGCTTTTTCGTTCTTTCTTCCTACTAGCAACCTCTTAAATTTCCTTCTTCTTCTTCTTCTTCTTCTTCTTCTTATTCTTCATATTTCTGTAATGGCGACTCCATCAGACCTTCTTGCAACTTCACAAGACACTCATCCAGCTTTACCAAACCCTCACCCAACTTCTCCAAACCCTCCTGATAGCATTGATGACCTCCTTAATATGGAGAAGGCAGATTCAGAAGAGAGTTCCCCAACGACAAGGGGGAAGAAACGAGGCCGGGAAGAAAGCGATGTCGCTGGTGGCAGCAAGTTGTCTCAACGCCGCCGTTCCATAAGAAATCCCTGAATAGGGTCGGGCTTCAACAACAGACCCGAGGACCCAGTCCAAATAGTCGATAAAGAGGACGATGAGGACATTAGGGATGAGGAGGAGGATGGTATTCCAGCTATCAATTTTGCGGGAGTCCTTGTTGGTCATTTGTCCTCCTTCCATGATGGCAGGATTATCCTGGATTCGGTCTACACAGTTGACACCTTAGCTCGCTTGGGGAGGGATTATAGGATCCCTGATACCATCACCCTGTCTCTCCCTCACCAGGGTTATGATGTGTACACCCATCCTCAAGGCCGCCTTTTCATTCATACAACCGCCTTCGAGTGCAGGGTTAGGCTTCCCCTTCATCCCACCCTCGCAGGGCGCTTGTTGCTCTGAAATTGTCCCCACCCCACCCCGAATTATTGAAATATTCAAAAATAAAACTTAATTTAGTGCAATTAAATACATGACATAAATAAATGATGTGATTAATTTTTTATTTTTTTATTTTTGATACTATACAAATCATTAGTGAAGAATAAAATAATCTATGTCAATAAAATTATTGAATATTGTATAAGTAAACTAAAAAAAATTAATTGGTATTGTATAAATATTTATTGGGATATTATTCTTTTATTTATTAGGATATTTATTGGGATTTGGGAATATTCTTTTTTAGTATAAAATTTGGTGTTGAACATTGGAATGAAAAAAATTTTGGTGTTAAAATATTCCTAAAAGATTCTCTTTTAACTTTAAATTGGAGTAGAGTTTAGTGTGGAACACTGAAGATGCTCTTATTACTTTTAGATAATATAAGACAAAATCTCGTATAAGAAAAAAAATCATCTCATAATTTAATTAATAATTTTATATTGCAAGAAATAAAAGTATTAAAATTTAAGAAAATATTTATAGTTTCAAAAAAAAGTATATATATATTATAAGAATTAGTTTTATAGTATTTAATACCAAATACTTAATCTAATATTTCCACCTTCGGTGGATTGTATTAATAAAATTAAATTCCGTTCATAATCATCCAAACAATTATCACTAAAAATACGATCATTTCCTCTCCTAATTTCCTCTTTGACTGATCATTTCCTGACCTAAATAGATTCGGTGACATGTGTTAAGAAACCAACTTTGGAAACGAAAAACAGGACTTGTTTATGTGTGAAACAAACAAATTAATTAATAAGAGACTTATTGTTGTGTGTGTAAATTAATGTTCTTGTGACAAAAAACAAGCTCATACATTAGATCACATACACATGGACATGGTTTAAGAGAAAGCCATTTAAGTGCTGGAGTCACGTATCAAATTTAATTGATTTCTTTCCCAAATTACCTTTATTTATTTGCACCCCTTCCTCACACACGCCTTCTACACTTCATGGCTTCTTCATTTTTATTTGCAGGAACGCACAAAAGGAAGCAGCTTTATGGATTCAAAAGTGGTCCAGCTGGGATCATGAAGTGTAAATACGTTGAATTATCTATTGAATTTATCTACTCAGTTATTATATATGGAATATGGCACTGCATCTATACATGTTCATGCTTCATTCATGCACATACCACACACAAAAAAAAAAAAAAAAATCTCTCATTCTCACCGTTCTCTCCTCTGTTTCTTCACTCTCTCATCTATCAAATACATTTATTTAATACAGGCATGTCATAAGTGCTGGAGTCACGTATCAAATATATTTTGTTTAATACATGCATGTCTATAGAAACCAATGATATGTAGGTTTTTTTTTTTTTTTTAAACCCGAACTTTATCTCCACCTAGATGGAGAAATTTATAGATCTTCATCCTCCCCCACCACGAGAGCCGAGAGGGGAGGCGCGGCAGAGGAGGTGAGGTCTCCCCCTTTCGTGGCTGTGAAACAAGACCTCTCCTCTTTGCGATACATGATTGATAGATGGTGGAGATAAAATCTGAAGATTGGATCTCCACTTTTTTTCTCTCTTTTTTTTCCATTTTTTTTTTTCATGCTTTTCAGTTTTTTTTTTTTTTTTTTTTTTTTTTTTTTTTTTTTTTTATGGATCGTGGAGATCTATTTTGAAAAATAAAATGTTTGTTTTTCAATTTTTTTTAATTTTTTGTCTCCACCTTTCTATTTTTGAATTTTATTTTATTTTTTTAAAATTCAATTATTAATCTCCACCATGCATCAAAGATGAACGGTTGGAGATTAATTTAAATATATATATATATTCTTTTAATTTTATTTGATTTTCACCCTCGATCTTAAAAAATAATGAAAAAGAGAATAAAATCAAGGCATATAATTATATAAGAGGACTTTATGGCTACACTTGGACTTTTAAACATAAGACTTCTAACACATATTTAATTAGACATCAAAATTGCATACTTTTCTTAAATTCTATATTGGCATCCAACATAGAATTGTCAACATATGTATCTCCAAAATCACAGTTATTATATCTGATTTTATTTTTTTCTAACCTAAATAGAGCCAGTGACATGTGTAATCAATAACAAGATTTACTTATTTTATTTATTCTACTTTTATTATCTTTAAATGCAAAATATTTTCTTCAAGTATTTTAAATTATGAAAAAGATCAAATCAGTAGAGGATTCAAATCATATATATATATACATGTCAATTATGATCATCTTCAATAAATAACTCTTAGACAAGATGAGATTGACCCAATAGTATGTCCCTACACCATAAGATTAATATGGAATCGAGGCGTATCCTCTTTGCCAAACCCAAATTTATTGTGATAGTTATCAAAATAAAAAATAAAAAAAATCAACAATATCAACTAGTTTGATAAACAAGTCAAAAAATCAGATAAAAAAGAAAAGAAAAAAAAGAGAGAGAAAATCACCTTGGAAATTAAAGTAACCTTGGAGTCTTGGAGATCAATTAAATAATTTAATTTAAGAATACAAAATAATAACATCAAAATGACCTTTGAAAGAAACAAATCACTTTCAAGTTTCAGCAAACGTATACGTATTATGACAATAAATTAATTTCATACTCTATATTTATGCTTCATATACAAAATATATATATATATATATATGAATAAAAATAATCAAAGAATCATTAATATGAATTTACATCAATTTTTTATGGGATTCCGTGATACAATCATAATTCTCAGGCAACCTTGCACATGTGGAACTTAGGTCTGAGTCAAAGTTGGTTGTTTTAAATGAATAGGACAAATAAGTTCGTTGTTGTTAACAGGTTCCCTGTTTTTCAGGATGATATTAGGATCAGTTGTTGGCACACCCCCTATTCATCTATTTATGCTCTACTTTTTTAATTATTTAGTATTACTTTTTTTTCCTTTATCAAAATTACTAAAAGAGACATACAATTTAATAAAAAATATATTCTATAAAGTAAATCTAATAAAACCCCACATTCCTTAAAATAATAATAATAAATAAATAAATAAATAAATAAAAGACGTTCTTTTAATCCTTTTCTTAAATTTTTTTTTTTTTCAGAACTCTTAAACCCTAAAAATACTTTTACTGAATCTTATTTAAATAATAAATCAAACACTTGGGGTGCATTAGACAGATAAGATATTGATTATTATTTAATCTTATTATTCTTTTAGAATCTAAAGTAAAATGATGATAACCAAAACAAATACTTGTTTTTTGCTTATTGTTTCGTTTTGTTTGTGGGTTGTTTTGTTTTGTTTTGTTTTTTGTTTTTTTCTTTCTCAGTGTGTTTTTTCTTGGGTTACTCTGTTCTTTGCTCTTTTCTTGGGTCTGTTTGCTTGTTCTTTGTCTTACGACTTCCTAGCTTTTTATGTAAAGTTTGATGTTTAAAAAAAAAAAATATATATATATATATATATATATATAAGAAGAAGAAGAAAAGAAATTCGTTCACGAGAGGTGAGAGAAAGACGAAAGCAAAGATAAAGAGACATGAGATAGATAGATATATTAGAGACGGGTTTATTAAGTTTGAAAAAGTAAAAGGGTAGTTTTGAAAATAAATAAAATAAATTAGTAAAAACATTTAACTTTATTTAATTAAATCAAAATTTAAACAAGTGGGGCATAAATAGATCGGTAGGGGGTGTGCCAATAGCATCACTCTTAATTAAAGTATTGAAAATATTAAGCAAATTTGTCTCTCTCTGTCTCATGTATTTCTCTCTATCTTCTGTATCCCTCCTTTGCTCCTTCTATGCATTTCAAAGTCTGAAATACTTCTCTAAATTCACCCTATATATTTTTCAGGATCGGTAAAGTACATAAATTTCAAAGAATCATTAATTATGATAATTAATATGAATTTACATCAATTTTTTTATGGGATTCCGTGATACAATCACAATTCTCATGCAACCTTGCATATGTGGAACTTAGGTCTGAGTCAGAGTTGGTTGTTTTAAATTAATAGGACAAATAAGTTAGTTGTTGTTAGTAGAGTACTGGTTCCTTTTCTTTTGGCATTATCTTAGTGGGATATTGGTTCCCTGTTTTTCAGGATGTCATTAGGATCAGTTGTTGGTTGTAAAGCCTATATATTTTTCAGGATCGGTAAAGTACATATCATTCGCAACCTCATTATTGTTTTAATTCGGCTGCTGCTGATCACTATCTTAAATAAAATAAAATAAAATAAAAAAAATTACAAGAGTTGAAACTATTACGTACAGTTGATCATCTTTTTGATCTATAAAAAAACCATAATAATATATTCTCCAACACTTGAACACATCAAGAAACAGAAGAAGAAGCTACACCAAATCTGACTATAAAATCAGGAAAAACAGGTGGTGCATGAGCAACACGATCGTGATCATGATCATGATCATCACCTCCGGCGAAGTTCATTTGAGTCAACGTGCAGCGGCCTCTACCACGGTTAGGTATGTGTGTGCATGGATTGGCGCCGGCGGGGGGCACTGGACCCTTTTGAAGAGATTGAAGGATCAGACCTTCATCTATTAATGGTCTCATCCCCATTGTTTTTTCCAGAGAAAATGAGAGAGATATTAAAATGATCGAAATAAGAACCACTTTCAATTTTGTACAAAAAAAACCCATAATTGGTATATCTGAAAATTGAAATGAACAAACAAAATAAATATATGTGCAGTAAATGTTGTTGTTGTTGTTGTTGTGACCAAAAAATGAAAATGAAATCAATTTCTGGTGTTTTGATATATGATACTGTATTGGGAGGAGATTTATATGACTATATATAAGTATATAGGTAAGTGTCTGCGAGAGAGTTTGACTGATAGCCGCGGTTTGAAAAGTTTGAATTGACGGAAGAGTGTTATTAATTAATGACTAATGACGACATGGAGCTTGATTAATAAGTTGAAGTTTCAAATTCGATGTAAATAAGTCAATCAAAAGGTTGAATTAGTCATTGAAATATAGATGCATGAGTACGTTGACCTGTTAAACAAGCCCCCATTTCATGCATGTTGGGCCACTAACTAATAAAGTTCTAAATAAACCCACAACTTAATCTTAATCTTAATCTTAATATCTCCAACCAAGATTTAAAATTAAGGGTTGGATGGATTAGTTTATAAACTTAACTCTTATAGACCTGATAGAACCCTCTAATTCGACCTAAATCAACTCGCCAATAAAACGGTTGATGGGTCGGGTCATTATTGGGTTGGGTTATTAAAACCCAAAAAATAATAATTCGGGTTTGGATTTATCTCTTAAATCCCACTATAACCCATTTGTTTTTATTTTTTATTTTTTATATCTCCTTTTTTAATCAAATCGTATTAATAATTATTAAAAATAATAATAAGTTTTGGTTCACATTTAATTTCATTTTAATTTAATTTTAGATATGAGTTATAATTGTTTACTTGTTTATATTTGAGTATCCATATTTTTTTTCTTTATTTTTTTTTTTTTACTTTTACAAAAAAAATTTCTTCTTTAATCAAATAAAATTATTAATTACTAATAATAATAATAATAAATAAATAACGGGTTAAATGGATCGGTTTCGAATTACCCATTAAAATAATAAATGGGTTTAGGTTTTCAAAGCTAACGAGTGGGTTTAGGTTAAATAAAATTTTAGTCAACCCATTTACAATTCAATAGGTATTCAATTCGACCTATTGCAAAGTCTGCATAATGATTTGACATGACAACATTGGATCATATGAGATCCTTAAAAATAAATACAATGGATAATTTCACTAAAATCCCTACTATTTTTGGCGAAATATTACCTATTTAAACGTTTTTATTATATTAACAATTTAAATCCCTCATTTTTTCAAAATACATCACTCTAGTCCATTTGACCAAAATACTAACGTCAACTCTAGCTATATATATAAGTACAACTTTACCCATGTCAAAATGATTTATTGAGTTTCAAAAATAATAATATTAAAATTGTTTATAAAAATAAATTAAGAAAAAAAAATTAATTTTCTAAAAAGAAAAAATAAATAATGGATAGATAATGGAAAATATAAAGTTAAAATAAATAATAAATTGAAAGTATTTTCAAAAAAAAAAAAATTATAAAAAAAGTAGAAAGTATTTCAAAAATAAAAAGAAAGTTTTTTTTTTTCTAAAGTAAATGGATCTCCACCATTGGATTGATCAAGATCCAACGGTGGAGATCCATTTACTTTTTAAGAAAAAAAAAAAAACTTTCTTTTTATTTTTTGAAATACTTTTCTTATAATTTTTTTTTCAAAATACTTTCAATTTATTATTTTTTTAACTTTATATTTTCTATTATCCATCCATTAGTTTTTTTTTTTGTTTTCTGTTTTTAATTTTTTTTTTAGAAAATAAATTTTTGTTGTTAATTTATATTTATAAACCATTTTAATATTATTTATTTTTGAAACTCAACAAATCGTTTTGACAAGGGTAAAATTGTACTTTTATATATATAGTTAGAGTTGACCATTAGTATTTTGGAAAAACAAGGGACTTAAGTTGCTAATATGATAAAGACGTTTAAATAAGTGATTAAGTAATTACGTGATATTTCGTCAAAAAGTAGTAAAACTTTAGTAAAATTACCCCTAAATACAAGTATATCACCACAACACCCGATACCACTCAAAATTATAATTTGCTCCCCAATATATGTTTTATGAAAGTAAATAATTTATTAAAAAAAATCATAATTGGTATATCTGAAAATTGAAATTAACAAACAAAATAACAAGAGACCTGTTGTATTGCTATATATTTATGTGTGTGTGAAAGAGTTTGACTGAGAGCCGTGGTTTGGAAAGTTTGAATAGAGGAAGAGCGTTAATAATTAACGAGATTATAATAATTAATAAGTTGAAGTTTAATATTCGGTTGATTTATTTTATTTTATTTTATTATTATTATTATTAAAATGAAAAGGTTGAATTAGTCAGTGATAGATAGATGCATGAGTACGTTGACCGGTTAAACAAGCCCCAATTACATGCATGTTGGGCTAATGGGCTTGGTAACAAATATTGTTGGTGAATGGTGGTGGTTCCACTCACTAATAAAAGTTCTAAATAAACCCACAACTTAATCTTAGGGGGGTGTATTCAACCTGGATTTCGTTGGAGTTGATTTGATTTTGTTGGATTTTAGAAATCAGGGTGTATTCAACTCAGATTTCATTGGATTCCAAACAAATCCAACGAAATCCAAGTGTATTCAACTCAGACTTTGAAGGATTTCAAACAAATCCAACGAAATCTGGGTGTATTGGAAATCTAATGGATTTGGATGGATTTGTTTAAGTGATGGATTTGGTTGGATTTTGATGGATTTGGGAGGGGAAAATATAAATAGAGCGGCATTTTCCAAATCTTGGCCTCAACCCAAAGATTTGAGAAGATTTCAGATTTCACACACCTCTCTCTCTCTCTCTCTCTCTCTCTCTCTCTCTCTCTCTGTGTTTCTCTGCCTCTCACTCTCTCTGTTGTCCAATGAACAATTCAAATTGAATTTCTTCACAAACAGGAAACGATTGTCCTTCAATTTCAACTCTTGTTAATTCCCAAACTTGTCTGGAAATTTCCAGTCGCCAAACCCTATAAACAAGCACCAAAAATGCTTTTAATTTGTTATTGGAAAATGAAATAATTCGATTCCAATAATCATGATTCTTGCGTTTTTATATTTGAAAAATGAAATAAAAGAGACTTACCAGGTCTTGAAATTGCGATAGGTGGAGAGAGAGGTAGAGAAAGTGTCGAGGAAGAGAAGCAGATGCCTTGGTTGATGATGATATATTTTTATTTTTTTCGTTGAGAAGCTTTTTTGATTTTTTTTGTCGTTGTGAAGCAGATGCCTTGGTTGATGATGATGTGAAGCAGATGCCTTGGTTGATGATTGTATTTTTTTGATTTTTTTCGTTGTTTTTGTTTTTGAATGAATGGGGGCAATCATTTTCAGTAGCAGCGTGACTTATGGTTTTTTTTTTTTTTTTTTTTTGTTAAATGTTTACTTTTATATTAAAAATACAAATTTAAGGAATAAAAATTAATTTTAAAGCATTTCAAAAAAAATTATATAGACAAAAATACATTTTTTTTTAATTAATTTAACTCACTAATCTGTTTTTCTTTTTTAAAGACAAATCCTTACAAATACATCAAAATCCATCCAATTCTACATAAGGAATTCCAATGAACTCTAATGAACTCTTTGCACAATTCCAACAAAATCTAATGAAATCTGTGGGATTTGTGAATTCCATCAAAATCTATCACTTAAAACAAATCCATCCAACTCCAACAAAATCCGGGTTGAATACACCCCCCTTAATCTTAAAATCTCCAATCAAGATTTAACATTAAGTTTAATTTATAAACTTACTCTACTAATTCGACCTAAATCCACTCGCAATAAACGTTGATGGATCGAGTCATTAATGAGTTGGGTTACTAAAACCCAAAAAATAATAGTTAAGGTTTGGGTATAACTCTTAAAATCCACTACAACCCATTAGTTTACACACACACACACGTGTATATATATATATATAATTTTTAAGTCAGCACCCCCTCATTGTATTACTATCAGCACCTTTTAATGAAAGTCATTCGATTTAAATGCTTTGACTCGATTGTATGCACTTGTCAAAGCATCTTTTAAATCCAATAACTTTCATTAAAATGTGCTGATAGTAATACAATGAGGAAGTGCTGACTTGAAAAATTACTATATATATTTATATACAAATGTTCAAATCAGTGCGCACTGATATAGCTTCGTCAGTGCGCACTGATATAGCTTCGTCAGTGCGCACTGATATAGATTCATCAGTGCATTGGATAATGACCTTTAGATTTACATACTTTGACTCAAAGTGTATGTACTTGTTAATGCTTCTCCATAATCAGTGGTCCACATGTATTGGTACTGATATAGTTACATCAGCGTGTACTGATATGAACGGGACCGTATATATATATATATATATATATATATATATATATATGGTGGTTCTCTAGTAAGGACGTCATGAAATTATAAAGTAAGGACAATCACCCACAGCCACACATTCACATTAGGTGTGGGTATTTGTTAATGTAGGGCTGTGGGCCCACTATGAATGTGTGGTTGAATATCCTGAAATTATAAAGTCAGGACGATCTTGATTGGAGAAGTATTGTATATATATATATATATACAGTCTTTCTATTGCCAGTTCGTTCTGACAATAAATATATCAGGACGACGAATGTGGACCACAGATTATGGAGAAGTTTTGACAAGTGCATACACTTTAAATCAAAATATGTAAATCTAGTGGTCCACATTCTTCGTCTTGATATATTTATTGTCAGGACGAACTGATAATAGAAAATATGTATATATATATATATATATATTTATATAGTTTTTCTATTGTCAGTTTGTCTTGATATAAAATATATCATGACGAAGAATTTGGACCATTAGATTTACATACTTTTACTTAAAGTGTATGCACTTGTCAAAACTTCTCTATAATCTGTGGTCAACATTTTTCGTCCTGATATATTTTATATCAGAACGAACTGATAGTAGATATATATATATATATATATATATATATATATATATATATCTTTAATCAAAGGGTGTCGATATTGCCACCCATAAATATGATAAGCACACCTAAATTTTAATAAAAAATTTAATTACAAAAATATCCCAATAAAAATTTACCAATAAGGACAAATTAGTTTAATTAAAAATAAACCAAATACTAAGTACACCCATTAATTACACCCATATATTAACTTAGGAGGGTTTACAAATAAATTGTAATAAAATGAATACATTCATTTAAATAAGGGTACTATTGGCATTAAAATGTAATTATAGCTCATGACTAAAATTAAATTATAATATGCTTGTTTATATTTGAGTATTCGTATAATTTTAATTTTTTAATATTTTTTTATGTTTACAATATATTCTTTTTGTCCTTTTCAAATATATATATATATATATATATATATATATATATATATATTATTTTTGTTTATTCTTTAATCAAATCAAATTATTAATTACTAAAAATAATAATAATTAAAAATAACAAGTTAAATGGATCGGTTCTGGTTATCCATTAAAATAGTGATTGGGTTTGGGTTTTCAAACCCAATACGATAACGGATAGATTTGGGTTAAGTAAAATTTAAGTCAACCCATTTACAATTTGACAGGTATTCGATTCAATCCGTCTACATTCATCTATTTGTGGACGCCATAACTAGAGCTACTTCGCTACAAAATGATTTGGTATGGCGTTGGATCATTACAAATATATACAAGTATACGACAACTCAAAATTATAATCTATTTTGATTATTATTCCAGATTGTTTTAATTGAAATTTTCGGGATCTCATTTTGACCATTGGATCAATTCAACAACCAAAATTAAAGAATGTAAGAGATCAACAAAAACAAAAATAAAAATAAAATAAATCGGACCATTGCTATAGGCTATAGCTAGCATATTTATGTTGTCTTCCCTTGCAGCTGCTGCTGACTATTTCCAGCTCCATTCACTGGACGGCGAGGAGCAGCTTCTCTTGGCACAGTAATGGAGTGACCAAAAAGCCGAATTTGGTTCACATTTGGACCAGCTTGGAGAGGAGGTGGCTGCTGCTGCTGCAATGGAGGAGGAGGAGCTACAATATCTGTATCTTAGACTCCAATATCAAATTGGAAAGACTATGTGACATCGGCATAAACTTCTTCTCCACCATTTGAATTGAATCTCATATATCAACTTGTATAATAAAATTGAATCCCATCAACTTTTTTATACAAAAATTGTGTGACCAAACCAAGGTATAAAGCCTAAATCTAAAGAAATTTATTGGGTTACCAAACCGTGGTAACGAGTGAATCTAAAATAAAATTACGTTACCAAACCGAGATGACGTGTAAATCTTAAAAAAAATATTGGGTTACCAAACCAAAATAACGTGTAAATATACAGAAATCACGTAAATTTAGAAAACGATATTGAGTCACAAAACTAAGATAACGTGTAAATCTAGAAGAAAAAAAGTATTGAGTTACCAAACCAAGATAACACGTAAATAAAGAGAAAACGTGCAAATCTAGACAAAATTATTGGGTCAGAACTCAAAAGTGTAAATCTAGAAAAAAAAAAAAGAATTATCAAACTAAGATAATTACAAATTACCTTGCAACATCATTTTATGACAAAATTGAAGAAAAGTTTGAGACAATCTAACATTAATCATAATATTATATTTGCATTTTATAAAGTTCTTCAATTGATCATGTATCATATTTGTCTAAACTTCTCAACAAAAAGAATTGAATCAATCGATGACATAAACGTTAACAATTTTTCGTATGTATCATTTCAAAGTTATACTAACCAATTAATGTGTACTAAGCAATTAAAAGCTTCCAAACAAAGGTCTAAACAACAACATTAATCTCTATCTCTAGTACACCCCCTCGTATGCAAGGCAAACAAGTATGCCTTGCATTCGGTTTCGTAACTATCAAGATATCTGCTCTAACAAGAATTGTTGCTAATAAGTAATAACTCATGATAAACACTGAGATAATCTTTTCGAGTCCTGTATTTTATCAACTCTCGTTCATAAGTCACACACAATAAATTGGCTTCTGAAAACTTAATCCACGTAAGTATTCATATCAAAGTTTATATCACCACTGCATGATAAGTAGTTCATACATATAATTTGGCAACTAATTTGCCTTGTATGCTAGAATTATTGCACACGAACAGAGAGAGAGACACACAGAGAGCGAGGGAGAGGTAAGTAGCATACATAACTGTTTTCAGTTCAGACGTTGCTGTCTTTCTGGGGTGTGTTTGCAAACGTCCATGTTGCTTTCTTCATGTTGCCGTAAGTTCTGTCACCAGCTACCTCTTCAATAGGTACTGCATCGGAAATTTCTTTCAGATCCTCCTCTTTCGTAAGTTTCACAGTCAAGGAGCCGATATTGTCATCCAGGTTCTTAATCTTAGTAGTTCCTGAAATGTTGAAGCAAATACGCAGTAAAAATATTGCAAGTAATATTGTAAGGAAGACAATGGAGGGCATAGCTAAATTATATCATATATTCTTATCAATTTCTTGCAAAATAAAGAGGAAATCTACTAACCCGGGATAGGTACAACATCGTCCCCTTGTTCAAGAACCCAGGCCAGTGCTAATTGAGCAGGAGTGCATTTGTGCTTTTTAGCAAGGTTTTCAATGCGAATATAGATGTTCTTGTTCTTGTCCAAATTTTCTCCCTTGAACCGAGGATGTGCAGCCTAGAGAAACAAATTACATTGAAAATGTTACTGAATTTTTGGATAAATAAAGTATTTAATCGATATGAAACTGGATAAGTTTCAGTAGGGATTTCTTGAAAGCATATCACGTAATTGATATGGTATGAAAAAAATATATATTGAAAAAATATAGACGAAAAACATACCAAGAAGCTATTTGCAGACAAAGTTTCTACAATAGCTTTGCCACCGAAAAACCCACGACCAAGAGGGCTGTATGGAACTATTCCAATGCCAAGCTCCCTGCATGCATCAAGACAACAGCCTCATATTTCTGAACAACATATTAGAATATATAGGATTTAAAGATGCATCAATCCGAGTCCTTTTCAAAGGACTAATACAAAGAGGACTCATAAAAGACCTATTGGAGTGAAACTGTGAAAGTTTAGGAAATTCTAAGTTTGCAAATGTCAATGCGTCACTTTGCACACCTCAACAGATTCTACATGAAAACTGTCGGAGTTTAAAGTTTTGGGAGTGAAAAGTTTACGATATTCAAAGTCACGAACATTAGGCACAACATGTAAGATTTAGATGAGGCACACTAATGAGAATATAATTATATAAGTGTGATATGAAGAAACCTGCAGACTGGTATTATCTCTTCTTCAATATCACGAGTCCAAAGAGACCATTCCATTTGTACAGCCGTGATGGGATGAACTGCATGCGCCCTTCGAATTGTTTCTGGGCTGGCCTCAGATAATCCAATGTACTTGATTTTTCCCTCTTCCACCAGCTTCTTCATTTCACCAATCTACAATCCAAGGAAAAGGAAAAATATTTTCTACCTTCGCATTTTTCAATCATGTAAATATGTAATCGATGTCAAAATTTTACAATTACAAAGCTATAGCTACAAGAGGGGAAAATCACTCACGGTTTCCTCTATAGGAACTGATGTGTCTACTCTATGTTGATAATAAAGATCTATGTAATCCACATCAAGGCGCTTCAAGCTACCCTCGCAACAGGAGCGCACGTACTCAGGGGTACCCTTCACAATCATACCATCAGGTCCCATCCCTGCAATACCAAACTTCGTGGCTAGTTGAACTTTCTCCCTTGGCAACTGCTTCAAGGCCTGAAAGGATTGAACTTCTCCATTTAATGTCACAAAAATTCAACAACAATTACTCAGTGACAGTGCACAGGGTTCATAGATTGACAAGCAGCATTTACACGTACCTTTCCGACCAGAACTTCATTAGCATGGGATCCATACACATCAGCTGTATCGAAGAAAGTGATTCCCTTATTGAAGGCGTCTATTAATATTGCGATGCCATCCACTTCCGCGAGAGGAGCATTATACACTCCAGTCAGGCCCATACATCCAAACCCCAATTTCGATACCTTTTAAACAAACAACCAATTACATTTACAATCACCAAAATATATGGAAATTTTCCATTTAAGAATCAAACGTCTATTTAAATGCACAAACATTGTAAACCTAACAAATCCAGGATTATATACTTACCACTAAATTTCCCTACAAACCCAGATCGAAATTCAATCCAAAATGATACTTTTATCTACAAGACATATATCCATACATGATACATCTACCCAAGAACTCAAAAAATACATATCCCACGATAAAAATTTGATCTTTCATCCCAAAAAGTAAAAATGAACAAATTTCAGTAGGTGATTGTTGAAAAAGTTGAGATGGGTATTTACCTCAAGTCCCTGGCTTCCAAGTTTGAGTCTTGGAATTTGGATTTTCTTATTGTCTGCCATATCTGATTCCTCTCAAAGTTCGTGGCTTGTTTTCTCAGTTCGAGAGTGGTTGATTGAAGTCCACAATGCTTTGTAACATGTAACAAAATTTCATGATAAAGCAAAAAGATTGGAGTATAAAGCAAGTGCAATAAAGCAAAAAATCAAACAAAACAAAATATCAGAGAGGGCAGCGAAGAATATTTTTGTGAAAAATAAAAAAGATAAAATGCACCAGCCGGGAATCGAACCCGGGTCTGTACCGTGGCAGGGTACTATTCTACCACTAGACCACTGGTGCACATTTGAAAATTTTCATTATTTTAGATATATATTTTAAAGATACTGTTAAAGATTGCTTCTCATCCTAAATATTATTGCAAGCGTAATTAATTAGGAAGAAAAGGTACTTTAAACCAGTGTTGCAAAAGTCCCCGACTAGGGCTGACTAGGCGCCACCTGATCCCTAGTCGGTGGCCCGCCGCCACGACCAGTCGGTAAACCGCCTAGTCAGTCAAAGTCACCGTTGACCGATTGGGCTGACTTTGGTTGAAATTTGATTGAGTTTGTTTAGTTTTTTATGAATTTTGATTCTCAATATTGAGTTTTTTAGAATTTGATTTTCAATTTGAGGTTCAACATATAGAATAGTTTGCCACCAGCTGACTTCCAGCCAGCCGCCTAGTCCCCGACTAGGCAAGCTAGACACTAGGCGGCGACTAGCGCATAGCTTTCTTCAACACTGCTTTAAACTAGTGAAATTCTAATATATATATATATATATATATATATATATATATATATTTTAAGGGAAAAACAAACAAAGACACTAAATACAACAATCAGCCTGGACCAAAGCCTCCACAGTGAAATTCTAGTATTAATGGGTTTTGAGAGAAATTCATAAGTAGCCATAACACTTATCATACTTTTGTTTTTAACCACTTTTGAATTTTTAATTGTTAATAACCACTTTTTTAAAAAAAATTCAATTTAGTACCATGAATTACCAGAATACCCTTGAAAATAGTATTCTTTAAACCTCGAAACAAACTTGAAATCACGACTAAATTGAAATACACAAACTTGAAATCATGCCTAACTGGAAATATTAAAACTTGAAATCATGCCTAAAATAGAAATGTTCAAACTTGAAATCTGGACTAAAATGAAATTTTCCCTTCTTCTTCCTCTTCTTCTTCCTTAGGTTTAGGTTTTTTTTTTTCTTTTCTTTTTTGTTACAGATCCATGGAGGCCGCGGTGAACCAGCGAAGGAGCAACGCCATCGTCATCGTCATCCCGTCGCCGACACTCGTCGACGAAGCTGCAGCGAACCGGCGAAGCTGTAACGACCGGTGATCCAGCTGCGCGTGAGGGGCTGCCGCGACGCCCAGAAGCTCGCCGAAGCTCGGCGACGCCGGTGAGAGGCAAATCGGGGAGAGAGTGTGGTAGATCGGGGAGAGAGAGAGAGGAACCGGGGAGAGAGAGGCTGATCGTGAGAGAGAGCAGAGGAGAGAGAAGAGAAAAAGAAAAGAAAGGAGAGAGAGAGAGCTGATTTGGGGGTTTTTATATGAGGGCTTTTGAGTAATTTCTCAAAAACATGGTTAAAAACAATTAAAAGTATGCATGTGGTTAAAAACGAATTTCCACTAATATATGTGGTCATTGTTGGTAATTTCCACTTTTGATTTTCGAAAAATAAAAATCCTTTATTGAAGAGGTTGTATCGAAAAGTATAAAATATATTAATTTCTTATAATTTGAGTTAATCAAGTAATTATAAAATGAATTGGTTTGTATCTGTTATATATATATATATATATATATATATATATATATATATATATATTTTGTTAGAACGTGGCTTGTTTTTATTAGAATTCTCAAGCAGATGTATCATGTATGAATATGTGTCTTGTAGATAAAAGTATAAAGTCATACACTCATAGTCTCATACTATGAGTGTATCATGTATGAATATTACTTTTTCGATCAATCTCTGATTAATAGTTAAGGAGAATACGTATTTTGGCTTTTTACTAACAATAATATATATATATATATATATATATATATATTTATATTAAAAAGCAAATACCTTGTTTTTCAAAAAAAAAAAAAAAAAAATAGATATATGAAAACTTGATTTGTTGTAACTAGATTCAATTAAACTCATAATTTCTAAGACTAATAAAAGAATTAAAGTTCTCTAGGCAATCACATACCTACAAAAGTAACAAAAAAACATTTTCATATTTCGATTTTTTTTTTTTTTTTTTTTTGAAAAAGATAGGGTACTTGTTTTTGAGTTTTTTTAATTTTTTTTTTAATTTTTTAATATATACATATATACAATTCTTAAAAATCAAGTTTATTTGTAAGTTTGAAAACAAAACTGTCCAAGAAATTAATACAAATTTATGTTATAATAATAACTTAGGGTGCGTTTGTTAACGTTTTCAGAAACTGTTTTTTGTTTTCTGAGTCACAAAAACAGGAAAAACGCGTTTGGTAGATGATTTCAAAAAACTGTTTTATAAAACATTGAGAACAGTTTTCAGTTTTAATGAACAAAAATTTGAGAACTCTGAGAACAACAATTTGTTGTTTTCAGTATTCTTGAAAACTTTTTTTTAGCAATAAAATTTACTCAAACCAAATCCATCTTTTGGATCTTCATGGATCTATATAAAAAGATGATGATGATTTCGATAGGTTTGATGATGAAAATTAAATTTATTTATTATTTAATTTTAATTTTTTTTAGTTTTAATGTTTAATTATTTTAATATCACTTTTTCATTATTTATAATATTAATCTTTTAAAAATGATTTTAAAAATATTATACTAAACACGTTTTTTATGTTTTGATTCTCCGAATATCGTTTTCAACCATTGCTACCAAACGCGTTTTCGAATTCAAAAATCCAAAAATCAGTTTTTCAAAAACTTCAGATTAAAGAAAATAAAAACTGAAAAACGAAAACGTTACCAAACGGCCCTTAATAAAGGAAGAACATATCCAACAATAATCTTTAGTCATTCGAGAAAAAAGATTCGCTTGTCGAGGAGCATTATTTCAATATTTCTGCTCTGTAAATTCAAATTTTGTCATTTCTTCTTCATGGGATTATTTACTAATACAGATTAATATATCATATAAAAGTATAAAGTTACAGAATAATCGATATTCATTGGTTGGAAAATAATTTAAAGTAACTTTTAGCTCTCTCTTTCTTTGCTTGGGGAATGCTATCTACCTTTCCCATTTGCCTTTCCTATTTACCTTTCCCACTCATTGTTTGACACGTGTACACTTTTTCATTTAATAAAAAACTCTCACTTTTTGCAACAAAGCTTTTTTACGTCTTTACCCCTTATTAATGAAATGATAAAAGCAACCATCAAGGGTAAATACGTAAACAAGCTTTGTAGCAAAAAGTGAGAGCTTTTTATTAAATGAAAAATTGTACACGTGTCAAACAATTAGTGGGAAAGGTAAATGGAAAAGGCAAATGGGAAAGGTAGATAGCATTCCCCTCTTTGCTTTGCTCTACTAGTCTCTTCAATATCTCAATTGATAATGAAAGTGACAATTAGAGTAAAACAATTCAGCATTCCATTCATTACTCAAAGCCGGCCTTGGGCTGGTGCAAGAGGTGCAAGCCGCCCAGGGCCCATAAAAAAATAGATAAATTTCTTATTATATTTTAGTTTGGAGGGGTCAAAAACCAAAATTCTTATTAGTTTGCCCTGGGGCCCTGATATGTCGGGGCTCTGCCTATACTATATTTTGTGGTCTCTTCCACTTATAGATGGGAATGTGGAATATAAAGGAATTAAGCTCATTTTCAATCACAATCAATCTCCCACAAAGTCAACAAAATGAGGCAGAGAAATAAACCATGTTTATAATGGCTAATTACCTAATTTTGTTTTTGGCAATTCATGGTGGCCACAATCTGCCATACGAAACGCTTAACACCTACTAGAACACTGGTTAAATGTCAATTTAAGCCTATTATTGGAGCCTGAGAATGCTGACTATAGCATAAAAATCACAATTTTGGTTTTTATTTTTTATTTTTATTTTTTTAAAACTTACAATTGATTCGGGAATATGACTCGAACCCACAACAAACAGGTGTGAGAGACATACCATTACTCTCGTGCACAATTTAGATTCATAATTGACATAATGCATGTTAATTTTTCATTTGGGATATCATTACTTGAACAGATTTTATGTCCAAAAAAGGATCTCAAATCTGGTCTAAAACTACTCACCACTAATTGACATGATCCTGTTTGTGAACAATGTTGTTGCAGCAAGGGGCGAAATTAGGTGGGGGGCCATAGGGATAGGGGGCATGGCCCTCCCGACCAATGAAAATGCACCAAGTTTTAATTATAGAAAAATTATGATATAGTAATATGAAGATGATAATATTAGCTTGATTCATCCTATTATTTTAATAATATAAATTAATTAATAAATATTTTTTCTATTTTATTGTCAATAATCGTAGAATACAAAATCAATCTCTTTTCCTTTCATGATTTTAATTTCCAATTAAAAAATAATAATAATAATAAATAATTTTCTATTATTTCATACATTATTGTCTGGTCTGGTATATTCTTATTTAATATATTTTCACGGTAAAAAGCGTAGGAAATATTGACGGCTTACTATCTTATTCTACAACACTTATCGTATCTTGATACGATTCTTTAAGTTTTGCTCTACATTGTTTATTAATAACAGAAAAACATATTAATATTTGGTTTTAGATGATTTTCAAGATACAGTATAAAAGAGCGATAAGTTATATTTTAATTCTCAAAATTAATATTTTTTTTGTGATACTACCTTTAAGACCAAAGGTATCACATTTATTTTTAACAACTTAATTCTTAGATATTAATATATTTGTTTTACGTGACATTGAATATTAATTTTTGTGTTTACTCGTTAAAGCCAAATTCATTGCATCAACTCTGGTTGCAGCTCTATATAACTTATAAGTTTCTTTGCAATATGAGCACCAATCACCACCTCCATTTTCAATCAAATCAGATACTCAAAACATTCCAAATTTGATACTTCAAGCAAAAAATGAAGATTGATATTGAAGTTATCTCTAGAGAAATGATCAAACCCTCTACTCCAACCCTGGATCACCTTCACCGTTACCAATTCTCCTTTCTTGATCAGATTTCTCCTTCTGTTTACATCCCTTTGATCTATTTCTTTGATCTCGATGATCAAGAGCTCAGCAAACATTACATATCCAATCAACTGAAAACATCATTATCCGAGGTACTAACACGTTACTACCCGTTAGCTGGGCGTGTTAAGGACAGCTACATAGACTGCAACGATAAGGGTGTACTCTTCTCGGAGACTCAAGTCAGCTGCCAACTCTCACAAATCCTCCAGGAATCATTTCCAAGTTATGAGCTTGACCGATTTCTCCCAGATGTTCAAGTCAGTAATGTTTGCCTTTCCATCCAAGTTAACTTCTTAACCTGTGGCAATGTTGCGATTGGTGCACGCATTTCCCACAAGATCGCGGATGGTTCATCGTTTATCACGTTTATCAACAGCTGGGCTGCGACAGCTCGTTGTGACGCTGATAACTTTGGTGCAGAATTTGTGGCTGCAAAACTCTTTCCACCCATTGATGTTGTTGGTGGGTTTGACAGAAACATCAATCCCACAGATATGAATGTTGTGATGAAGAGGTTTGTGTTTAGTGACTCTGCGATAACTGCTCTCAGAGCAAAATATGCTCGTGAAACAAGCACAGAAAATCAGATATATCCAACCCGTGTTGAGGCCTTATCATCTTTTATATGGAGTCGTTTTCAAGCTTCAACTCAACCGAAGATAGAGCTTGAAAAGCCTCTTTTGTTGGTTCATGCAGTGAATTTGCGTAAGAGGATGGATCAACCGCTTCCTGATGATTCTTTTGGGAATTTCTTCCGACCTGCAATAACCATATCTTCACAAGACACTGGGGAAGATTATTACAGTCTAGTTAACAAGCTGAGAGATTCGATAAGCAGAATCGACAAAAGTTACGTGAAGAAACTACAAGATGGAATCAGCAATGAATATGATTTAATGAGAAGGATGGCTGAGAGATTCAACAAAGGAGAATTTTTCACTTTCAACTACACAAGTTTATGCAGGTACCCTGTATATGAAGCTGATTTCGGGTGGGGGAGGCCTGTGTGGGTGGCTTGGGGAGGGTTGCCTTACAAGAACTTGACTGTTTTAATGGACACTAAATCAGGAGATGGAATAGAGGCATGGATTCATTTGAATGAAGAAGACATGACCGAATTTGAAACTGACAAAGAGCTCCTTAATTGTTTGTCTTTATCATGATTTCTGAAATCTATGCTTACAACTTTTAATATACTAGTCAAAGATGTCAGGCATGTGCCTTCTGCTTAAATCATTATATAAAATTCATTTAAGACAATTGAAGAATATTTTACAATATCTTTGTTTATAATACAGTTGAAGATAAGATCAAATTAATGAAATCTGAAAATGGTTGACTTCTTTATAAGAGAAAACATGACTTCAATGAAGATTTTATAGCAGCAAGAAGATCCCAAATCTTGATTCTCCAAGTACACATTATACAAATCTTACACACCTTGCTAGTTTGTGCAGAAAATGAAGATTGATATTGAAGTGATCTCCAGAGACATGATCAAGCCCTCTACTACAACCCCACCTCGCTCTCGCAACTACCAATTTTCCTTACTTGATCAAATAGCTCCTCCTGAGGACTTCTCTTTCATCTACTTCTTCAATCTTGATTGCAAACTCAGCAACAATGACATATCCAATCACCTGAAAACATCATTATCTAAGGTACTAACACATTACTACCTGTTAGCCGGACGTGTTAACGACAACTATGTAGACTGTAATGATGAGGATGTTCTCTTCTTGGTGTTCAAGTCAGCTGCCAACTCTCACAGATCCTCCAGGAACCATTTCTGGAGGAGGTCAACAGATTCGTCCCCGTCCCAGATGGTGTCAGTAATTTAGCCCTTGCCATCCAAGTTAACTTATTTAAATGCGGAAATGTTGCCTTCTGTGCACTCATGTCTCACAAAATTGCAGATGCTTCATCGTTTCTCACATTTATCAAAAACTGAGCTGCACCTGCTCGTCATCTTGAGACCAACGTTATCTGTCCAGAATTTGCGGCTGCAAAAGTCTTTCCACCAAAGGATGATGGTGGGTTTGACATACATATGGGTGGTACAGAGAAGAATATTGTGCTGAAGAGATTTGAGTTTAGAAACTCTGTGATAGCCGCTCTCAAAGAAAGATAGCTCATAAAACAACCGCAGAAAATCTGATAAGTCCAACGCGTGTTGAGGCCCTATCAACTTTTATATGGAGCCGTTTTTCGGCTTCAACTCAAACGAAGATAGGGCCTGACAAGCCTTTGTTGTTGTGTTTTGCAGTTAATTTGCACAAGAGGATGAATCAACCGCTACCCGATGATTCTTTCGGGAATTTATCCCAAGAGGCAGTAACCATTTCTTTACAAGGTACCAGGGAGGAGGACTGTTACAGCCTAGAACAGGTTGAGAGAATGGGTAAGCAGAATCGACAAAGATTATGTGAAAAAACTGCAAGATGGAACCAATGAATTAGCAGATTTACAGCAAAGGATGGCTCAAGGAGTCAACATAGGAGAGATTGTTGAATTCTACTCGTCAAGTTTATGAAACTGATTTTGGGTGGGGAAGAACTGTATTGGTGGCTTGGGGTGGCCTGGCTTACAAGAATTTTGTTGTTTTCTGCATGGACACCAAATCAGGAGATGGAATAGATGTAAGGTCCAGATCCATAAATTATCCCAAGCCCATCAACCCAACCAAGCCCAATTCCAATTAAATTCCAAGAAAGCCCAAGCCCCAACAGATCCAAGTATCCAAAGATTTGGTACTTGGTAAGTTAAGATGAGATATTTTAATATAATAATAAAAAAAAAAAAAGGTGGCAAGATTGAGGACATTTGCAATTTCGGTGATAGGTGGCAACAAAATGGCAAGAAGTGGGTTGAGAGGTGGCATTCAAAAAGAATAAAAAAATAAGAGAAATAAAAAGAAGAGAGAAGGCAGGCGGTGGAGAAGAATAAAAGGAATGAAATAGAGAGATTGGGGTGTGTGTGATTCGGCCCAAACACATGAACAGAGAAAGAAAGAAAATTAAGAAAGAGAGAGGCAGAGATATCTGGCGTTGGCGAACCAGAAAAGAAGAAGAAGAAGAAGAAAAAGAGAGAGAAGAATTTTGATGTCAGATAAGTATTTTATTTTTGAGGTGTTAGAAATTAAGATGGATTATTAGATTTCCAAATAAATCCTGAATTGAGTTTTATATATTTTAGGGTGGATCCAAAAATAGATAAATTCAAAGGGAATCCAGTCCCAAAATAGATTTGAACACGGGAGTTCTGTGAGTGGATAATTTTATTTATTTATAATTAAGTTAATTATTTTATAAATGATTTATTCATTTATTTAAAATACATTTCCAGAATCCATAAATAGATTAGTTATAGAATTAGGATTATGAAAGAAGAATAGTTCACGTATGTTTAGACAGATTTCCAGTTAGATTTTTGAATTAGGATCCTCTCATTGATCCTTGTTTTTCTTTGGCATTTTTCAAGTGTAATTAAAACACCAAGTTGAATGAGAGAGAAAAAAGTGATCAAATCTTGTCCATGTATTTTTTATTTTGCTTAGGTGTCATTAGATTATGAAGAGTCAAGGAAAAACAAGACAAGGAGAGGATCCTAATCCTAGATTTTTAGATTTTTAGATTTCCAGATTTCCAGATTTCCAGACAGATTACTAAATTATCAGATTTTTTGATTTTCAGACAGATTTCTAGATTGTCAAAAAGATTACCAGATTTTCAGATTCAAGTGTTTTATGAGAATTTTCATAAAAGAAAAGAAAAGAAAATTGTTTTATGTTTTTAGAAATGTATTTATAAGAATTATATATGTATGTTCAGAAAGCTATAAGAGTTTTCAAAGATTGATCAGATTTTAAGATATTAGATGTGTACCCTCCCCAACAGTATCAAATTTAGATTATAAGCCTTTGGGGCTGCTCTGCACGTGTATGTGAGATTATTACTCTGCATGTGCGGTCATATCACCATGTATGTGAGATTACTCTGCACGATCGATCAGATATCGACGTGTATGTGAGATTATATATATACAAGGTTGTCTCCAGACATTTTAGGGCCCGAGCGATTTTATGATATTAACAAAAATTGGGCCCTATATAAAATTATTATTACTAACATAAAAATTCAACATTATTAAGAAAACCAAAAAAATAGTGTCAAATCCAATTTCAACTAAATTCAACAGATACTTCAAAAGTTTAAAAATAAAAGCAACTGATTTTGTAAATTACAAAAAATGGTGGAGTGTTTTCAAAAATAAAAGAAAAGGAGACATTGAGAGGTGAGACAAACACCTTTTTGGAAGCAAATCGACGAAGAGAGAGGGCGGCAATTTTAACTCAGACGATGTCAAACTAGGTTAGTAAAGAAAGGTTAGCAATTGGACTCTCTTTCAAAAGTAAAAAAAAAAAAAAAGGAATTCAATTGGACTCACAATTTTGACTCAAACGATGTCAAACTAAGCCTGATATATTATAATTCAATTGGACTTTGATATTTATTTTTATTAAATTGAACTAGATATAGATAATTGAGCCTTATTAAAAAAAAAAAAAAGGGTTTGAGATTGGGCTTTCTTAAACTTAAATATATTGGACATGAGGCCCCTAATTTTATAAAACATGAAAAAGTAGATTGGATCATTTGGGGCCCATAATTTTATAAAAGATGAAGAAGTAGATTGGACTTTTTGGGGCCTAGCATTTTGCTGGGTTTGCTGTCCTCATGGGCCGGCCCTGTATATATACTCTGCACGTTTGATCAGATTTCAACGTGTATGTGAGATTATAGCTCTGCACGGGTGATCAGATATCACAGTGTATGTGAGATATGTATTTCCCCCTACTCTGCATGTGCATTGAGATGATTTGCCACGTACGTGAGATATTCCCTTGGGTACTAATTTGACAAAGAGTTTTCAGATTATATATATATATATATATATAAATATATATATATTACTGATTATGATCGGTAGTTATAATTTTTTTTTATTATATTGTATAGTATTTACAAGGAAAATATGTTTTATTTATAAAGATATTTAATTAGTTATCAGCTTAATAGCTTATGTTACAGAACAGTTTCAAATTTATTTCAAGAAGAGATACAGAATTTAGAAAGAGATATGAAGTGCGTTCTACATATTAAGTTTAGCCTAAGAAATACAAAATTCATAAAGAAATTGAGAAAAGTTTTCTATAGCTAATAATTTTCAGATCATATGTTATTAAAGCAAAGCAGTGTAAAGTTTAATAAGTATAGAATGTTTTACAAGAAGAGATTTGTTTTCAGAAGGTAAAGAAGATATTCATGATTTCAGATTTAGTCAGAGATAGTAGAATTTAGTAAAGCATATATGAAAGGAAAGTTATAGTATAGTTTATTTCCACTCATCAGGCGTTAGTGCTCATTCTTTCATATTTTTTTTAAAAAAAATTTTAATTGGCAGTCGGGTGATCACTGTTTTAATTAAAGCATGTTATGCAAATGTGCATATTTTTAGATTTCAAGATTTTTCATAACTAGTTTTGAATATGTAAATACTCAGTAGATGGGTCCAACACAAAGAGATCGAGCAAATTTTTGATTTTAACCATTGTCCATAACCCACAGATTTAAATTGCATTTTTTTGGAAAAGCCAAACTGATTGTTAAAGATTTTATTGGGAGCCACCTTGAGATTCATAAGATTTTCACGGGATTCTCTCGTACTCAAGATAGGAGTTAGGGCGGGACCTTTCAATAGAGGCATGGATTCATTTGGCCAAATTTGTAAAAGACAGAGAGCAGCTTGCTTATGTTTCTTCATCAAATTCATTGTAGTTTCTTCTTCCGCATTGTCAAATCTTTAAAAGTTAACTTATGATACATAGTTAATTAGGAGAAAATAAAATAAATGCCATGCAAAACACATGACAAGAAACATGTGTTGCATGCAGCTCAATTAAATAAATAGTAAATATATATACAACCGGGGTCGCGGCCGTAGAAGAAAAAGAAAAAAACACACGTGGGCCCCATGTATTTATTACGCGGGGTCCTATGTGTTTTTTCATTTTTTTTCTTCTACGGGGCCGCGGCGGTGCTGCAACCCCGGTTGTATGTCATTGTAAAAATATGAAAAATGTGGAAATGGTGGGAAATGTCACCCTTTTTAACTGATTTGGTGACTTTGTCAGTACTTTAATAAGTTAAGTTTAAAATGCATCAATTATGGTGAACTACCAAAATTGCTTTTAGTTCTTCATTTATGTTATTCTGTTTATACTTTTCTCTCTCCACACTTCCAAAAAAAAAAAACGACAGTAAAGAAAACTCAGTGACTCTCTCTCTGTTTATACAAATAAAAGTTCAAGGTTAGATCGGCTTTTTTCTTTAACTTATAAAACGTTTGGACGTGCTTCAGTACAACAAGGTAATATTTCTGGCAAATACTTCTGTTAATTTGTTCACATTTTCATTTGTTTATAAAGAAAACTGTTATATATTTTGTTGGATCTCCAAGACTTTTGTTGCCTTGACCGAGACTTTTCCGAGCCTTTTCTTGCCTTGACCGAGACTTTTCCTTGCCTTTGAAATGAATAAGTATTGAGCCTTTTAGAAAATTTCCTGAGACTTTTGTTGCCTTGACCGAGCCTTTTCTTGCCTTCAACGAGACTTTTCCTTGCCTTTGAAATGAATAAGTATCGAGCCTTTCAGAAAGTTTCACGAGACTTTTGTTGCCTTGACCGAGACTTTTCTTGCCTTCACCTAGACTTTTCCTTGCCTTTGAAATGAATAAGTATTGAGCCTTTTAGAGAATTTTCCGAGACTTTTGTTGCCTTGACTGAGACTTTTCCTTGCCTTTGAAATGAACAAGTATCGAGCCTTTTAGAGAAATTTCCGAGACTTTTATTGCCTTCACCGAGACTTTTCCTTGCCTTTTCCTTACCTTCACCGAGTCTTTTCCTTGCCTTTGAAATGAATAAGTATCGAGCCTTTTGAAGACTTTCCGAGACTTTTAAAGTCTTCTTTAAGCCTTTTCAATATCCTCACCTGAACCTTTGTAAATGTAAGATGTGAAAATATATTTTAGTCATGTGTTTTTATTAATGGTTTGTGATGAATAATTTGACAGCATCATGAATCGGGTTAGGATTGTAATATCTTACACCGGTCGATGGGAGCAATTACTAGATGGAAGTCAAAGGTTTATTGGATCCGATAATCGAGGAATGTATGTGTCAAAGAATATGACTTACGAAGAATTGTTGGTGATCGTGCATACCATCGTGAAATATGATGAAAACAAATTCACTATTGATCTGTCATCAATATCAATCATTCATGGCAGTACATGTTGCACATTTATAAGAAATGATGACGATGTCCAGTTTATGCTGGGGGAAGATCGGGTGATCCCTCAAGTATATGTCAGTGTAACTGAGAGGACAACTGGAGATATGATAAGGAATGATATTCCTCCTCCTGAAAATACCTAACAGTTTGGATCCTTTAGCGGTAGCAACCAAGAGTTCACCCAAAGGAGTGCCATTGAAGTTGGGGGAAACATGTGTGGTGTCCCACCAGTAACGATCGACCATGTAGATGTAGTTGAACCTCAAATTGTTGATGTGTTTGGTTGTCGAATTGAGCAGTACAATGAGCAGTACAATGAGTAGTACAATGAGCATTACAATGAGTAGTACAATGAGGAGAACAATTACCCGAACCATGACGTGGATAATGATGCAAATAATGAACAGGTTGATGATCTGCAAAATGTGGATGAAGAGCCTCAACAAATTCAAACACATGGTAGATGTGTACAAGGAGTTAGTTGCACTGCACCAGATATGGCTAGGACTTCTGAGGTCTGGTATAATGTAACAGCATCTGATTATGATAATGTGACAATGTGGGTTATTCCTGGAGCAGATGCATGCTCGTTTGGTACTGGTACAAGCAACACCTTCGTAGCGCAAGAACCTAGAACCATGATTTATAAAGGTCAATTTTTTCCAAGTAAAAGGGATTTGAAAAGGCTAGTTAGCCATTTTTCAATGCGGCAGAACTTTGAATGGAAGGTGAAAAGGTCGAATAAGACAACTTTACATCTAGTCTGCACCATTGACGACTATACATGGAAATTAAGAGCGGTGAGGAGAGATGAAGGGACTTACTTTCAAGTCAGAAGTTTTGTCAACGAACACAGTTGTCCCTTGGAGGAGATTCACCGTCGGCATTGACAAGCTAGTGCAGTTACAATCAGAGAAGTCGTTGCACCTAGACTTCAACAACATGATGGTCGTCTCATGCGTCCCAAAGACATAATACTCGATATGAAAACAATATATGGCATCCAAATCATATACAGTAAGGCATATGATGCCCTGCAATATGCATTGTCATTGAGCTATGGAACGCATGAAGAAACTTTCCAACTGCTGTCAACTTTTGCATACGTTCTGGAATAGCAAAATCCCGGCACAATCACTGACTTACAATGCACAAACGATGGTAAATTCCTCTACTTTTTCATGTCTTTATGGTCATCAATTAGAGGTTTCCGGAGGTGTATGCGTCCTGTGATTGCAGTTGATGGTACCTATTTGAAGGAAAGATTCAGGGGTACAATGTTTGTTGTAACTGCACAGATATAAACGAATAGGTGTATCCAATTGCTTTTGGGTACAATGACTCAGAAAACAACCATTCATGGGAGTGGTTTTTGGAATGCTTGAGGGGTGCCCTTGGTCATATAGATGATTTGGTTTTCATTTCCGATCGTCATGCAAGCATTAAAGCAAGGATTTCAAAAGTCTTCCCTTATACAACTCATACCATATGTTGTTGGCATTTTAGTGAAAATATGAAGAAGCGATTCCACAGAAAAGATGTTACTGACATAATGAATGATGCAGCTAGGTCGTACGATGAAATGAAGTATAACCAGCACATGGAGGAGTTATGTAAACTGCACAAGGCGCATTCGATTATGCCATTGCTGCCGGTCTACACAAGTGGTCCCGCGTACACTGTCCCTGAAGAAGGTACATAGTGATGACCACAAATGTTGCAGAGTGCATAAACTCATGCCTAAAATTCGCATGACAACTGCCACTGATGACACTGGCAGAGTTCATTAGGAATATGCTACAAAAGTGGTTTCACGATCGTCATGTGGCTGCACGGTCCATGCGTCACCAATTGATCGACACAGCACATCTTGTGATCCTAAAACGTGTCGAGAAATGCAATTATATAACAGTAAATCCAGTTGACTGAAACATATTCTCTGTGAAACTGAAAAGAAAGCAATGGACGGTTAACTTAGCCCTGAAGACTTGCACATGCAACAAATTCCAAATGGACCTTTTCCCATGTTCTCACGCACTCGCGGCAGTAAGGTACATGAGATGTTACAGTTAATGTTGTATATTACCCAAACGTAAATCTCACTGTTTTGTTTGTTGTAGGGAGCGAAACTTGGATTTCATAACTCTGTGTTCAGACTACTACAAGAGGGAGACACTTATTGATGCATACTCGGTTCCTATTATGCTTGTTGACCATCCTTCTTTATGGGTAGTTCCATCCGACATCACAGCGTGGGTGGTTTTAAATCCAAAGTCGAAGAGACAATCGGGTCGCCCGATGGAGGGTCAACATGCCTCTTCTTTAGAAAGGACAACCATACAATCGTGTAGAAGATGTGGACAATCGGGACATAATAGCAGGAGGTGTTCCAACCCGCCTATGGTTAATGAAGGTCCCATCACAATTGTTTCCGAGGAATACCGTTGCAAGTGCAGCATCTATCATTCAACTGGACACAACAAACAAACGTGTCCTCAGAAGGACTATACCGTGGAATGAATCGAGCTGTTGAGGAAGGTGATCAAACATAATAAGGCAGTATAAGAGGAAGACGAATTGCCACCAGAAAAGCTTGTGATTGCTAATGTCTTCCAACATCGTTCAGACTTTAGGAACCATGCTCGATACAGTTGTGTTATCCTTTTATGTTGAATAACTTGTATTTATTTTTTGTTCCCTAATTTCAATTTAGTTCTTCGTTTAATGCTATATTGGATCCTTTGTTATAGTGTTCAAAAGGTCGTTGTATTGTTTATAGATTCGAATGTATGAACTTTTAATTGCAAACACTTAAAATGAAAAAAAAATATATTAAATTTCATTACTTAAATGTTATGTACATCAATTAAATCACTGTCTCGAAGACCAGTCCTTCGAGTTGTAAAAAACCTCCACGGCCATCTTCTCTTGGATGGTCGTCATATCATTTTCCGACCAGTCAAAAGTATCCCTGTTCGCCACCAGCTACTCTATCAATCTCAAAGTATGGGCACCACAGTTACCCCTACAAGTCACCACATGAACAACCGTTAGAATTGAATGTTATGAAAACGAATTTGGATAAAATCAGATCTTGAAACAGTCATACCCTGTTTCCTGTTGGGGCATACGGTCTGCAGACACATAATAAAAAGTGAATGACCTAGTAGTCAATGCGTACGTCATATCGCACCTCCGTCTATGACTGTGAAAGTCCACCGCATGCAGCATTGAGGGTAACAAATACCTTAAGCACGCGAGCTACATTTTCCTATGGCGAACTGGAACCTCCTGTTTGAACGGGTCCATAAGGTAGATATTCCCTGCTGTGAGGTCAATGCTAGTCAGGGCCCAATGCGTATGTCCAAGGTTGCACGGAATCAGAACCTGTAGGTGTTTCAACAAAGTGTGATCAGTGTGACATTTTTTTTATTATACAAATGGAAAACATGTAAAATAAACACTCACAGAGTCAACATTGTGCCATGCTTTGCTTCCTAGCGGCATCAACGTACCATCGTAAAGTTGTCTTCGGACCATTTCTGCTTCTATGAAGACCAACCTTTACGGGGTTTCTCGGACCCACTTCCCATCATTCTATCCTAGCGGGCACATAATCATGACTGTACAAAAACGTTAGGTTACAGATGTATGAAACACATCAATGCACAAGCAAATAGCGTACAATTTAAACACTTACATAGAACTGTGAATCCAGTATGTTGATCCTTGCACCGTAAACAGTGGGATATGCTCGTTGACGCTTCCGCAGAATATGCAAGTACGAGTCAATTTGTTGAAAGTTTGAACATTTTTAATTGTTAGGAGTGTACAATTTCTGTAACAACTTATACATATATTATGGTTATGAACATACCGTATCCTCCAACTCCATGAAGTTGGTTTGAAATTGGTGGAACCAAAGGACATCGACTAGTACATGTAGATCCACATCACACCTGCATAATTGTTGAAGAAGTCAGATAACCAAGTCATTTTACTAAGCTGTTTCAAAATAAATAAAGAGATTGTAATATCTACGATTATACTTACAATTCCCCCGTCGGGTTCCTCTTGTAGGCTTGGTATGTCACTAGGTGATCAGGATCTATCAGTTCGTGGGGCGCCCATACATGTGGTGGCTATGGCATAATCCTTGCCCTCTTCGGCTGACAGGGATCAATGTATGGGCTCCGCTGCTACCAACCTCACCTGCGAACTCGATCTTGACGCTGAATGGTTGGGGGAGTTCGGTCCAAAGCACGGGGATCCATCGAATAGGTGCGATGTGAGGAGGAACTCTATCCGTGTGGATCCCCTGCAAGGGTGCTATGTATGGAGGAACTCTTTCCTCGTGGATCGCCTACAAAGGTTCTTTGTATGGACAAACTCTGTCCCCGTGGATCCCCTGTAGGGATACGCTGTATGGAGGAACTATGTCCCCGTGTCACAGCGTCCCGGGTGCGTTATATGGAGGAACTCTGTCCTCATGGATCGGCTGCAGGGGTGAGCTCCACTGGGATAGACCCGATTGGTGCACCGCTACTAAGGAACTCTGTCCCCGTGGAATGAATAGAGGGGTGCGCTGCACTAGTATGAACCGGAAGGGTACGCGGTATGGAGGCACTATGTCTCAGGTCCTAGAGATGAACAGCATGGTCTGGTAATACCTGATGAGGTACATGCTCTATCTCTATATATGCTGTCTCAGTATCACCAGTACCACCAGTAACCTCCTCTCTTGGTGTCACACTAGGCCCCTACTAATCAAACACTGTATGTGTAGTGGGGTGCAGCTGATGCCTGGTCTCTGGGTCTGCTCCATCCTGATGACTACCGATCCAGTCTCTGCCACTAAAGTCTTGGTCTTGGTCATCGAATGGTGGGTCATCGGACCGTCAACCTTCAGTACGTGACTGCGACGTCGAACCCTGAAGCCCCCGAATCAAATCTAGCAACTCCTGATGTTGTTCATCTCGTTTTTTATCAGTCTTTTGCACTTCCTCCTGTAACTCTTGAAACGCATCCATCAGTTCAGTATACCTACGGTCCTGAAATGAAAAAAAAAATGTTGTGAGTACTAAAAGTTTCCAACTGCTTTCAGATTAAATAATGTGGTGCAATTATTTTTACGTACCTCTGGATGCCTTCCAACGCCTCGTCATAAGTCACCTCCGTGTCGAGGCTGTGTGGGCAACACAAATCGAACCCACCTATGCCTCACAGGACTCCCACTGTCACCTTCTAGGTCAGAACCCTCTGTATCACTGGGTCCCGAATACGGATAGTTAGTATCACTGGGTCTCGAATACAGACCCTTAGTATCACTGGGTCCGACAGTCGTATGACGTTCGGTATCGGCATCATACAGACTGCCTCCCTCGTAAATGTCCTCAAAGTACCGTTCAGCCATCTCAACTGGCGTCGGCACCAATTTCAGCCTCGCAAACATCTTAAATCAATGTTAGACCATTTGTAATTGCATACATACTATTAACTATTAACGTTAACATAACAGATACTTACCCTTTCAATGAAAGTGGAATTCAGCTTATCCCCCCTTAGTCGTTGACTCAAATCCCATTTTAGAATACGGGGGGATAGCTCGATTTCCCTGCGGGTCCCACAGTCATTGTTGGCAAGCTCGGGGATAACCTCAAAAGCAAATATCTGCGTAATAGATAAGTACAATAATAATCCAATACATCAATCATATGAAAAAAAAAAATTACAATTAAAGTATGGATTCAAATTCTAAATTCTTACCAAAAGTGCATACGTAAGACCGTATATGTTGTACGTCTCCACCTTGTGTACTTGAACGCCTTTTTCTCGCTGTCTTTTTTCAAACCGTTCCCGACAACCGTCCAACGCATGCTTAAAGCTAGAAATAGACCGTCTAAACACGTGTGCACCCCACGAGAACGCATCAAAAGCGTCCAAGTCCTTGATTAGGTGAAACTGCCATAATGGAACTTTTTCTCTCTCTCGTCCAAACCCATTAATATCCAGTTAAGCATATACACTAAGCATAGTTTAACCGCATCGTACTGCTCAGTAAAAACACCAATCTGTAGAACGGCTCTCAGCTCTCCAAACTCCACCTCATCTCGACCCTCAGAGTACCACTGGTGTATGCCATTCTCTACCACATCATAGGTCAACGTGTCGGGAACTTCTCCGAACTTTAATCCGGTGATCAGATAGAACTCAACTTTTGAGAACCGGACCGAATGTTTTCCTAACAGAAATCTCATCTCATCTCATCTTCCGGCCCGTTGTGATGCAACTCGCGAATAAGCAATCGATGGACAATACCAACTGAAAACTTCATGTTGCGCTGCATTGGAAGGAAATGTCCAAAACACGACTCAATGTATCGACGTGGTTTTTCAACCGCAAGATGTTCAGGTACATTGTTAAGTGCATTGTCGATATCTTTAAGGTGTCCAAAATGGTCATGCCGAGTTATTTTCCCCGAGTACCTTTCTTCCACTGGAGTTTTCAGCAAATCTTTAAGCGGATTCCTCATCTACATGTTCACATTAAAAAATATATATATATATATATATATATATATATAACTTCATGAAAAGGCTCGGAAAGTATATGAAAAGTCACGGACAGTGTATGAAAAGTCTCAGATAGTGTATGAAAAGTCTCGGACACTGAAATAAAAGTCTCGGACACAATATTAAAAGTCACGAATACTATATGAAAAGGCTCGGATTACTTTAAAAATAAAAAGCTCGAACTACTGTTCAAAAGTCTCGAGAACCTTATGAAAAGGCTCAGACAATATATTAAAAGGCTCAGAGACTAAAATTCACAAACATATAAGTTTAAAAAAAAGCTCGGAGTAATGTTCAAAAGTCTCGGAGACTTAATAAAAAGGCTCGGAAAATGATGTAAAAAGCTCGGAGATTCAAATTGCAGAAACCTATTCATATTTCTTAAAAGTCTCGGATTACATGTGAAAAAGCTCAGATGAAGGTTTAAAAGGCTCGGATAAAGTGGTAAAAGGCTTGGAGATGAAAAATTGCAGAAACCTTAATTACAATCCTTAAAAGGCTCGGATGAAGGTTTAAAAGGCTCGGAGAATGTGATATTCATTGTCTTCAACAAAAAAATTTCAGAACTTTAAACCCTAACCTAACCTAATCAAACAAACCTAATGAACAACAAATCAAATCAAACCTAATCTATATGTCTAACCAAACACCCAATATCAAACGCACATAAAATTAACAACAACAAAACGCGTGAGAAAGTTCAACTCACCAATGTCATTAGACGCTTCTCGTTGAGAGGAGTACTGTAGCACCACCGCCGGTGAGTTCGCCGTCGATTTTATGCCCGGATTTCTTGCACCGATGAGTTCTCTCCCAACTGTTCTCTCTCTCTCTCTTAAGTTTTTTCTCTCCACATTTGAAAACACACAAACTGACAAAATGAGGGTATTTTTGTCTGGTCATCTAAATAGGTGCCTTTTAAACTTAAATTAGTAATCTGGTGACTTTCTTACAAAAAGCGCCCCAAATAGTGTTATTAAAATTTTGAACCCTATAAAAAATTGAAAACCGTGTGAATCTACGTACCGTCAATCATATGTTTTTTTAAAATGAAAAAACATGTGATCCACCGTATGTGTGAATCTATGGTTGTATATAGCAAAGCCGTTAAATAAAATGTTTAGAGTTCATTGTAAAAATATGAAAAATTGAAAACCGTGTGAATCTACGTACCGTGGATCACATGTTTTTTTAATGTTTCATGTGATCCACGGTACGTAGATTCACACGGTTTTCAATTTTTCATATTTTCATATTTTCATAATGAACTCTTCACATAGGAGTTATACTAGATTCACAATTATAAGTCAAATTAGAACCATTGGCTTTACATTTATTTCAAAAAAGTGTTTTAACTGATTTCGATATTCATTATAAAATAAATGGTATATCAACAACTTTTAGTCAAATCGAATTGAAAAATCACCAAAATATATGCTAGTAAGAAAAAAAATAGTAACTAATTAATTAATTTTGATCACAGGTGGTGCATGAGTAACACGATTGTGATCGTGATCATGATCACCTCCGGCGAAGTTTATTTAAGTCAACGTGCAGCAGCCTCTACCACGGTTAGGTACGTACGTGCATGGATTGGCGCCGGCAGGGGGGCACTGGACCCTTTTGAAGAGATTGAAGGATCAGACCTTCATCTATTAATGGTCTCATCCCCATTGGTTTTTCCATAGAAAATGAGAGAGATAATATAATCATCGGAATGAAAATAACTTTCAATTTTGTACAAAAACCCATAATTAATTGGTATAACTGAAAGTTGAAATTAACAAACAAAATAACAAGAGACTTGTTGTATGTGCAGTAACTGCTGTTGTTGTTGTGACCAAAAAATGAAAATGAAATCAATTTATGGTGTTTTGATATATGATAGTATTGTTGGGAGGAGATTTATAGGACTATATATATATATATATATATATATATGTTATATATATATATATATATATATATACATATATATGTGTAAGTTTGACTGAGAGCCGTGGTTTGGAAAGTTTGAATAGACGAAGAGTGTTAATAATGTTTAGATGAATGTTAAACTCTTTCAATCCACATTGAACTTGTTCATGAAGGTATAAGAGCTAGGTATAGGTTGACTTGTTCACTGAACGAGTTTTAACGTTTAGAGGAACGTTAAACTCCTTCAACCTAAGTTGAAGTGTTGAACATGTTCATGAAGGTATAAGTTGATTTTTTTCACTGAACAAGTTTAACGTTTAGAGGAACGTCAAACTCGTTTAACCTACATTGAACTTGTTTATAAATGTATACGTTGATTTGTTCAGTGAACGACTTTAACGTTTAGAGGAACGTCAAACTCGTTCAACCTACATTGAACTTATTCTTGAAGGGATACATTGACTTGTTCACTAAACGAGTTTAACGTTTAGAGAAACGTCAAACTCAATATTCAACCTACGTTGAACTTGTTCCTGAAAGTATACGTTGACTTGTTCACTGAACAAGTTTAACGTATATAAGAACGTCAAACTCGTTCAATCTTCGTTGAACTTGTTTTTAATGGTATACGTTGACTTGTTCACTAAACGAGTTTAACGTTTTAACGTTTAGAGGAACGTTAAACTCGTTCAACTTACGTGAACTTGTTCATTAAGATTTACGTTAACTTGTTCACTAAACGAGTTTAACATTAAGAGCAACGTTAAACTTGTTCATTAAATTTTATGTTAACTTGTTTACTGGATACGTTTAACGTTGAGAGAAACGTTAAACTCGTTTAATCTACGTTGAACTTGTTTCTAAATTTTTAAATTCAATAATTTTATTGTATCATACTATTTATTTAATATAATATTAATAAAAATTTTAATTTTAATATTTTTTTTAACGAATTATTATTTTTTTATAAAAATAAAATATGATTTTTTTATTAATTAATAATTAATATAATATAATTATAATATGAAAATGTATATATTATATAATAAATAAATAATTAAAAAACAAATATATTGTGAAGCAACCGGATACTAACATGGCTGTCACCATTCACCAACTTTGCCAGCCAGCTGGCTGCCAAAAAGTTGGTTTGTAAGATACAAACCACTTTTGTGGTTGTACCATAGCCAACTCCTTGAACATCAGATTCTTTATATAAGAAAACATGACTTCAATGCAGATTTGATGTAGCGGAAGCTCTGTCGAGAAAAACCTGCGTAAAACGATTAGAAACAACCTACTAAAGTTCCGTTGATTTGCGCACAAATACCGGTAAGTTAGGCTTCAATTCGTTGATTCAAGATGAATACCGAAGTTGGAATAATTAGAGAAAACTCTAAAATTTTATAAATCAAAAGCTGAATGGCCAATTCGGCCTACATCATTATTTAAAGCAAAATAAATCCTAAACCTAATCGGATTCCTTGGAAAGCAAGAAAAACGACCTAAAAGGAAAAAATACCAAAAAAGGCAAAAACGAGATTAAAGCAAAAACTAAATCTGTTGAGACTCCTAAACACTCCAGAATTGACGGAAGTCAAAACGGAATTGGGAAACCCAATTTATTGCCAAAACGAAACTTTCCTAAAACGGCAAAAACGCCCACTTCAAGGCCTAAACGACGGAATTTGGCTAAAAAAAGACGTGCTTACGCAGCTTTGCTGCGTAGTAGTTCCGGAAACGCCGAAACGCATCAGCTGTCAAAATTTCAAGTCATTCTGATTCCGTCGCCCGGGTTTAGCCTTACTTGGCTTGTTTCAAATCCCACCCCTCCAAATAATCTAATGCCAGTTGATCCGCCGCATCAAGATTTTATAGCAGCAAGAAGATCCCAAATCTTACACTCCTTGCTGGTTTGTGTAGAAAATGAAGATTGATATTGAAGTGATCTCCAGAGACATGATCAAGCCCTCTACTCCAACCCCACATCACTTTCGCAATTACCAATTTTCCTTTCTTGATCAAATAGCTCCTCCTGATGCCTTCCTTTTAATCTTCTTCTTCAATCTTGATTGCAAACTCAGCAACAATGACATATCCAATCACCTGAAAACCTCATTATCTAAGGTACTAACACATTACTACCCGTTAGCCGGACGTGTTAACGACAACTATGTAGACTGCAATGATGAGGGTGTTCTCTTCTTGGAGGTTCAAGTCAGCGGCCAACTCTCACAGATCCTCCAGGAACCATTTCTGGAGGTCAACAGATTCGCCCCCGTCCCAGATGGTGTCAGTAATTTAGCCCTTGCCATCCAAGTTAACTTCTTTAAATGTGGAAATGTTGCCGTCTGTGCACGCATGTCTCACAGGATTGCAGATGGTTTATCGTTTCTCACATTTATCAAGAACTGGGCTGCAACTGCTTGTCATCCTGAGACCAACGTTATCTGTCCTGAATTTGTGGCTGCAAAAGTCTTTCCACCCAAGGATGATGGTGGGTTTGACCTACTTATGGGTGGTACAGAGAAGAATATTGTGCTGAAGAGATTTGAGTTTAGAAACTCTGTGATAGCCGCTCTCAAAGAAAGATATGCTCGTAAAACAACCGCAGAAAATCATCCTATTCGTCCAACGCGTGTTGAGGCCCTAACAACTTTGATATGGAGCCGTTTTTCGGCTTCAACTCAAACAAAGATAGGGCTTGACAAACCTTTGTTGTTGTGTTATGCAATTAATTTGCGCAAGAGGATGAATCCACCACTACCTGATAATTCTTTCGGGAATTTATCCCCGGAGGTAGGAACCATTTCTTTACAAGATACCAGGGAGGAGGACTGTTACAGCCTAGTTAACAAGTTGAGAGAATCGGTAAGCAGAATCGACAAAGATTATGTGAAGAAACTGCAAGATGGCACATATATATTAGGAGATTTAAAGAAAAGGATGGCTCAAGGAGTCAACAAAGGAGAGATGGTTGAATTCTACTTTTCAAGTTTATGCTGGTATCCTGTATATGAAACTGATTTTGGCTGGGGAAGACCTGTATCGGTTGCTTTGGGTGGCTTGGCTTACAAGAATTTGGTTCTTTTCATGGACACTAAATCAGGAGATGGAATAGAGGCATGGATTCATTTGAAAGAAGAAGATATGGCTAAATTTGTAACAGACAGAGAGCTGCTAGCCTATGTTTCAGCAATAAGTTCAATGTAGTTCATTGCAGTAAATTTGGGCTCTCGAGTGAGTGTGAGTTGTTCTGGATGGAAGAGTTGCCACCTTGTGTGGTTCCAGTTGTCCTGGGTGATCATCTAGCTCATTTGTAATTCTTTTTTTTTTTTTGAATGATTTCCCTTTCGTCTAATAAGAAAAACTAGTTAATTTCAAATAATCAACACGTATAGTCTAATTATGAAATAATAATGAGAATTTTAATTAATTCAGATTTTTAAAATAGGGGCAATTAAATAGACGGACACTGTACCCTATTAAGTTTGACATAAAGATTCTTGGAGAACAAATTTGAGTTATTCTATTCAAACTTCCCATACCACATTCACCTTAATCCGTAAAGGTGTATAATAATTTATGACTTTTCTGATGAAATACAAAACAAAAAAAAATGTTCATAATTTTTCTTTAAAAAAATAATAAAAACCAGGATCTGGGAAATTATCTCCCAAATTTGGTTTTAGTGAAGGAGGCTCGCAAATCTTACTGTTTATTTTTCTTAAAATAAAAATTAGTGGTGCCACTAGATCCCTCTGGGGTCTGGGTTGCAGTACAGTATAAGTTTCATGGTTATTTGTGCTTGATCGCTACAAATCGTCACGCTCGCAATAGTACGAGGTCGAAATGTAGTGCAATGATAGAGTAGGGTATCGTCCCATAGAGACTGAGGGATTTAATGATTACTGGAGTTCGAAGGCACGCGTACTATTTGAACAATTCAATTGAATGATTTCCAAACTTATCACTAAATTAATCTAAAGCTAATTCTAAGCAAGTATTCAACAGATTTAAGTAAAACACACAAGAGAAACGATATTTGTAATATGATGAAATAATGCTAGAATTTAGAATCCACCTCACCCTTCTAATTAAGAATTCGACCCACCTAATCTCCCAAATTACGCAAGTATACGTTACAGAGGTTCGTGCCCCCTTTAACTAACTCATAATCTCTTTCGAGCAATAGAAATCGTACCCAAACATACCGAATATATTTGGGCTAAACTAGCACGGTGGGACACATACACGATCCCTATACGTCAGCCTCGCGTATACCTACCTTACTGAACATATATAGTGGATATTGTGACGAGCACGTTTAGCGCGTCACCTTTCAGTTCATTCACACAACCTATTAAATCAATTACAAGATGGCCAATCAAGCAAAAGCATTAAGCTAATAAAATATCCATATTACAACACAAGCATTTTTAGAGAAATTAGGCAAATCATTATGAAAGATTAAGGGTTTGGTATCATCATAACTCTAGCATAAAAGTGTTTAGCTCATATTACACATCCAATCATTTGAGATCATAAATAAAGGCAAACCATAGCAAATACAAAAGTTCAATAGATAGAGTTACAAGAAATGAACTCAAGTGAAGAACTTCCTCTTGGTAGTTGTTTGGCTCCAATGAATTGGTCTTTTCCAAGCTTCCTTTGCTGCTCCAAGGTGATGATTGATGATGGGTATTGATGCGGCGGATCAACTGGCATTAGATTATTTGGAGGGGTGGGATTTGAAACAAACCAAGTAAGGCTAAACCCGGGCGACGGAATCAGAATGACTTGAAATTTTGACAGCTGATGCGTTTCGGCGTTTCCGGAACTACTACGCAGCTACGTAAGCACGTCCTTTTTTAGCCAAATTCCGTCGTTTAGGCCTTGAAGTGGGCGTTTTTGCCGTTTTAGGAAAGTTTCGTTTTAGCAATAAATTGGGTTTCCCAATTCCGAATTGACTTCCGTCAATTCCGGAGTGTTTAGGAGTCTCAACAGATTTAGTTTTTGCTTTAATCTCGTTTTTGCCTTTTTTTGGTAATTTTCCCTTTTTAGGTCGTTTTCTTGCTTTCCAAGGAATTCGATTAGGTTTAGGATTTATTTTGCTTTAAATAATGATGTAGGCCGAATTGGCCATTCAGCTTTTGATTTATAAAATTTTAGAGTTTTCTCTAATTATTCCAATTTCGGTATTCATCTTGAATCAACGAATTGAAGCCTAACTTTCCAGTATTTGTGCGCAAATCAACGGAACTTTAGTAGGTTGTTTCTAATCGTTTTACGCAGGTTTTTCTCGACAGAGCTTCCGCTACATCAGGTATGGTGTGTAAGGGAAGGTTATGTAGTGGAGGTGATGGATCTATGGTGGTTTATGGTGAGAGATGATGGATGTGATGAATTTGTGAACAATTTGTGAAGGATATGAAGGCGGACGAAAATGGATGATAAAAAGGAGCTCTGGATCGAAGTCAGTGTGTAGAAAATAAGAAAAATATGCTTTTATAGGAAGGGCAAAAAGAAGGGGCAAAAAGGTAAAAAGGAAAATGTTGACTTTAATTTCATAGTACATAACGCGGTACGTTTTGACGACTTGTACTACGAAAGTTCCCAGAATCTTCATTATGCTATTTCGTGGTTTGTAACGCTGTACGCTTTAACGACACGTACTACGAAAATGTTTTTTTAACCCAAAAGTCCCGTATTTGTCCGGAAAATCCCCGTTATCGCGTGTAGACTCCTCCTAGATCAAAATAGACCTACAAACACTTATTTAAACATTATAACATTATAATTCCAAGGAAAATGAGATCAAAACATAGGAAAATAGGGGATACGCAAAGTGTATAAATGGACTTATCAGTGCTTAACATCAGACTTGAGACTTTTATTCCATATTCAATATCTCAAAACGAAATTCTATGTTGAAGTTATTTCCCTCCACTACTTTACCCCCAACGGCCAACACCATTACAAATTTTCCCTTGTTGATCAAATGAGTCCAGGTTGGTATTTGCCTTTGATCTACTTCTTCAGTGTTGACTGTTGATCGCAAACTGATCAGCAAAAATGAGATATCCAACGTCCTAAAAACATCACTGTCCAAGGTTTTAAGCAATTACTACCTACTAGTTAGAAATGTTAAAGAGAATTTCATTGACTGCAAGAATGGCGGAGTCCTTGTTTTGGAGGCTCAAGTCAACTGCCTCGTCTCAGAATTCCGCCAAGATACAGATCTTTATGATCAACATTCCATATTCAATACTTTATAAAAAAAAAATTAAAAAGGGTATATTTGGTAATATATGGGGTATGTTTACGAGATATGATTTTTTTAATTTTTTTTTAATTTTTTATTTATTTTAAGTTTTAATAAGGTGTACATACCCAAAAAAAATAAAAAAAATAAAAAAATAAAAAAATTGACATACAAATTTTTAATGAGTTGATTCTTGACATGCTAGAGCAACTTAATTAAACAAATTATTTTTATACTCGTTCAAGTTTCAATACATTGATACATATCACCTCTTAACAGAACTGGTAGTACACCTCCCTTCCACATAAGTGGTGAGGGGTTCAAATCCCACTATGCGCATTTTACAAGCATGTGTGGGGAGTTTTCTACCTGAATTGTGGGAGCAGTTATCTCTCATTATGAGAGTGTAGATATCCAGGCAGTCATATTTTAATAGTTCTTGTAATACATTGATTCGTAAATGTGTAACTTTTTTATTAATTTATTTCATCTCCTTGGGCAAATCTTTAAAAGTTACCTTATACATAGTTAATTAGGAGAAAATAAAATAAAGGGTACGGATATTGACACCCATAAATATGATAAGCGCACCCATATTTATAAGTACACCCATATCTAAAATTTAAAATTAAAACAATACTATAAACACCCATCTTAATGCTAATAGTACCCTTATTTAAATGAATATTTTCATTTTAATATAATTTATTTATAAACCCTCATAAGTTATTAACACACCCAATTTTATAAATGATAAATTTTTAAGTTCTCCAGACTCGAAAACATAGTTTCGAGAATTCTTTTTTTTTTTTTTGAACAGCGAAATTTATTAAGGCCATAGCCAGAAACAACACAAAAACAAGCGGAACAACACAACACCACCAACACAGGCAAAAACCACAAGCAACAACCAGAAAGGCAACATAGCAAAAAAGACAACAGAGACGCCAGCACCAACAAGAAACAACCTGACAGCAGAACCCAACCCAAAAGGCAAACAAGAAACAACCCCCTACGAAACAACAATACCATCACCCCAAACTACACAATCCCCGTCCAAAGAAACACCCTTCCTAGCCAAACTGTCAGCATAGACGTTGGAAGCTCTGGAAAAAAAAGATCGTGGAATTGCCAAGCAAGCTGAGCATGGTGCGAATATCATAAAACTTGTACACAAGCTTGAGATTACCGAAATCATCAGCATTCACCCAATTTTACCGCCGTTTTAGAATCGCTAACTTTGAACATTAACAAAGTAATCCCACAATTCCTTTCTTCCATTCTCAGTATTAGGCGCATAAGTATTACAAAGAGCCAACTCTTTTTTTTAACACAATCAACTCACCAGATAATATTAAGCAACCTTCATTCCAAAGAGTTAACAAGCCACCCGAAGCACTCACCACCTAAAGGCTAAAGATTTTATAACACCACTGTTCCTCACCATCTTGCAATTTTCTTTCCTCCCCAAACCTCTAAACTTCCAAGAAATGGCTAACATAAAAAGATAATAAATCCCCAACTGACACCAACACCTACTGTCTGCGCATCTCAACATATCTGATCTCATCCTCCTCTCTTCTTGAAATAAAATCAACCACCTCTTCCTCCATAGTTTGACATAGCTGTACCTGTTTCCATAGTTTTGACCATAGAAGATATTTTTCAGATCATAGAAGATATTTCAGATATTTTTCATTGATTAATATTCTGATTACAGAGACTCTAGTTTTATAGGAATTCAGCACACACACTTTGTGTGCTTCCGTGAATTCAGGGATTTCTAACAACTTTTGTCCAGCTGGAATGCCATCTCAGCATCCTAACCACAGCTGGTAATTGCCTAACTATTATCCTAATCAACTGTCCTGGTTAATCACATTGTGATTACCAGACGAGAGATGTATGCACATCAGACTCGTTGGTTTCTTATTTGAGTCTCTAGGATACGTAATCTTATCAGCCCTCTACTCCAACCCCACATCACTTTCGCAATTACCAATTTTCCTTTCTTGATCAAATAGCTCCTCCTGATGACTTCTCCTTCGTCTACTTCTTCAATCTTGATTGCAAACTCAGCAACAATGACATATCCAATCACCTGAAAACCTCATTATCTAAGGTCACTACCCGTTAGCCGGATGTGTTAACGACAACTATGTAGACGTACTGTAATTATAAGGGTGTTCTCTTCTTGGAGGTTCAAGTCAGCTGCCAACAAATCCTCCGGGAACCATTTATGGAGGTCAAAAGATTCGTCCCCGTCCCAGATGGTGTCAGTAATTTAGCCCTTGCCATCCAAGTTAACTTCTTTAAATGTGGAAATGTTGCCGTTTGTGCACGCATGTCTCACAGGATTGCAGATGCTTCATCGTTTCTCACATTTATCAAAAATTGGGCTGCAACTGCTCGTCATCTTGAGACCAACGTTATCTGTCCCGAATTTGTGGCTGCTAAAGTCTTTCCACCAAAGGATGATGGTGGGTTTGACATACATATGGGTGGTACAGAGAAGAATATTGTGTTGAAGAGATTTGAGTTTAGAAAATCTCTTATAGCCACTCTCAAAGAAAGATATGCTCATAAAACAATCGCAGAAAATCTGATACGTCCAATGCGAGCTGAGGCCCTATCAACTTTTATATGGAGCCGTTTTTCGGCTTCAACTCAAACAAAGTTAGGGCCTGACAAGCCTTTGTTGTTGTTTAATGCAGTTAATTTGCGCAAGATGATGAATCAACCACTACCTGATGATTCTTTCAGGAATTTCTTCCAAGACGCAATAACCATTTCTTTACAAGATACCAGGGAGGAGGACTGTTACAGCCTAGTTAACAAGTTGAGAGAATCGGTAAGCAGAATCGACAAAGATTATGTGAAAAAACTGCAAGTTGGAACCAATGAATTAGCAGATTTACAGCAAAGGATGGCTCAAGGAGTCAACATAGGAGAGATTGTTGAATTCTACTTCTCAAGTTTATGAAACTGATTTTGGGTGGGGAAGAACTGTATTGGTGGCTTGGGGTGGCTTGGCTTACAAGAATTTTGTTGTTTTCATGGACACAAAATCTGGAGATGGAATAGAGGCATGGATTCATTTGAAAGATGAAGATATGACCAAATTTGTAAAAGACAAAGGGCTGCTTGCTTATGTTTCTGTAACAGAGGCATGGATTCATGGATTCATTGTAGTTTCTTCATCGGTGTTGTTTTTTGTTTTTAGCATCAGCATCAATCGATCAAAGAAATTATCGATCTGAATTCTGTCAGCTTGATTAATTTTAGTTTGTGCATGGTTCATATACACAACTCCAAATTCATAGATCTTTGTACTACAAATCCAAAGAAATCAATTGCAAGTCATCCTTCAAACACGGCGGTCACACAATACAAACAGAAATATTATTTTCATTGATCAATAAACTATCTTAAAGCAATAAAATTACAGAAAATCGTAGAAAAGCTTAGCTTACTCATCACTCCACCTCCAGCTCTCTCTTTTCTTTTCATTTTTGATCTATTCCAATGTAATTTCCGAGTTACCAGTTCCCATAGACTGTAACATTTTCAAACAACTCTTTTCTATCCGCAATTTTAATTCTCCAGTTAAATATCGGGTTTTGGGGGTCTTTTTGTTTTCTCTGTTTGTAATATTTCACAAACTCAATTTTTACAGTAATTGGTGAACTCCCAAAATTTTGTAAAAGAATAAAATTTGTACATACCTGCAGATTTTACATACTTTTGTAAAAGAATAAAATTTGTACTTGTACATTCCTGCAGACTGGTATGTAAAAGTATAAAATACTTTTACAACTTTTGTAAAAGAACATACCTGCAGACTGGTGTTATCTCTTCTTCAATATCACAAGTCCAAAGAGACCATTCCATTTGTACAGCCGTGATGGGATGAACTGCATGCGCCCTCCAATTTGTTTCCGGGCTGGCCTCAGATAATCCAATGTACTTGATTTTTCCCTCTTCCACCAGCTTCTTCAGTTCAGTTCAGATAATCTGATTCCTCTCAAAGTTCGTGGCTTGTTTTCTCAAAGTCCACAAGGCTTTGTAACATGTAACAAAATTTCATGATAAAGCAAAAAGACAAACAAAACAAAATTTCAGAGAGGGCAGAGAAGAATTTTTTTGTGAAAAATAAAAAAGATAAAATGCACCAGCCGGGAATCGAACCCGGGTCTGTACCGTGGCAGGGTACTATTCTACCACTAGACCACTGGTGCACATGTGAATAATTTATTAGTTTAGTTATGTATTTTAAAGAAATTGTTAAAGTACGACAATTGCTTCTCATCCTAATTATTATTGCAAACGTAATTAATTAGGAAGAAAGAGTACTTTAAACTAGTGAAATTCTAGTATTGAATAGGTTGTATCGAAAAGTATCAAATATATTAATTTCTTATAATTTGAGTTAATCAAGTAATTATAAAATGAATTGGTTTGTATCTGTTTAAAAAAAATAAAAATTGTTTAGAACGTGGCTTGTTTTTATTAGAATTCTCAGGTGACTGGTCATACTAATACTAGTTAAGTATATAGTTACAGAATAATTGATATTCATTGGTTGGAAAATAATTTAAAGTAACTGTTAGCTCACTCTTTCTTTGCTTTGCTTTGCTCTACTAGGTTCTTCAATCTCTCAATTGATAATGAAAGTGACAATTAGAGTAAAACAATTCAGCATTCCATTCATTACCTACCTATACTATATTTTGTGGTCCCTTCCACATATAGATGGGATTGTGGAATATAGAGGAATTAAGCTCATTTTCAATCACATTCAATCTCCCACAAAGTCAACAAAATGGGCCTAACTTTTTTTTTGGCAAATCCTGGTGGCCACACTTGCTAAATCTAACACTATTTAACGATATTTAATCTAGTAATCGGCCGCCTAGGCCTTAGGCAAACCTGACTGCCACGAGGAAGGCCTAATCGGCTTTTCTAGGCAGCCAGACTCCTAGGCGGGTTTGGCACGTGACAATTTTTTAAGAAAATTTGTTTTTTTTTTTTTTTTTTTTTTTCAAAACGATGCCGTTTTGGATCTAAAATGGTGTCATTTTAACCGCATCGTTTTAACTTATTCAACTTTATCGCCTAGGTGTTAGGCGTTAGTCTACCATACAATTGGCGACTGACGCCTAGCATCTACTAGAACACTGGTTAAATGTCAATGTCCATTATTGAAGCTTGAGGATGCTGACTATAGCATAGAAATCACAATTTTTATTTATTTATTTTAACTTACAATTGATTCGAGGTTTAAAGAAGATGATACGATTCGAACCCACAACCTCAATATTGCAAGCAGGTGTGAGAGGCATACCATTGGCCTTGTACAAAATTTAGATTCATAATTGACATGATGCATGTTAATTTTTCATTTGGGAGATCATTACTTGAATAGATTTTATGTCCAGAAGAGGATATCAAATCTAGTCTGAAACCACTCACCACTAATTGACATGATCCTGTTTGTGAACAATGTTGTTGCAGCTAGGGGCGAAATTAGGTGGGGGGCCATAGGGATAGGGGGCAAGGCCCTCCCCATCAATTAAAATGCACTAAGTTTTAATTATAGAAAAATTATGATATAGTAATATGTAAATGATAATATCAGCTTGATTCATCCTATTATTTTAATAATATAAATAAATTAATTAAAAAATATTTTTTCTATTTTATTGTCAATGATTGTAGGATACAAAATCAATCTCTTTTCCTTTCATGATTTTAATTTCCAATCAAAAAATAATAATAATATAATTTCCTATTATTTCATACATTATTGTCTGGTCTAGTATATTATATTATTATTATTTAATATAATTTCACGGTAAAAAGCGAAGTAAATATTGAAGGCTTACTATCTTATTCTACAACATTCATTGTATATTTATACAATTCTTTAAGTTTTACTCTTCATTGTTTATTAATAACAGAAAAACATATTAATATTTGATTTTAAATGATTTTTGAGATACAGTATAAAAGAGCGATAACTTATATTTTAATTCTCAATTTTTTATTTTTTTTATTTTTTTTTTATTTTTATTTTTTGTAACACTACCTTTAAGACTGAAGGTATCACATTTATTTTTAACAACTTAATTCTTAGATATTAATATATTTGTTTTGCATGACATTGAATATTAATTTTTGTGTTAGCTCCTTAAAGCCAAATTCATTGCATCGACCCTGGTTGCAGCTCTATATAACTTATAAATTTCTTGGCAATATGAGCACCAATCACCACCACCATTTTCAGTCAAAACAGATACTCAAAACATTACAAATTTGATACTTCAAGCAAAAATGAAGATTGATGTTGAAATTATCTCTAGAGAAATGATCAAACCCTCTACTCAGCCCCCGGATCACCTTCACCGTTACCAATTCTCCTTCCTTGATCAGATTTCTCCTGCTGTTTACATCCCTTTGATCTACTTCTTTGATCTCGATGGTCAAGAGCTCAGCAAACATTATATATCCAATCACCTGAAAACATCATTATCCGAGGTACTAACACGTTACTACCCGTTAGCTGGGCGTGTTAAGGACAGCTACATAGACTGCAACGATAAGGGTGTACTCTTCTCGGAGGCTCAAGTCAGCTGCCAACTCTCACAAATCCTCCAGGAATCATTTCCATGTTATGAGCTCGACCGATTTCTCCCAGATGTTCAAGTTAGTAATGTTTGCCTTTCCATCCAAGTTAACTTCTTAACCTGTGGCAATGTTGCGATTGGTGCACGCATTTCCCACAAGATCGCGGATGGTTCATCGTTTATCACGTTTATCAAGAGCTGGGCTGCAACAGCTCGTGGAGACGGTGATAACTTTTGTGCAGAATTTGTGGCTGCAAAACTCTTTCCACCCATTGATGTTGTTGGTGGGTTTGACAGAAACATCAATCCCACAGAGATGAATGTTGTGATGAAGAGGTTTGTGTTTAGTGACGCTGCGATAACTGCTCTCAGAGGAAAATATGCTCGTAAAACAAGTACAGAAAATCAGATATATCCAACCCGTGTTGAGGTCTTATCATCTTTTATATGGAGTCGTTTTCAAGCTTCAACCCAACCGAAGATAGGGCTTGAAAAGCCTCTTTTGTTGATTCATGCAGTGAATTTGCGTAAGAGGATGGATCAACTGCTTCCTGACGATTCTTTTGGGAATTTCTTCCGACCTGCAATAATCATATCTTCACAAGACACCGGGGAAGATTATTATAGTCTAGTTAACAAGCTGAGAGATTCGATAAGCAGAATCGACAAAAGTTACGTGAAGAAACTACAAGATGGAATCAGCAATGAATATGATTTAATGAAAAGGATGGCTGAGAGATTCAACAAAGGAGAATTTTTCACTTTCAACTACACAAGTTTATGCAGGTACCCTGTATACGAAGCTGATTTCGGGTGGGGGAGGCCTGTGTGGGTGGCTTGGGGAGGGTTGCCTTACAAGAACTTGACTGTTTTAATGGACACCAAATCAGGAGATGGAATAGAGGCATGGATTCATTTGAATGAGGAAGACATGACCAAATTTGAAACTGACCAAGAGCTCCTTAATTTTTTGTCTTTATCATGATTTCTGAAATCTATGTTTACAACTTTTAATATACTAGGCAAAGATGTCAGGCATGTGCCTTCTGCTTAAATAATTATATAAAATTCACTTATTAAGACAATTGAAGAATATTTTACAACTGCTTTGTTTATAATATGGTTGAAGATCAGATCAAATTAATGAAATCTGAGAATGGTTGACTTCTTTATCCTATACTATATAGCATCATTTTTTTTCTTTAGATAATGATAGCGGAGTTGCTTTTTGATTATAGCATCATTTTTTTCTTTTTTAATTTCTTTGAAAGTAAAATTACGAATATAAACCTTAAAGTTTATATAATTTCACTCTTTTATATACAGTATTACAGTATTCCCTTTTTTTCCTTTTTATTTCTTTGAAAGTAAAATTACAAATATAACCCTTAAAGTTTATATAATTATTTAGTAAACAGGTCTTAGAAAGATTTCAATCATAATATCCCTTAGATTTTTTTTTTTAAAGTCAAATGACAAATACAACTCGTCGAGTTTGTATATGAGACTTAGAATTATGACAAGTGAAGTAATGATTTGTACTGGACTCAAATCAATAAGTATTTGGATTGATTATTATTTTAAATTGTAAAATGAGATAGGGGATAAAAATATAATTTTTTATGCATTTGATGAGTTGAAAAGGAATAGAAAAATAATATAGGGGGCACAAATTTAATTAACCATATTTATTTTTTTCTCTTAGAAAAGCTGTATCTTTTTTTTTTCCCTTTAAATTTAGGGGTGAGCGTTTTCGGGTTGGGTTGAAAATTTTTCAACCCAATCCAACCCAACGTAAATTTTAACCCAACCCAACCTAACCTAATATTTATCGGGTTGGGTTGGGTTGGGTTGATCGGGTTGGGCTTTTTAAGCCCAATAGAAAAAAAAAAACATTTGAATTCAAATTTTGTTATATCGAAATTTAAATTTAAAATAATTTTCACCCTAATATCATATCACATAGAGTTTAGATTTCTTAAAAGCATCAAAATCAAATTACAATATATAATACAAATTGTTTAAATATCTGTTGCATAATTAAAAAGATAAAAATATAACAATTTATCCAACTTATAAAGTCTCCATCTAAGCCTCCCATCCATTTTATACTTCGTTGAATATCTCGTGATTGGATGATCTATTATTTATTTTAACCAACATAATAGTATGAGTTTATATACAATTATTATACTTTCTTCTACCAAATTCTTAATCAAATCCTAAGGAAAAAAAAAAAGCATTTTAAAGTATAATTAAGGATATGCCAATTAATACAACAGATGAAGACATTATAATTGTATATTTTTAATAAATGTATTATATATTTATGGTATAAAAATATTTAAAATTATATTTTTATATTTGTCATTTATAATATTATAAATGGTGTATTAGTAAAATTTTTAAATATTTAAAAAAAAAATGAGATTTCATAATAAATCTAATAATAAATAAAATTATTTAATTTATTTTTTATTATTTATGTCGGGTTGTCGGGTTAGGTTGGGTTATATTTTACTAACCCAACCCAACCTAATCTTAAAAGCAACCCAATCCAATCTAGTCGAGTTGGGTCGGGCTGGTCAAGTCGGGTTGGGTTGGCAGGTTGGTGCCCACCCCTTGGCTTTAATAAAATAATAGAAGAGGCAAGTTGCCAGCAAAAGAAGCAAAGTGGCATTTGAGTGAGGATGTAGGGGCCGGGTGAGGTGGAAAGAGATATGAGAATGGCAATAAAAAAAACAAAAAACAAAAAACAAAAAACAAAAAAAAAAAAAAAAAAAAAAAAACAGATAGATTAAGACAAAAATTAGATAAGGAGAGGAATAAAATAGAAATGGGGAGAGATGAGCAAATTTCGTGAAAACAGAAAGAGAGAAAGAAAAGAGGAATAGAAAGAAAGAAAGAGAAATAGAGAAGAGTGAGGCATCCAAAACAAAAAATATAAAAGAGCTTCTTTAAGTTTTCAAAAGGGTAAGTCTTCGTCTGCACAAGATAGATATGAGATTTAAATATATATATATATATATATATATATATATATATATGAACAGATATATCTGAGATCTAGAAAAAAAAGTGAACTTCGATCAATATCGGGGGGTGGGGATGGATTGGGGAATCGTTTACTCCAAGTCTCTTAGGTGATTCACGTTTTTTTATGCAATTTTTATTTTTATTTATAGAATTCCTTTTAAGGTTCTTAGAGGTTCTATGCTCTGGGTTTATTACAAGTTTTCTTCATTCAATCTGAATAGAATTTAGTACCAACAGAATATGTCTTTCTTGTAGGACCCATTTCATTCTCTAGTCCATACTATAAACAAAACATTGTATTTCATGTATATAATATTAATTTTATTATTAACTCTCTTAATCATCGTTAATTTATTGATTTTGGAATTTGATTAGAATTCTGATGATGGGTTTAATTTTAATCAAGTGGATGGGAAAATAATTGCTCCAACAAGCTACAAAGACTGGAGCAAAGGTCTGCTATGGTAGATGGACTTTACAAAGCTGATAGGAATTACAATTCAAGGAAATTGTGTTTCTGATTCAGAATAATGGCACCGTTTACCTGTCTAAGAACACTAGTTGTTAGTGTTGAAAAAATCCAACTCATGAGAAACTTATTCGTCTTGTTCCAGTTAGCATATTCTGGATTTTCTTCTTGTAAAACTTCTTCTCCAGATCGAGTTAAGATGAACTTTGGTGGAGGTTGCTTTTCTCCATTAATCATTCCTTCAAGACCGAGGGCTTCAATTGTAGTTAGAACTTGCGTTTTCCAATAGATGAAATTGCTATGATCAAGCTTGAGTGTGAGATTGAGACTCAAGGTCTTAGCGATGGATGAAAACTCCATAGTTTTCATGTGAGCAGAAGCTGCGTTTTGTGACTGATTTGATTGATTTGAAGAAGAATCAGAGGATCGATCGTTGGCAATTGACGTCTGTCTTTGGCTCTGATACCATGTGAAGATTCGAACTAAACAGAGAAGTATGTAGAAATGGTGTTTGCTAGAATGACTAAGAGAAAATAGTTGAAGATCAGAGAAATTTCTCTGTTTTGATTTTCTTTTCCTTGAATTCACTTTACAAGCAAAACACTCTATTTATATACATCTATTATCGTGAATGTAGTCAGATACCTGACTCAATACATAATCTAACTATTTCTGATATCAGCTGACCTCAGCATTCTAACTAACTTAATCTTCAGCTGAGCTCAACTTCAGTCTTCAAAGGCAATGTTGACTGCTGCTGCTCTAACCAGAACAACGTGAGGCTGTATATTGAGAGTTGTTGCTTTGTAAGTGTTGAGTGTTGTTGCTTTGTAAGTGCTGATGAGACTTCACCTTATCATTGTAAACTTCAACTTCTGTGTTTACTCTAACAAACCAAAGCTAAAAACTCTCAAGAACACTTGCTGCTCACTTGCCTAGCCTATTCTATAATCGTGCTGATAACGTGTTGTAAATCAAAGAATAACAAATAACAAAAGAAATAAAAATTAGAGAGAGACATGAGAGAGACGAGAGAGAAGCAGTGCATCACTTTTATTGATTCTTTGATAATTTTTCTAACTCTTTTACAAGCAATCAGATGATCATATATATAAGCAAGAAAAACAAGAGGAAAGCAAGTGGGTGTACAAGTGGGTGAGATCAGGTGAGAGAGAGAGAGGCGGTAGATAGGGGAAGATATTTGTGATATTTGTGGGAGATATTTTGGGAGATATTATGTGAGATATTTAGAGAGATATTAAGGAGATATTATGGGGAGATATTTGTGTGATATTTGTTGTGATATTTGTGTGTATAACACATGTGGTAAAAGCCACATATATTATAACAATTGGTTAGTTTAACTTTAAAATTCGAGATTGGCACCATACGCAATAAAATGGATAGGTATCATACCATGCCATCCATCAATTAATTATAACCATTGGATGAAGGAAAAAGTTAATCCAACGGCTGAAAAAATTAATATATTAAAATAGGCAACCCATATAACCAGTCGAGTGGTTCCCGGAAACAACTACAACGTTGGTTAAAACGTTGAAGTGGTTTATATCAATGTTGAAGTTGTTTCAAACGAGTAATTGTTCTCGGTAACAAATTTGACATCGATTTCAATGTTAAAGTGGTTTCCATAACGTAAAAGTTGTTCCCTTTGTTAAAGTTGAGTGGTTCTCGGAAACCACTTCAACGTTCTAGGAAACAACTACAACGTTGGTTAGAACGTTGAAGTGGTTTCCATCAACGTTGAAGTGGTTTCAAACAAGTAAATGTTCCCAGAGACAAATTTGACGTTGATTTCAACGTTAAAGTGGTATCCATAACATAAAAGTTGTTCCCTTTGTTAAAGTTGAGTGGTTCTCGGAAACCACTTCAACGTTCTAGGAAACAACTACAACTTTGGTTAGAACGTTGAAGTGGTTTTCATCAACATTGAAGTGGTTTCAAATGAGTAATTGTTCCCGGAGACAAATTTGACGTTGATTTCAACGTTAAAGTGGTTTCCATAACGTAAAAGTTGTTCCCTTTGTTATAGTTGAGTGATTCCCGAAAATAACTACAACGTTGGTTAGAACGTTGAAGTGGTTTCCATCAACGTTGAAGTTGTTTCAAAAGAGTAATTATTCCCGGAAACAAATTTGACGTTGATTTCAATGTTAAAGTAGTTTCCTTAACGTAAAAGTTGTTCCCTTTGTTAAAGTTGAGTGGTTTCCAGAAACAACTACAACGTTGGTTAGAATGTTAAAGTGGTTTCTATTAAAGTTGAAGTTGTTTCAAACGAGTAATTGTTCTTGGGAACAAATTTGATGTTGATTTCAACAATAAAGTGGTTTCCATAACGTAAAATTTGTTCCCTTTGTTAAATTTGAGTGGTTTTTGGAACCAACTATAACGTTGATTAGAATGTTGAAGTGGTTTCCATCAACGTTGAAGTTGTTTCAAACGAGTAATTATTCTTGGAAACAAATTTGACGTTGATTTCAACGTTAAAGTTGTTTCCATAATGTAAAAGTTGTTCCCTTTGTTAATCCGCCTAGGGATTTTCTTTATTTTAATGTTGATGGTTCGGTTTGTGGAAGTCAGGGTAAAGTTGTGATTGGTGGAGTGCTCAGAGATTCTAGAGGCGGGGTCCTGTGTAATTTTTCGTCGTTCGTTGGCTCCAGGGACTCTGTCACAGCGGAGTTGTTGTCCATTCAAAGAGCCTGTCATCTGGTCTTATCTGATTTACGCCTTCACTCTTGCAGGATTACCATCATTTTGGATTCTAAAGTGGCGGCGTCTTGGATTTTGGGTGACCATTTTGGCTGTTTGGAACATGTGGAGTGGGTGTATGATATTTGGAATCACCTCCAGACTCTTAAGAGTCTCTCGATTATGTTTTTGCCTAGGGATACGAACTCGTTCGCTGATAGGCTGGCAAAGAAAGGTGCAATTTCGAGTGGGGAAAACATTGAATGGAATGTTTTTTGATGCTTTTGTTTTTCTGTTGCTGTCTGTGTGTTCATTTGGCTTTTTTTTTTTTTTTTTTTTGTTTCTTGGTGTTTTCTGGGTTTTTCTTTGTGGGGTGCCGTTGTGTTGCATGGTTCAACCTTTGTCCTGCCTGCTTTTTGCTGTTGTTTGGTGGCTTCTGCCTTTAATAAATCTTGCTGTTTCAAAAAAAAAAAAAAAAAAAAACATTGGTTAGAACGTTAAAATGGTTTCCATCAACGTTAAAATTGTTTCCAACGAATAGTTGTTTTCAAGACTAACTTTGACATTGACAACAACGTTAAAGTGGTTCATAAAATATAAAAGTTGTTCCCTTTATCGTTGTGTGGTTCCCATAAACAATTCCAATATTGATTAAAACGTTAAATTGGTTCCCACCAATGTTGAAGTTGTTCCCATAAACAATTTCTCTTTTCTTTTCTTTTTTATACTTTTTTTTTTAAAAGGCAAATATAAACAATTAAATATAAACAATTATATATATACTATAAAGATTATTCATATTTTTATACTCATATTAATATATAAATTTCCAAAATGTTTGCAGTTTATTAATATATTACAAATAAATACTTATTTTCACAATTTTCATTATATTATTTATGATAAATGTAATTTTATTGCATATTAATATCATTTTAATTATATTTTCAAATTTTCAATTTTCAAATGTAATAATATTATTCTACAAATATTTACAATTCTACATTTTAATATAATTTTATTATTTATTAACTTTATTATAACAGTTTTCAATTTTTCTATATTTAATATAGTTTTATTATTCAATTAATACATAATAATAAAATCAGGGGTGGGCATGGATCGGTTCGATTCGGTTTTTGGCCAAAACAATATTGAACCGACATATATTCGGTTTTTGAAAATGTGAATTGGTTTGAACCGTTTCAAACCTGAAACCGAATTGAACTGAACACATTTATCTCGGCTCGATTCGGTTCGGTTCAATTCGGTTTTGGGCCTATTGGGCTTTGAAGGTTTTTTTTTTTTAGTGACGATTTTTACACCCCTGGAAAATCGTTTGTGCACCCCTTTTTGTATCTACACCCCATTAAAAATTTTAACATGTTATAATTCGTAAACACACCCCATATATTGTCAAAAATATCCTTTCTTTTAGTTTTTGATTAAATATTATAAATTATTAAATAAAAAAATAAAACAAAATGTAAAACATGAGATCCAGGACGGGGAGTAGTTGTTGTTAGATTTCGTTCTGCATTTTTTCAAATTCGGACCTTTTTTCACGAAAAAAAATATATGAGAGGATCTAATTCTTTGGTGGCGGCTTTAATGGTGGCAGCTTCCACCATCACTCTAACATCCTCTTCCTCTACCAACATCAACCATGGATTTTCTTCATTAGGACAAAATATTAGGCCCAGCATGAGTCCAAAGTCCAAACCCATCTTGCTTGTAATCTCTATTTTTGTTTCAATTCTTTTTGTTTTTTTTCTTTTTCTTTTGAAAAGATTTTAGTTAAAATTTAAAAACTCTGGTTATTTTCGTTGTTTTCTTCCAATTGTACTTGTAACTATCGTTTCTGTTTAAAAATTATTTTATAATGGTTATTTAACATATTAATTTAAAAAATCACTATCTAAATTTAATTAATAAATAGTTATATTTAAATAAAAAGATTTAATTGGTCCTAAAAAACGATTTTATATCCATTAAAAATATTAATTATTAAATTTATTTGATATATAGGTAATATTATGCCATTATTATTATTTTAATCATTTAAATAGTTTTATTTAAGGGCAATATTGGAATTTTTGAAAAAAAAAATAATTTGGGGTGTACATACGATTTCCGAGGGGTGTGAATATCACCACTCTTTTTTTATATATATATTTTTTAATTTTTTGGGCCTTTAAGTTGTTTTTTTGGCATTTAAGCTTAAACTTTTTAAGAATATGTAAAAAAATTATTTAAACAAAATACAACCCAATTTTTTATGCAAATCTAAAATTTCAATCATATTCAGTCTACATACTCAATCAAAATATAAAATCTTCATAACTTCTATAAAATAGAATTCAAAAAATATAGTACATAATGTAGTCTAAAATAAAACATCATCAACAAATAGTCCATAATAAAATTGAACATTACAAAATAATTAATTAAGACAATTCGATTTATTCGGTTCGGTTCGGTTTTTTATGTTCAAAACCGAAACCGAACCGAATTCAATTCGGTTTTTAAATTTCAAATCGGTTTGAACCGAATAGAAGCTATGAACCAAACCAAACATTCTTTTTCGGTTTGGATCGGTTCGGTTAAATTCGGTTTCGGTTTTTATATCCACCCCTAAATAAAATGTTATTTAATATATTACTAATATATTTAGTAATAAAATAAAACTAATATATATATATTTTTTAAGTGTTAGTGATGTTTTGGGGAGAAACCGGTTTCAAATGGTTGTCCCAAAGTCCCAAGCACACTTTTAGTGCTTGTTGGCAGCAGAAATTAATTGCCATGATACCTATCACTTTCAAGGAAGGTATACTAGCCAACTCCTTAAAATCCTAAAACTCCCAACCGCTAAGCTTTACTTGGTAATAATGATGATTATTATTTTTTTCAATCAGAAGTCAGAACTATAAACCTTTAACAGTTAAATATAGTTAGCTAGTAAAATATTTATTGCAATAATTAAGGCATTATTTTTATTTTTATTTTTAAAAAAAAAAAAAAAAAAAAAAAAAAAAAAACCCTCAAATCGAAGAGCTTAGGAGAGAAGAGAAAGAGAGAGGAGTTTTGGTAATTTGGACAAAGTGTTTCCAGATTCAAAGCTGAAACTTTGCAGAGCAAAAGCACATCTGCCGTCCAAAATACAACATCTTGAAACTATTTGACCAGTGACATCATAATTTTATTAGTAATTTTGAAAATCTTTGAACGGTGACACGTACAAAAACGGAAAACCACCTTGGTTAGTTTAATTTTAAATCCTCAAAATTGTTTCATGAAATTTACAATCTCTTGTTTTCTAAACAATGACGCTAATTAAATTTACAATAACACTGTTTTTTTTAAAAAAAAATTTGATATCCAAACTCAAATCATTTGGTATCACTGTATATTATATTTACATGATTTAAATTAATGGATTACAATGATACCATATTATTTGACACCAGATTTAGACACTAAATTTAGACAAAATGACGCTGCTTTTAAATTTAAAGTCAAGAGGAAATGAACAAATTAAATATCCCTATCATATTAATTAATGATAAATTTGATTCTGAAAAAGTTTGAATATGGACCTGGTTGTTTCTAATTCAGAAAAAATCCAAATCCTTAAACAAAAACTGAAAAAAAAAAAAAAAAAATCCAACAATTTCGAATCCGGAAATAAAGTCTAAAACACTGAAGATTTTTTTTTTTTTTTTAATATTTAACAAACTGGGAAGAGTTTGGAAACCGGAAAGTGCAAAGTCTGGACTCTGGATGTGTCTAACAAAAACTCTGAATAGTATATTAAAAGTTGTAAACATAGATTTCAGAAATCATGATACCCTGTATACGAAGAATACAGGGTATACGAAGATTTCAGAGATCTCTGAAATCTATGTTTACAACTTTTAATATACTATTCAAAGATGTCAGGCATGTGCCTTCTGCTTAAAACAATTGAAGAATATTTTACAATTGCTTTGTTTATAATATAGTTGAAGATCAGATCAAATTAATGAAATCTGAAAATGGTTGACTTCTTAATATGAGAAAACATGACTTCAATAATGCAGATTTTATAGCAGCATGAAGATCCCAAATCTGACACTCCTTGCTGGTTTGTGCAGAAAATGAAGATTGATATTGAAGTGATCTCCAGAGACATGATCAGGCTCTCTACTCCAACCCCGCATCGCTTTCGTAGTTACCAATTTTCCTTTCTTGATCAAGTAGCTCCTCCCGATGACTTCTCTTTCATCTACTTCTTCAATCTTGATTGCAAACTCAGCAACAATGACATATCCAATCACCTGAAAACATCCTTATCTAAGGCAGGGGCGAAACCAGGATTTTGGTTTCGGGGGGCCAAGACAAAAAGCACATATTCAAGTTAACACAAGAAAAATATTCTAATATTTAAAAATCAAGTTATTAAAAAATCAAATGTAATAGCCTCTAGTTTCATATGAAATGATACAACAAATAAATTAATAAATAAAATAGATACTAGTTTTATGAATCAAAATGGAACTGATCACTCTTTTAAATTTCTAAAATCAATTGAATTTATACTAAGTTTCAATGTGATTTTCCTTCAATATACAAGATAAAAGAGTTCGAAAGAAAGTCATCTTCAATTTGGTTGCGAAGCCTAGTATTTTAATATTAGATGTTGATGAAGATGAACAGGCTTCTGAGGCTTTAATTCTTGTAAAATCCATCAATTATCAATAACTTTCTCATTTTAAGATCAAATAAAAAAATGTATCACATTTTTATATTGGTTCAAATATATATAAGTAAAACCTTTAAAAAATTATAAAATAAAAAAAAAAATAAAAAAAAAAAAAAAAAGGTTCACACAAACAAAAAATAAATATAATTCATCATAGAATATTAAAAATATCACTATATCATTAATTAATATATTTAAATTACAATTATTTTCACATTTTCTTTGTAATTTTAATTTTATTATATTTATATCAAATAAAATTAACTTATAATAATTTTGAACTAATTTAAATAAATAAACGTTTAAATAACAAACTAGTATAATAAATATTGTAAAAGCATATTAATAACCTAAGAAAATAACAAATAAAAAACTGAAAATAAACCTAAAATATTTATTAATTTGTAATCTTGTACTTAAAATTATTCGGATAGATAAATTGAAAAAAGAAAAAAGAATTTATTTACAGAACTAGAAATAAGGAAAAAACTGAAAAAAAAAAAAGGGGTGTATATATATGTTAGACTAATTCATGATATACCGGAAATCAAATCGAAAAGCAATATATTATATATTTTCTTTTGTATGTAAAATATGAAAACATAAAATTAGATATAAGTGTGTTTTTCTTTATAATTAACAATAATAATAATTTTAATTAGGGGGAATTTGGTAAAATTGCACTTATATGACAGTTTTGGCCATATATGCACAAATTTCCCTTAACATTTGAAAATTGTTGCACAAACATCCCCTATCGTTAGATGGATCCGTTAGTCAAAGGTCAAACGTATAAAAAGTCTAAAATACACTATATTTTTATTTTAAATAAACTAAAAAAATTTAAAATAAGATAAAAAAATATTTAAAAATCTTTTAGAAAACATGAATGTATCTTAAATCTGAAACTTAGAAAAAAAAAAATAGTTTGTGCAATTACCCCTTAATTTTAAATAAATTTTAAATTTTAAATTTATTTATTATTAAATTGTTTAAAAAACAATTTCTTTTTTTACTTTGTAAAGATGATTTTTTTTTCCAGGTTTCAAATTTAAAATACATTCATGTTTTCTAAAATATTTTTATCTTAATTTTAAATTTTTTAGTTTATTTAAAATAAAAATAAAAAGGTATTTTAGACTTTTTACTGTTTTGACCATTGACTAACGGATTCATCTAACGGTAGAGGATGTTTGTGTAATAATATTCAATTGTCAAGGGAAGTTTGTTTATATATAGCCAAAACTGCTATATTCGTGTAATTTTATCAAACCTCGAGGGTGTTTGTGCAATTCACCCTTTTCATTATAAATTAGCAAGACTAAGATAAATAAGAGTAACAGGGGCTGTAGAAAACAAAACTGACTGTGGGGTTACGTGCTTAATTGGTTACAACATATTATCATACAAAAGAACCCTATTTAAAAGTTAAAACTTGAAAAAAAAAAAAGGGGTGGGGGGGCCATGGCCCCACCGGCCCCCACGTTCCTCTGCCCCAGATCTAAGGTACTAACACATTACTATCCGTTAGCCGGACGTGTTAACGACAACTATGTAGATTATAATGATGAGGGTGTTCTCTTCTTGGAGGTTCAAGTCAGCTGCCAACTCTCACAGATCCTCCAGGAATCATTTCTGGAGGTGGTCAACAGATTCGTCCCCGTCCCAGATGGTGTCAGTAATTTAGCCCTTGCCATCCAAGTTAGCGTCTTTGAATGTGGAAATGTTGCTATCTGTGCACACATGTCTCACAAGATTGCAAATGCTTCATCGTTTCTCACATTTATCAAGAACTGGGCTGCAACTGCTCGTCATCTTGAGACCTATGTTATCTGTCCCGAATTTGTGGCTGCAAAAGTCTTTCCACCGAAGGATGATGGTGGGTTTGACATATATATGGGTGCAGCAGAGAAGAATATTGTGCTGAAGAGATTTGAGTTTAGAAACTCCGTGATAGCCACTCTCAAAGAAAGATATGCTCATAAAATAACCGCAGAAAATCTGATACGTCCCTATCAACTTTTTTATGAAGCCGTTTTTTCGGCTTCAACTCAAACAAAGATAGGGCCTTACAAGCCTTTGCTGTTTTTTAATGCAGTTAATTTGCACAGGAGGATGAATCAACCACTACCTGGTGATTCATTCGGGAATTTCTTCCAAGATGTAGTAACCATTTCTTTACAAGATACCAGGGAGGACTGTTACAGCCTAGTTAACAAGTTGAGAGAATCAGTAAGCACAATCGACAAAGATTATTTGAAGAAACTGCAAGATGGCACGAATGAATTAGCAGATTTACAGGAAAGGATGGCTCAAGGAGTCAACAAAAGAGAGATTGTTAAATTCTACTTTTCAAGTTTATGCTGGTATCCTGTTTATGAAACTGATTTTGGGTGGGAAAACCTGTATTGGTGGCTTGGCTTACAAGAATTTTGTTGTTTTCATGGACACTGAATCAGGAGATGGAATAGAGGCATGGATTCATTTGAAAGAAGAAGATATGGCTAAATTTGTAAAAGACGGAGAGCTGCTAGCTTATGTTTCAGCAGTAAGTTCATAGTTTCTTCATCGGTGTTTATTTAGCAACAATCGATCAAAGAAATTCTCACTCTGAATTCTGCTAGCAACAATTGATCATGTTTAAGTTTGTGCGTGATTCATATACACAACTCCAAATTCATTGATTTTTGTACTACAAATCCATAGAAATCAATTTCAAGTCATCCTCAAAACATGGCGGTCACACAATACAAACAGAAAAATTCTTTTCATTGATCAATAAAACTAGTAATACACATATCTTAAAGCAATAAAATTACAGAAAATCATAGAAAATGTTAGCTTACTCATCACTCCACCTCCAGCTCTCTCTTTTCTTTTCATTTTTGGTCTATTCCAATCTAATTTCCACGTTACCAGTTCCCATAGACTGTAAAATTTTCAGACAAGTTTTTCTATCCGCAATTTTGATTCTCTAGTTAAATATCAGGGTTTTTTTTCATCCGTGTTTGAAATATTTCACAAACTCAACTTTTACAGATCGGTGAACTCCCAAAATTTTGTAAAAGAATAAAACTCTCGAAAAGCATTAGGGTGCTCACGGATTCAAATAAGATTCTCAGCCGTCTTTCTATAGCTTATCTGCTCATTCTGCACCCAAAGTTATATCCACAAATGAGAAGAATGTAAATTTACGCAACTAAAGTTGGTTTATTTTTGCATATTTTCAACACAAAATGGTGATATTAGTAATTTATTTGTTTGGCATTTTAATCGAAAGTAGCATTTATATATTATAACTACAAAGAGATTTAGAGGACCCAACGTACCTTGCCACTAGATCAGCATCAGCAACCCCCAACGTCCTCATTACTAGGGATGGCCATTGGAGGAATGGGGGCGGATATAGGTTCCCCCAACCCCACCCCCATTTTCCAAACCCTCCCCCATTCCCTCCACCCCCCCAATTTCCCCATTTGGGGGAAATGGGGATGGGGTAGTTTTGGGGGGAGGTCACCCCATCCCCATTCTCATTTCTCCATTTCCCCCATTTTTCTCCGTTTCCCCATTTCCCCGAGTCCCCCGTTTCCCTATTCCCCCATTTTCCTTGTATCAATCAAAATTATATATTAAAAAAAAAAAAAAAAAAAAACAAATGCACAATCCATTAAATTCAAATACAAAATAACATCCCATACATAAATAATAAAAAATATTATTATAAAGATGTATATATAGTTAGTAAAATATTAAAAATAATATATATATATATATTATAATATTATAATATTTGGGGAAATGGGGATGGGGCCCCATCCCCATTTCTAGAAATTTATGGGGGAAATGGGGAAATGGGGAAATAGGGATGGGGACGGGTCCCTCATCCCCAACCCCATTTGAATTTGGGGAGCTTCTGCACGCCCCCCCCCCCCCCCCCCCCCCCCCCCCCCCCCCCCCCCCCCCCCCCCCCAATAAATTTCCCCCAAATGGAGATGGGGGAGCGGGGTTTTGGGGGCCCTAGGGGAAAATGACCGTCCTTACTCACCGCCAACAAACCTGCATTTATTGCAATGGTGTTAACTAGGACACCTCTGGGCATCTAAACAAAAACAGATAAAAGTGTCGATAAGAAAAAACAAAACAAAACTACAATATGATTTAATTAGGAAATAAATTAATTAGGAAGAAAGAATACTTTAAACCAGTGAAATTCTTTTTCTTTTTTTTTTTATTACAATAACAACTGCCGGGACCGGTGAGATTGTGCTCTACAAGCTCAGCCCGGACTGATACTCCCACAAGAGGGGAGAGAGCACCCACATATAAGTGGGACAACACCCACACCATGGTGGGAAAATTGGCCTTAAGCCTTGCATACACTGGGCCTCGATCTTGGGTGGTGGGGGTTTCCAAAGGAAAGACCCACCACCACGGCAAGAGGCCATGTGTTAAACCAGTGAAATTCTAGTATTAATGGGTTTGTCTTTTTTTTTATAAAAAAAAAACCCTTTATTGAAGAGGTCTTATAGAAATTAGCAAATTAATTAATTTCTCATAATTTTAGTTAATCGATTAATCATGAAATGAAATGGTTTGTATCCGTTTTGATAATGAATTTTTTTTTTTTGTTGTTGTTGCTAAAACGTGGCTTGTTTTTATTAGAATTCTCGGCAGGTCATACAAATAATTGATATTCATTGGTTTGAAAATAATTTAAAGTAACTTTTAGCTCACTCTTTGCTTTGCTTTGCTCTACTAGGCTCTTCAATCTCAATTGATAATGAAAGCTCAACAAATTCATAAGTGTAGGAACTAAAAAGTGACAATTAAGAGTAAAACAATTCAGCATTCCATTCATTACTATCTTTGTGGTCTCTTCCACACAGGTGCGAAGGTATGTGAGAGCTAGCCTGGACTTTAGTCCAGCTTTTTCAACAACAAAAAAAAAAAAATAATAATAATAATAAATAAATAAAGTTAAAAAAAAAATGAATTATTTATATGTGAAGTTTTATAACATGATTGTGATTCGTTACAGTCAATATAATCTCTTTTTAATTAAATAAATACAAAAGAAAGACAATTGAAAAAATTAACATCGCTTGATATATAAATCTAAAAATTGGTCATAATTGAGATCGATAATCTCAATAGATTCGTTATAGTGATATACTCATTTTTTTTATTAACACTTAAACACATCAAAGTTTCTCACTCCTTTCTTCATTCTCAATTCATTCCATAAAAGAGAAACAAACTTTAAATTCCTTACCTCATTTGCTTATAAAGTCTAAACAAGTATGTATTCAGTTTATTTCATATATAGCTATTTTTTTTTTCTTTGTTTCATTGTGAATTATTTTTTGTCATTCTTTTAAATGTTTTTAGGGGCACAGATAATTCTATCTTTTTTATCTAGGTACACACTTTTTAATTAGAAATTTTTATTGTATGCTTTTCTTAAAAAAATTGTACTATCGTCCAATGTGTCTTGGTGATAAATAACATTTATTCAGCTTGACAATATCTTAGATTCGAGTTAACACACCGCAAATGGTGTACCAAAAGAAAAAAACCTTGATGCTTAATTCAGCCCACCCAAAAATAAGTCCCGGTTATGCACCTACTTCCACAGATGAGATTAAGGGTGGGCAAAAACCAATAAACTGAACCGAACCGGTGAATCGAACCGATCCAATTGGTTTTTTTTTTCTGGTTTTCTTATGTTGGCCGGTTCAATTTAGTTCAGTTCATTTTTTAAAAACCGATTGGATCAGTTTTTTTCCCGGTTCGCTATCCCAAACCGGAAAACCGAACCGAAATCCAACTTATATATAAAAAATAAATAAATAAATAAATAAATAACTTCGTTTAATGTTCAACGGTCTATGAAACTATAAAACTATGAAAGTGTATCACAACATTTTTTTTTCTTTGTTTATTTTTGCTAAATATTATTTAAACTAGTATTTTCAATTTGTTCAAGCCTGCAATTTAATTTGGTCGAAGACCCAAAAGGATTAAAATATGAAAATATGTGTAATAATTAAAGCCCATGAATTTGGCCCAGTAGGACTAAAACCGAAAAAACTGAACCGAACCAGTTCAATTCGGTTGGTTTTTTATCGGTTGACATTGTAAATTTTAGAGTGGCGGTATTTACACCCCTCTAAAACCGTTTATACACCCCTTTAGTATGTTCACCCAATTAAAAAATTTAAAAATAATCATAATTTGTCATTGTACCCATCTAATACCGAAATTACCCTTTCTATTATTTTATTTTATAACAGATATTTTACTATCAAGTTCATCCCTGCAGTCCTGCACCATCAGTTTCATCTATACAAGCATAAGCACCAATAGGAAGAGATACCATATTGCCATGGAAGAGCTAACAAGGGAAATTCTTTCAGTATTTTCGTAAACTTCGCACTGTGTTTCAAATATCTTCCTAATTTGTGGTCCAGTGAATCTTTCATAAATCCTTTAGACAATTCAAATGCACCACCAACACCAGCCGCCTTCTCAATCTCCCTACATTGAACTGTGGTGCTGCTATCCATCCATATCAGCGATTCCTTTATTGAAAAGGCATTGCCAAGCTGAACTCCATTTTTTTCAAAGAAAATCAGAAAATTGATTGAATTTAGTTCATTCAAATAATGGAATATATGTATATATAAAACAAAACTGATTAATTCTATGTAACAGATTTTTTTTTTTTAAAACCAATGTGACTGAAATTTATATCATCTTTCTTTTTCCCTAATATCACTTAAGGGTAATAATGGATTTTTTAAAAGTTCATAATTTGGGGGTGTACATACAATTTTTTAGGGGTGTAAATATCATCATTCAAATTTTATTGGATTGGTTTATATTTTCATAAACCGAACTTTATCGGTTCTATTAAAAAATGAACCGATCCATTAAATATCCACCCCTAAATGGGATTGTGGAATATAAGTGGAATTAAGCTCATTTTCAATCGCATTCAATCTCCCACAAAGTCAACAAAACGAGGCCAAAAAGTAAACCACATTTATAATGGCTAATTAGGTGGGGGGAATATGGATAGCGGGTTGAAAATGCACTAAATTGTAGTTATAGAAAAATTATGATATACAGTAGTAATATGTAGATGATAATATTAGCTTGATTCATCCTATTATTTTAACGCTCATCGTATCTTGATACAATTCTTTGAGTGTACTTTACATTATTTGTTAATAACAGAAAAAAAAAATTAATATTTGGTTTTAGAAGATTTTCGAGATATAAACAGCAATAAGTTACATTTTAATTCTCAAAATTAATATTTATTTTCTGTGACACTATCTTTAAAACTAAAGTATCACATTTTTTTTAACAACTTAATTCTTAGACATTAATATATGAAAAAAGTCAGTCAGCACCCAGCTATATTGACCACCCAATAGGGTGTTGCCACGTGGCCAAAACTCTTTCACTTTTTACCATTTTCTCCTTACTTTGGGTTAAGTGGCAACCAATCATTAATTGATTGGTCAGTACGGCTGGGTGTTGACCGGTCAGCACCCAAGCAGTGTTCTTAATATATTGCATGACATTGAATATTAATTATTGTGTTAGCCCCCTAAACCCAAATTCCTGGCTTCGCCTTTGGTTGGTTGCAGCTCTATATAACTTATAAGTTTCTTTGCAATTTGAGCACCAATCACCACCACATTTTCAATCAAATCAGATACTCAAAACATTACAAATTTGATATTTCAAAAAAAAAAAAAAAAAAAAAAAATGAAGATTGATGTTGAAGTTATCTCCAGAGAAATGATCAAACCCTCTACTCCAACCCCGGATCACCTTCACCGTTACCAATTCTCCTTCCTTGATCAGATTTCTCCTTCTGTTTACATCCCTTTGATCTACTTCTTTGATCTTGATGATCAAGCTCAGCAAACATTACATATCCAATCACCTGAAAACATCATTATCCGAGGTACTAACACATTACTACCCGTTAGCTGGCAAGTTAAGGACAGCTACGTAGACTGCAATGATAAGGGTGTCTCTTCTCGGAGGCTCAAGTCAGCTGCCAACTCTCACAAATCCTTCAGGAACCATTTCCAACTCATGAGCTCAACCGATTCCTCCCAGATGACGTCAGCAATGTTTGCCTTGCCATCCAAGTTAACTTCTTTACCTGTGGCAATGTTGCGATTGGTGCACGCATTTCCCACAAGATCGCAGATGGTTCGTCGTTTATCACGTTTATCAAGAACTGGGCTGCGAAAGCTCGTGGTGATGCTGATAACTTTTGTGCAGAATTTGTGGCTGCAAAACTCTTTCCACCCATCGATGATGTTGGTGGGTTTGACAGAAACATCAATCCCACAGAGATGAATGTTGTGATGAAGAGGTTTGTGTTTAGTGACTCCGCGATAACTGCTCTCAGAGCAAAATATGCTCATAAAACAAGCACGGAGAATCAGATATATCCAACGCGTGTTGAGGCCTTATCATCTTTTATATGGAGTCATTTTCAAGCTTCAACTCAACCGAAGATAGGGCTTGAAAAGCCTCTTTTGTTGGTTCATGCAGTGAATTTGCGTAAGAGGATGGATCAACCGCTTCCTGATGATTCTTTTGGGAATTTAGTCCGATGCAATAACCATATCTTCACAAGACACCGGGGAAGATTATTACAGTCTAGTTAACAAGCTGAGAGATTCGATAAGCAAAATCGACAAAATTTACGTGAAGAAACTACAAGATGGAATCAGCAATGAATATGATTTAATGACAAGGATGGCTGAGAGATTCAACAAAGGAGAATTTTTCACTTTCAACTACACAAGTTTATGCAGGTACCCTGTATACGAAGCTGATTTCGGGTGGGGGAGGCCTGTGTGGGTGGCTTGGGGAGGGTTGCCTTACAAGAACTTGACTATTTTAATGGACACTAAATCAAGAGATGGAATAGAGGCATGGATTCATTTGAATGAAGAAGACATGACCAAATTTGAAAATGACCAAGAGCTCCTTAATTGTTTGTCTTTATCATGATCACTGAAATCTATGTTTACAACTTTTAATATACTATTCAAAGATGTCAGGCATGTGCCTTCTGCTTAAGACAATTGAATAATATATTACAATTGCTTTGTTTGTTTATAATATAGTTGAAGATCAGATCAAATTAATGAAATCTGAAAATGGTCGACTTCTTAATATGAGAAAACATGACTTCAATAATTAATGCAGATTTTATAGCAGCAAGAAGATCCCAAATGTTACACTCCATGCTGGTTTGTGCAGAAAATGAAGATTGTATTGAAGTGATCTCCAGAGACATGATCAAGCCCTCTACTCCCCTCTCTTCAATAATATTGCCTTTCAAATAAAAAAGCCCTCTACTCCAACCCCGCATCGCTTTCGCAGTTACCAATTTTCCTTTCTTGATCAAATAGCTCCTCCTGATGACTTCTCTTTCATCTACTTCTTCAATCTTGATTGCAAACTCAGCAACAATGACATATCCAATCACCTGAAAACATCCTTATCTAAGGTACTAACACATTACTACCCGTTAGCCGGACGTGTTAACGACAACTATGTAGACTGTAATGATGAGGGTGTTCTCTTCTTGGAGGTTCAAGTCAGCTGCCAACTCTCACAGATCCTCCAGGAATCATTTCTGGAGGTGGTCAACAGATTCGTCCCCGTCCCAGATGGTGTCAGTAATTTAGCCCTTGCCATCCAAGTTAGCGTCTTTGAATGTGGAAATGTTGCTATCTGTGCACGCATGTCTCACAAGATTGCAAATGCTTCATCGTTTCTCACATTTATCAAGAACTGGGCTGCAACTGCTCGTCATCTTGAGACCTACGTTATCTGTCCCGAATTTGTGGCTGCAAAAGTCTTTCCACCGAAGGATGATGGTGGGTTTGACATATATATGGGTGCAGCAGAGAAGAATATTGTGCTGAAGAGATTTAAGTTTTAGAAATTATGTGATAGCCACTCTCAAAGAAAGATATGCTCATTAATCAACCGCGGAAAATCTGATATGTAGCATTTTTTTGTTTAGTAAATTAATTTCTTATAATTTTAGTTAATCGAGTAATCATGAAATGAAATGGTTTGTATCCATTTTAATAATTTTTTTTTTTTTTTTTTTTTGCTAAAACGTGGCTTGTTTTTATTAGAATTCTCGGGTGACAAGTCCTAGTGATACTAGTTTAGAGTAGGGATGGCCATTGGGGAAATGAGGATGGATATAGGTCCTTCCATCCCCATTTTCCAAACCCTCCCCCATCCCCACCACCACCCCCCACCCCCTCATTTCCCCATTTGGGGAAAATAGGGATGGGGTAGTTTTGGGGGGAGGTCCCCCATCCCCATCCCCATTTCCCCGTTTTACCCATTTTTCTCCATTTTTTCCCATTTCCATGTTCCTCCGTCTTCCCCGTTTCTCTATTTCCCATGTTTAAGTAAAAATTACATACTTAGTAAAAGAGAAAGATTAAAAATATTAAGAAATATCTATATATATATACTTAGTAAAATAGAAAGAATATAAATATTAAGAAAAACAATATATATATATATATATATTATATAAGGTTTGGGGGAAATGGGGAAATGGGGATGGGGGCACCTACCCCCATCCCCACCCCATTTCAATTTGGGGATAAAACTGTAAAACCTAAGTTGAGAAGATAACAACCGGAAGCTACACTAAATGTAAAGGATAATAGTGTTTAACTAGATAAATACATATATATTATATAAGGTTTGGAGGAAATGGGGAAATGGGGATGGGGGCACCTACCCCCATCCCCACCCCATTTCAATTTGGGGATAAAACTGTAAAACCTAAGTTGAGAAGATAACAACCGGAAGCTACACTAAATGTAAAGGATAATAGTGTTTAACTAGATAAATACTTGTATTTATCTAGTTAAACACTATTATCCTTTACATTTAGTGTAGCTTCCGGTTGTTATCTTCTCAACTTAGGTTTTACACATACATGCTTCAAGAGACAAAAAAACTAAGAATCAAGCTACGTAAAACAAATACTTTAATTGAAAAATAAGTTTAATTGTAGTTGTACCTGTGTAAGTAATTGCAATCGTTAACTCTAGGTTTATATTGAAAAACTCAGAAATCCATTTAAACTAAAAAAAAAAAACCAGCAAGCAACCCTCCCTCAACAAAGATTTCTTGTACATCATCTCTCTACACCTTTGAAGGAGTGTGTGTTACAGATATATGTGAAGAGAAGAGTTTTGAAAGAATAATTTGGAGATATGTGAGATGGAGAAGAAAAGGGATGTATAAATAGAGTGAGAGTAGTGTTAGTGTACGTTTGGAAGAGTTCTCAAGTAGATCTTTTAGAAGTAAAGGTTTTAAATGAAAGTCGATGGTCGTTTAGTTGTCAATTAAAAAATAGCTTTTTTAATTATAAAATTACCAAAATACTCTACCAAATATTAAATTATAAGGTTATATTGGAGATTTTAGTGTTAAAAAAACTCCAAAAGATCTACTTGGAAAATCTTTAAATTTGGGCTTCTCCAAGTAGACATAAAACAACTTTTTAATTATCAAAAAACTCTACTGAGTGACAACCAAACGATACAAAAAAATAATTGAAAAGTATTGAAAAAGCTCTTTTAGCCGGTAGACAAACTCTTCCAAACAGACACTTAGTCAAGACAAGAGAGACAAAGAAAAAGAGAAGAGAGGGTGTGTGATTCGTGAGATGTAACTCAAGCGTTGGTGATAGCTAAAAAAACAAACACATGGAGACTTTCATCAAACACTGACTCAAATCATCTGTCTAAAAATAGTGTATTAATTTGTGAATAACCAACCAAATCAGAACATGTGTCTACATTTAATATTTTTTTTAATTCTTCCATAAATGTAGACACATGTCCCAATTTGATTGGTTAGACATAAATTGAGACAACATTTTTAGATAGATGATTTGAGTCCATCAAACATATTCATCATTAGCAAAAAGAACCAATCAAGTTTCAAGTCTTGGATTGCCAACTCAACAATGAGAACCAATCAAGCTTTAGGTCTTGGATTGCCAACCCAGCAATGTTTTTGTTAGACACATCCAAAGTCCAGACTTTGCACTTTCCAGTTTCCAAACTCTTCCCAGTTTGTTAAATTTAAAAATAAATAAAAAAAAAAAATCTTCAATGTTTTAGACTTTATTTCCGGATTCGAAATTGTTGGATTTTTTTTTTTTTTCAGTTTTTGTTTAAGGATTTGAATTTTTTCTAAATTGGAAACAACCAGGTCCATATTCAAACTTTTTCATAATCAAATTTATCATTAATTAATATGATAGGATATTTAATTTGTTCATTTCCTCTTGACTTTTAATTTAAATCATGTACATATAATACATAGTGATACCAAATGATTTGAGCATCAGTTTTGGATATCAAATTAAAATTAAATTAAATTAAATTAAATTAAAAAAAAACAGTATTATTGTAAATTTAATTAATTAACGTCATTGTTTAGAACAAGAGATTGTAAGTTTCATGAAACAATTTTGAGGATTTTAAAATTAAACTAACTATTAACCAAGGTGGTTTTCCGTTTTTGTACATGTCACAGTTCAAAGATTTTCAAAATTACTAATAAAATTATGATGTCACTGGTCAAATAGTTTCAAGATGCTGTAATTTGGATGGCAGATGTGCTTTTGCTCTGCAAAGTTTCAGGTTTGAATCTGGAAACACTTTGACCAAATTACCAAAACTCCTCTGTCTTTCTCTTCTCTCCTAAGCTCTTCGATTTCAGGTCTTTTTTTTTTTAAATAAAAATAATGACTTAATTATTGCAATAAATATTTTACTAGCTAGCTATATTTAACTCTTAAAGGTTTATAGTTCTGACTTCTGATTGAAAAAAATAATAATCATCATTATTACCAAGTAAAGCTTAGCTGTTGGGAGTTTTAGGACCAAGGTTCATTAAGTAAACCTTCCTTGAAAGTGATATGTATCATGGCAATTAATTTCTGCTGCCAACCGGCACAAAAGTGATAGGGATTTTGGGATAACCGGTTGAAACCGGTTTCTCCCCGAAACATCATTAACAATTTTTTTTTTTTATTACATTTTATTTAGGGATGAACACAAAAAAGAAATCAAATTTAACTGAACCAAACCGAACCGAACCAAAAAAGAGTGTTTGGTTCGGTTCATAGCTTCTATTCGGTTCAAACCGATTTGAAATTTGAAAACCGAATTGAATTAGGTTCGGTTTCAGTTTTGAACATACAAAACCGAATAAACCAAATTGTTTTAATTAATTATATTGTAATGTTCAATTTTATTATGGATTGTTTGTTGATGATGTTTTATTTTGGACTACATTATGTACTATATTTTTTGAATTCTATTTTATAGAAATTATGAAGATTTTATATTTTGATTAAGTATGTAGACTGAATATGATTGAAATTTTAGATTTGGATTAAAAATTGGGTTGTATTTTGTTTAAATAATTTTTACATATTATGTTTCTTAAAAAGTTTAAGCCTAAATGCCAAAAAAACAACTTAAATGCCCAAAAAATTAAAAAAAAAAACGTATATATATATAGAGTGGTGGTATTTACACCCTCTAAAATCATATGTACACCCCCATAATTAGTAATTTTCAAAATCTCAATATTACCCTTAAGTAACATTGTAAAAAGAGTAAAAAAAAAAAAAAATTAAATCTTTCAATATAATATCTAATATTTTGAAATATTTAATAAAATATTTTCCATATAAGATTCTCACTTTTGAATATGCAGTAAAAGATTTCTTCTTACCGTTGGCCATGAAATTGGTTCTTCGAATCTCAACTCCATTGGTATTTCTTTCAAAAAAAACAAAAAAAAAAACTCCATTTGTATCAATAAATTAGCTGCAATATTGATGGTGATCTTATGTGTGACATTATTCATCCTATTCAAAGAGGGTATTAAAGAGCTTGCTGTTCTGGCAACAGTATTTGCCTTCATCCCTGTCTTCTTATTCCTTTGGCAACAGTATTGTAAAAGCTTTTTATATATTATTAAAATATTTAATAATTTGAAAAAATTAACAAAGATTTATAATATCTTTGATCAAGATATTAATTATTTAATTTTAAAAAAAAACTAAATAATGATTGTATAAAATTACGAATATTAAATAACTATTATAAAAAAAAAAAATTGAAAGGCAAACTTTATTCACAAAGGCACGAGCCAAACAAGCAACAACAGAAGATAAAAACAACCAGCCCCAAAAAACCACATCAAACAGCTGCGACAGCAGAGCAACACCAACCACTGTCGCCGCAATTTGACAGGGCAACAGCAAAGAAGGGGAAAAGAGACCCACCCACAACACGAAACAACAACAAGGCCCCAGCCCCCCGCCTACTGCAGCAGACACACACAACACACAACAAACAAAACAGCAAAAAGAGTGGTTGGTCCTTCCATGTTTCGTGGCATTTTAAAAATTGAAAACCGTTGAATTTAATTTTAAAAACAAAATTAGAATAAAAATAAATTAAAATAAAACAAAACAAAAAGAGTGGCTGTTCCTTCCATGTTTGGAAGGTGCCAATCTCCTCCCATACTTTTAATTAAATTTATTTTAATTATTTTGAAAATTAGTAATTTATAGTATTTATTCAAAAGTCAAAAGAAAGGATATATTGGTAATATTTGGGGTATGTTTACAAACTATAATATTTTTTTAAAAATTTAACGGGGTGTACATACAAAAGGGGTGCATATACAGTTTTTTAGGGGTGTAAATATCGCCACTCATATATATATATAATATAAAAAAAACCTTCAAAACCCAATAGGCCTAATAGGCCAAACCGAATTGAACTGAACCGAACCGACCGAGAAGGGTGTTTGGTTCAATTCGGTTTTCAGGTTCGAAACGGTTCAAACCGATTCACATTTTTAAAAACCGAATATATGTCGATTCAATATTGTTTTGGTCAAAAACCGAACCGAACCGATCCATGCCCACCCCTAATTTTATATATATATTAATTGAATAATAAAACTATATTAGATATAGAAAAATTGAAAACTATTATAATAAAGTTAATAAATAATAAAATTATATTAAATGTAGAGTTGTAAATATTTGTAGAATATATTAATAAATAATATTATTACATTTGAAAATGAAAATTTGAAAATATAATTAAATGATATTAATATGCAATAAAAATTACATTTATCATAATAATATAATGAAAATTGTGAAAATAAGTAATTATTGTAATATTAATAAATTGCAAACATTTTGGAAATGATATTAATAGAGTATAAAAATATGAATAATCTTTATAGTATATATATAATTGTTTATATTTAATTGAGAAGTAAAAATAATAATGAAAAGTATATAAAATAAAAAATAAAAAATAAAAAAAATTGTTTATGGGAACAACTTCAACAATGGTGGGAACCAATTTAACGTTTTAACCAATATTGGAATTGTTTCTAGGAACCACTCAACGTCAATAAAGGGAACGACTTTATATTTTAGGAACCACTTTAACGTTGTTGTCAATGTCAAAGTTAGTCCTGAAAACACTATTCGTTGGAAACAATTTCAACATTGATGGAACCATTTTAACGTTCTAAAAACATTAAAGTTGTTTCCGGGAACCACTCAACTTTAACAAAGGGAACAACTTTTACGTTATGGAAATAACTTTAACATTGAAATCAATGTCAAATTTATTTCCAAGAACTATTACTCATTTGAAACAACTTCAACATTGATGGAAACCACTTTAACGTTCTAACCAACGTTGTAGTTGTTTTCGAGAATCACTCAACTTAACAACAGAGAACAACTTTTACGTTATGGAAACCACTTTAACATTGAAAAACATCAAATTTGTTCCCAGGAACAATTACTCGTTTGAACCAACTTCAACGTTGATAGAAACCACTTCAAGTTCTAACCAACGTTGTAGTTGTTTTTTGGAAACCATCAATTTTAAACAAAGAGAACAACTTTTACGTTAAGGAAACCACTTCAACGTTGAAATCAACATCAAATTTGTTCCCGAGAACAATTACTCGTTTGAAACAACTTCAACGTTGATGGAAACCACTTCAACATTTAACCAACGTTGTAGTTGTTTCCAACCAACGTTGTAGTTGTTTCCGGGAATCACTCATATAAAAAAGGGAACAACTTTTACGTTATGGAAACCACTTTAATGTTGAAATCAAACGTCAAATTTATCCCCGGAAACAATTACTTATTTGAATAACTTCAAGTTGATGGAAACCACTTCACGTTCTAACCAACGTTGTAGTTGTTTATGGGAATCACTCAACTTTAACAAAGGGAACAACTTTTACGTTATGGAAACCACTTTAACGTTGAAATTTGGATGGCATGGTAGATGTGTTTTGCTCTGCAAAGTTTTAGCTTCAGTCTAGACACTTTGACCAAAACTACTATCTCTTCTTTTATTACTTCTCTTCTCTTCTCTCTTAACTGGGAACATTACATGTCCTTTAAGCTTTAAGACATTTTTTGTATTACACATTTTATTAATTAATGAATTAATAAATTTTAATTCAAAACAAATATTTTCAAATCATCAATTTTCATATATAATTAACATTAATATAAAAATTAATTTTAATAATTCAGTAAAACAAATAATAATATTAACGTCTTCAAATTAAAATATTATAACCGAAAAATAACAAACAACACAAAATACATTGAACTTTATTATGAAAATTAGAAGAATTAGTTTTAAATCGAAAACAGTCTTTTGACTTGTTGATTTTAGCAATGATTTATTTATTTTGAAATTATTAAGAATTAGTTTTAAATCGAAATATAAACTATTCACATAAAATTAAAGCAGCAATATTATGTTAGTCGTTGACCCTTTCGCCGGTGTAATTTCAAATTTCCTGTTTCTTATATCTGATATTCTCAGTGTTTGAGCATTTGTTAAATAAAAACAATAATGATAATGCTTTTTCTTTTTCAGGTTGAAAGGGTAGAAGAATTCGCTGATATAATTGGAATGTGTAGAGAATGGTCGATGTACCCTATGTTTTTCAGTCTGAGACCAAAATTACCAATGATTCAGCACGAAATTTCTATGAATTTATTAAAGCATTCAAGTTGAAGAATTTCAAGGTGTTAGCATACTATATGAAGAAAAAGTATCATCCATTTGTTGGAATGGCCATCAGAGTCATAAAACATTCCATCCTCGTCCTCAACACTTTTGGCGCATTTACTAATACAGTAATCAAATTCAGGAAAGGGAATTAAGTTACTGATTTATGAATTCCAGTGTTTACTAAATATTTAGGAAATTAAGTTACGTGGACCCCACTCTTAAATCAGTAATTAAGTTACTGATGGAAAGGGAATTTGATTCCTCCCACCCACTCTAGGAATCAAGTTCCCTTTCCTGATTGAAACGGGAATTAATATATTTTTAAAATAAATCCCCACTTATAATAATTAAAAAAAATGTATTTCCATTCGTTATGTTTTAGGGATGTGTTCTATGTCATTCTCTTTTGTCATCAATTTTTCTTCTA